>OU343223.1:170963995-171197071 GCA_910596185.1 Chrysanthemum makinoi
GTCACTAATAAACTTAATCGTTTAATATGTTGTGAACAATAAGTGATAAAATAAACTTTAAAACTTAAAGTTAACTAACTCACGAAAACATTTCACGACGTCATTGGACTATTGAACAAACAAGTGACTTAGGACTCGTAACAATCATTGACACTGTACATTCAATAGCTAGACAATAAGACCTTCTGTTGACTAACATTATGTCTTTTCGATATGTTGGTTCTTTTGGCTAATGTTATTTCAGATCACGACATGGTTGAACAAATGATTGTGGATGCATCTGAAGTTCTTACAATTGCCGATATCTTTCGAGGGTTATCGAGAAAGATTGGAAAGAACAACCTTAGGGTTGACTTTGATACCCTCACTTGCTCAGAATCTTCCTGCTTGATTGCTGTGGATATTCTCAGGAATCATCCCTACCAAAACATGCTCTCACACTGCCACGCTCCAGAGGTCTACATTCAACAATTCTGGGATTCTATGCAGAGGATCACCGGTCAAAGTGCAGTGAATGTGACACTTAATCAGAAACAAGTCACTATCACTCTATTTGAATTACGGGCTGTTCTCATCATTCATCGCCGCTCCAACCGACTTCTTTGCTACCCTACTTGAAGAGACAGTCCTAAAATTCTTGATAGATATTGGTTATGATGAAGCTTCAGGAATCATTACAAAGCACTCTCACGTGGAGCTGAAGTATATTCCTCAACCATGGAGAACACTCTACATGATCGTCACTAAATCGGTCTCACAGTCGTGGCAGGTGGCTATGAGCATCCCAAGCTCATGGAACTACAAATTTTCTGTCGTTGATCAACAAGAAGGACATTGAAATCGAAGCAGCGATATGGGAGGACATGATGGTATTTCACAAGAAGCTTGGCTCCAAGATTCCCTATGTCCGATACACCAAACTGTTGATCCAGAGAGCACTTGGACTTCATCCTGACATCCCCATGAGGCTCAATGACCCAGATAATCATGACATATTGACTGAACCCATACTATCTGTCGAGAATCAAAGTATCGTCAACAAAGAAAAAGGTTGGTTTTACCTGATCACCTTCTAACCCCGAAATCAAAAGCTTGAAACATATAAAAGGTATCGGTTAGCCGTAAAAGAAGGCAAAGTTGGTCATCTGGATGAAAAATCTTCTGGTATACCTACTCGAAGGACCGAGAAAAGGCTGGTCGGAAGTGTTACAAGTACAGATATTTATAGGAAGCTTCCCAAAGGAATCCTCCTCGTTAAAAGGATTGTTCCGTAAAGAAGCTGAACCTATTCCCACACCTAAACCGCAAAGAAAGCTTGTGGACGAAAGCTCTGAAGGTACTAACACAGATAAAGAGATTACCTACTCACGAATGCAACTGTAACACCTCCTTCAGCAGCTAAACCTCCAAGTCCACCAGCTGATAAAGGAAAAGGAAAGACTCCTGTACTTATACCGTATGATGAAAGCTCGAGATGAAGAAGAAGAAGCAACTGGGGATATATCATACAGGAAGAAGTTTCATATCGTCAGACACCTTCAAAAAGCTGAAGAATTTGCTAAAGACCAAATGGGTGGCCCTGGAGGATCAAGTGGTGTCTTGCCCACTCTGAACCTTCTCTTGATGCGGTTAATCAACCCGATAAGGATTTGGTGCCACCACTCTTATGCAACAACAAAAGCTTGTGGAGGATACTTTCGAATTTGAGTTTGAGGAACCGTGGCGAGAAGTCGAAAAGATCAAGATGTTGATTATGATACGTTTCTTCTAGATAGTCTGCTTGCGATCAAAGGAAGAAACCTCTGAACCTCCGAAGGATCTAAAGTCTCCTCATATCTCTTCATCATCGATTCGTCTTTCTCACTCCTCGCCACCACCATCAAAGAAGTCAACTAAATCGTCATCCAAATCCGTGAAGAAACCATCTAAATCTTGGATTTCTCAAGCTCATGAACGGATTACCAAAGCTGTCAAACAAGTCAGAAAGAAAAGCGTGCTCAACAAAAAGCTAAATTTCTTTGCCGATCACATACAGCATATGTATGACGAGCATGAAAAGATAAAAGGAGAAAGGAAGTTTGTTCAGTAATTCATGAAAAATCACCGTCAAGAGGAACTGAACAAAATGATGAAGGCTACGAAAAAGTACCTTCTGGAGTACATTCCTAAAGTCACAAAGGAGTTGTTCACCAAACAACTTTATCCAAATCTTATGCAGATCGCCAAGCAAACTATTCGATCAACGCCCTTAACTGTCACAATCAATCCAACCGATACGATAGTTTTCTCGGTTAATGAATTGGTGGCCAAGCTTGTCACACAAATGTCGCACGCGATCAGGACATTTACTTCGATGAAGGAAAGTGTTTCAAGCATTCTTTGGACTACCAACTTCAAGAAGCTTGTAGATTTGAAGCTGAAAAGTCTAAACGTCCTAGAGACGATGAAGACAAGGATAAGGATAAAGACTTTGAACCTAAACGTCAGAAGCGATCGGTGAATCTTCTTTGATGCAACCTCCTCCTAGCGGGCTCCTGTTCAACAAAAATCTCCTCCTCGTTCTTCTCTGAAAACCTCGGGACGATTCGAGTTACCACCCCGACTCAGAAAACCGATGATCACTTTGAGTATACGGGTGGTGACGATGAAGAGGTCCTGAGCCTAAAACAACCCACCTCTCCCAAACAAGTTCGAAACCGAGAATCATCATCTAGGCCTTGAAAAAGAAGAAGAAGAAGACGCAAACTCAAGCGTCGATATATCATGGCTAGATGACGATAAAACAGAGGAATTTGAATGGTTTGCTAATCTTGTTAACAACACTCCCTACCCCGAAGAAGGTCAGAATTTGGTAGACGGTTCTACATTGGAGCATGCAAAAATTCTGCAAGAAAAGTTCCATGTGACGAAAATGACGAAATCGGTTGAAGGCGAATCAAAAATGAAGCATTTCAACTTCTAAAAGACAGCTCTGAAAGTGCCCTCGAGGTCGAATATCACCTTGAAAACATTGCTCGAGCTATGTCTAACAATATGGATTGGCTCAACCCGGAAGCAAACATTGACTTCACACAAAGGGACAACCCTCCATACTACACCGATTGGACCAAACCTCTACCAACACTTGGACAAACAGCTGAACCAAGGATTCCTTTTAGATACTTCTTCAACAAAGACATGGATTTTCTTCTACACGGTGACGATGATTCAAGAAAATATGCTACGTCGTTGACACTTCCATTCCCCCCAGCTGTCTACTCAAACTGCATAGCCATTGAGGAACGTGCCAATCACTTGTTCTCCAACACATTGGAGGCATACGCCCGAGATGCATTGTATGGGATTCATCACTGGCCAGAACGCCGACGAATCTACTATAGAAGCTGTCAGGTTTAGAAGTCTCAACATGCTGTGCATAGTTCTAAAGATATCGTTGCCATCATACACGTTGACCTTTCGTCTAAGTGGGACTACACATTCCTAAAGAAGATCGTAGTCAAACGACAAGATGAACGGGACTATGCTTTCTCTGAGGCTGACTTTGAGAATTTGTCTCTCAATGACATCGAAGACATGTACCTTGCCAAGGTACAGTGTCGCATGAGACAATTCTCAACAGCAGTACAACGTGAATTTATCAAGTCACTTCTCATCTTCATAAGACGGATTGTCATCAAGGAAGGTGTAGAAGATCTCCAGCTGGCTGTTGAATCTTATCGACGCGTGTCAACTTCACTCCTCCAAAGCTTGGATCTTCCGATATCAACCAGCTATCTCAATATACACTCATCAGCAAACCTTTCGGCGTTGTTTACGTAGTGAACTTCAAAGAAACTGCTTAATGGCGTGTAGCGAACTCCACAAGTTCGGGATCATACTTTGAAGCTGGTTAGGGATGGATTGGCATACAGGTTGAAGGATATACGCCAGAAAATTGGGTCTCCTAAGCGCTGGAATTCTCAGGAAAGGAGGGATGTGAGACGGATCATCACAATTATTGATGAACGGTTGTTTGAAGGGATCAGATTCAGACGATTGGAGAGTTATGTCGGTGGTCGACCCGGAGAAACATAACCGATTTCAACGCCTTGCACACTCCTGAACATCACCGCACTTCACGGTACCCCTTGAATTGTTTTCTTCATATCATTTTGGATGTTTGATTAATTATGTCAATGGCTTGTGCACACATTTCAGTGTACAACCCGTACTTGTAAATAAAGGACCTCGTGGTATGCCTCATTGCCACAATCCTTAGAAAAGGAGCGAAAGCTTCTTACTTTTGAGTAAAACCTATCAAACCTTTCCTTTTCAAGGTTTTGCTCAAAAGAACAAGTACTTCCCCTTATGTTTTTTAAAACCTCAACCGTTTATATCACTTGTTGAGGGGAGTATTTGAAACTTTGTTCACAAATTGTTCACAGTGGTCATTCTTCCCGAACACTGAAATGGTCATATTTATTCTCAAACGTTTCAAAAATAACACTTTAATATGCCATTTTTGAAGGGGAGAAAATACGTGATAAGAAATATGTTGTGTAAAATGCAAATGAATCTGTGTGCTTCAGACTTAACCAACGAATTGGCGATGCTTAACTGTTAGTAACTCGAAAAGACTTGTCTGGGACGGGTAATAATTTCAAGCTAATTCGCTAGTGATGTAAACGTGTCTCGCAAAGGACTTGTCCGAGTAGAATGTACCATTAGAAACTCTTGATAAACATGAACTCGGCGGGTTTGACGACCTTCGAGGATTGTCTACACCTTCAAGGTAGTTATTAGAGCTAGTTGTCACCTAAAAGCTGACAATGTAACTCTTTAACTATGCCACGTAACCGTGTCTCGCGAGGGAATGTCTATCTTGAGTTAATCAATTCAAAAAGTGCTCGCTCTTTCTTCCTTGTTCATTTTAACCGTTAAAACTATTAAGCACATGTGGAGGGGGAGTATTTATGCAAAATCTTATCTCAACAGTGATACTAAAATGTTTTTCATTCATAAACACTGTGAGAGATTTTTCATATCAATGGTTTTTATGGCAACATAGGTTAGTCATGGAGTTATAAGGTGACTAAGGTTAGGAATAACCGTCCTATGATCCGCCAGAGTCAGAGGGATCTACCCAGGACCACAAATAGTTAGTATTTAGAAGTCCTTAGGTATGATTGTAAAAAGGAGAAAATGAGAATCGGAGAAAGAAGGAGTTGAAGAATTAAAAGAAATGCAAAGAAAAGGGTGAAAAGAAATAGCCCTCCAGATTATTCAACTTAGAGCGGAAGGGTTCAATTCATATGCTACTTGGTTGTCACTTAGTGAGCCGGTATTGAAGATTAAAAGTCGTCATGGACCCGGGCGCATGCACTAAACCTTCTTATCCACTCAAGTTTCTCTCAACAGAAGCTTGTTTCATTCTCTCAGGGAACCCTACGTAAACTATCGGCTTTCTCTTAGAGATTGCTGGTATTGAAGAAGGAGACCCTCTCCCTAGTCTCCGCTCAGGAAAACCAAAAGCACTATTGAGTCTAGAGCCACGAGATTCATCAAAAGATCTCTTAGGTACACTTGACATTTAATCACTTGATGATCAACAAATAAGGTTATCAATGGTTCATATCGAGTCCTTCACAGATCTTAGCAACGTGAGAACATTTATGAGAGGTTCACATTTGTGATCCTCGGTGATTGAATGGAAACTCTGCCGGGTCAACATTAAAGCGACCACGGCAGGGTCGCTCGCAACTCCCGTGGATTGCGCTTAGTGGTCTCAAACGGTCTGATCGTTGGTGATGCTTGGTGTACCTCAGCGACTCATCCGAATCGTAGGTGTACTTCGGTACATCGTGTTATCTCACTTGTGGGACTCGATCGGAGCGGCTTTGTAAGAATTAGAGTTGTGATTTCACACTATGCTGTTAACACTCTCGAAGTTCAAACTTGTAAGTGCCGGAATCCGCTTATTACTAACCGTTTAAATGTTTTCTTCTTATGGAAGCTCTGGAGCGGAATGATCGTGCAGATTCTTCTCATGCTCACGCCAACATCATCACTAATGGAAGTTCTATCCAAAAGCAACACAACAGTCAGAATGATTCTTCGTCAATACAGAGAATCTACAAAGTTAAAGACTTAAAGAACTCCATCATTACTGAATTCCAAACGTCAAAGGAGCGTGTGAGCATGTTGAAGAACGACGTGGAGACTGTACGAGAAGCGGGCAGAAGCTGCAGACGATGCAGACAAAACATACTATCACTTTCACCACAAAGAACAATGATCAAAGAACAAAGTTAATGATGACGTCAAAGCATAACCGTTCAAAATAAACTATCTCTCTACATTGGGGAGATTGTTTAAATCAAGGCAATTCTTCTCACAAGAAGAAGAATAGGAAGACGTCAAAGCTACTATTACATCAACGCCTTCAACGTTTTTCATCACCAACACTTGAGTGTTTGTTACTCATATGTAATAACACTTGAGGGAGATTGTTGGAATCACTCCTAAACCTTATTCAATTGTTAGTTACTCATATGTAATAGTTAGCTTATTATGGCCTTTATGTTTGTTATTAGCCTTAAGCTTCTGTAGAAGGCCCATGAGCTTAGGCCAGCCCAATAAGGAAAGGAAGGGAACTAGGAGTGTTGCCCTAGCTTCCCTCCTATAAATACCCTTGTAAACCTTCATTTGATGGTTGGTTGTTCAAGTTATTCCTTTTACATATGCTCTACGCATAACCGTGTTCACTATATCGTGTGTGTGTGTTTGGTATCTTGTTCAATCGCCTCTCTATCTCTTGTATAAGCTTGTGTGGTAAACCTTGTGGCCTAACAAGTTTGTTAAGTAACACCGTAGAGGACGGACGGGTCTTTACCCACTGTATGCCTGATACACAGCCCGTAGGTGGCGTTTATTTGTAAGACACTATAAATACCCTCTACCTCCCAAGGTAGAGGGTTGAAGCTTCAATATCATTTTTCTTTGTTTCACATAGTTCCCAACTCTCTTCCCTTTCTCTCTCTAGAACTTTCTCTCTCTTAACATACTTGAACGCCCCATTTTGATTATGGTTTAGTGTGTTTGTGAAATCCTATATCTTACAATTTGTATCAAGAGCCATGGTTTGATCACTCATCTTTCATGCTCTTTGTTTTGGTGGATTTCATAAGTTTTTTGGGGTATTAAGTGTTTAGGAGAGTTTGAATCATTTGGACAAATTCTAGTGTTAAAGTATGAATTTTGCTTGTACTTTTGTGTTTAGGATCATCATATGTGTTCATGTTTTGAATTGGAAGGCTTAAATCATTGTGGTTTGGTTGTTCTTGATTGATAAAGTGGTTATTTGTGAACTTTGTACAAAGCGAGTTGAGTCTCGGACTTTTGTTTCTTCGAAGCGAGTTGCTTTGTTACTGGATGCGAGTAGGTATATGCGACTTGGCTATTTAGCGAGTTGACTTTTTATCGATTGGGTTCTAAGCGAGTTGTTTCTTTAAGCGACTTGGGTTCTAAGCGAGTTGTTTCTTTAAGCGAATTGAGTTCAAAAGCGACTTGGCTATTATGAGTTGTATAGCTAGCGAGTTAGTTTAGCGACTTGTGGTTAATTGCGGTTGTTGTTAATGCGTTTGCGACTTGCTATTAAGCGACTTCTCTCTATATGCGACTTGGCTATTAAGCGAGTTGATTCCTTACGCGACTTGTTTCTTTAAGCGAGTTGGTTGTTTAGCGAGTTGATAACTAAGCGAGTAGAGTGTTTAGCTAGTTGTCTATTGAGACTTGTTACTTCTTCGTGCTACATTCTTACGGTTGTTCTTTTGGTTTAGTAAAATCCCGTGAAAGAATCAATTTCCTGGTTGAATCAAAGAATAGTAAAATCCCGTAGAACTTGTAATCATGGCAAACATCGTTCCAACTATTATTTCTTCTGTAGCTGAGGGGCGTTCAAGCAGGCGGGATCGATACTCGTCCACCTATGCTTGAGGCCTGACTGATATGACTCATGGGCTCAACGAATCCGATTGTACTGTTTGGGAAAGAAAACGGAGTCAACATTCTCAAGTCAATCGATGAAGGACCTTAACAGATTGAGACTACAAGAACATAATTGATCTGCTGCGATGGAACAATGATCTTTGGATTGGAAAGACCAAAGACGTATGATGAGCTTAATGATAAGGAGAAAAAGAGATTCGATGTTGACATCAGGGCTTCCAACATTATACTTCAGGGTCTTCCAAAGGATATCTACAAGCTCATCAATCACAACACTGAAGCTAAGGCAGTTTGGGACAATGTCAAGATGCTTCTCTCAGGTTCTGAATTAACCAAGGAAGACAGAGAATCACAACTGTATGATGAGTTTGAGCACTTCAAGATGAAACCAGATGAGAGTGTCTATGAGTACTACGTGAGATTCCATAAGCTTGTGAATGACATGAGGAACATCAAAATGACCATGCCAAACATTCAGCTGAACTCAAAGTTTGTGAACAACATGAATCCCGAATGGCACAAGTTTGTCACCTCTATGAAGCTTACCAAAGGATTGAAGAACACAAACTATGAGAAATTGTATGCCTTCCTTCTTCAGAATGAGAGGCATGCTATGTTTGAAAAAAGGATTCTGGATCAGTTCAAAACCAATAAGGGAGAATCAAGCTCACCAAATGATTCTACAGTTTTCTACACCAATGTTGGTATTACCACCAAAGCATCTCAAGTCATACCCATGGGTAATGGTGACCACAAACTCATTCCCGATCCAAGGTTCAAACAAGCTGATGCTGATGCAGCGGTGGGACACTTCATTAATCAACTGGACCTTATGGTTAAACAAAACTTAACTCTCAGTCCACATACCAACAGTCTTCACACTAACAATGAGATCAGAACTGCATCCAAATTTCACAATCATGCGGTACAGAGATGGAAAAGTTATGGTGCAACCAGCTCAAGGTAGGAAATATGAACAGGGAAGAGGTGGAGTAGGTGGAGGTTATGTAGCAAATCAAAATCGTGGAAGGAATCCAAATCAAGGTCAAGCAAATCCAATTAAGTGCTACAACTGTGGTGGAGAGAGACATATTGCTAGGAACTGCACATCTCCAAAACGTCCACAGAATGCAGAATACTTCAGAGACAAGATGTTGCTCGTACAAGCTCAGGATAATGGTGCAGCTTTGGATGAAGAGGAGTTGTTGTTTCTTGCTGAGGGCAATGCCAAGACATATGATGCAGATGTGGATGAGCAGCCGATTCAGGAGATAGGTCACAATCATCGGAATTCCTTTCAAGTCGCTGACTGTGATGCATACGACTCTGACGTCGATGATGAACCTACTGCACAAACAATTTTCATGGCTAGCATTTCTCCAATGGTCTCTCCTAAGGTCTCATCATCACAGCAAGCTAGTCCATCCAAAGAATCAATCATCTTAGAGGTATTAAAACTATATGATGAGGTTGATGAGCAAAAGATGCATAATAAAGTACACTCTCTTGAAACTTATGAATCAGATATTGATGATTTGGATAATAGCAATACTGTCCCATATGATCAATATGTGAAGCAAAGTGAAAGTGAGGTTGTGCCTAGTAATGCATCTTCTGCAGTCAATGATGATTGTACTTTTAATGAATACACTGCATGTGCCCCTGATGATTATGTTATCTCTGAACTGAATGCCTATAAAGAACAAGTTGCTATTTATGAACAACGTGCTAAGTTTGAGTTAACCATCCATGAGCAGGAAATGGATGACCAAATGCATACAATTATTAGAAAAAGTAATTTTAGAGAAGAAGTATTAAAACAAGAGTTAAATTCCTTACAAGAAAAGCTTTCTAAAACTGCTAAGCAAAAACAAGAACTTCAAGAAAATGTTAAAATGCTTAAGCAAGAATTCAATGCTAAGGAATCAAAACTTTTGAATGATTTTTCCAATCTAAAAACTTTGAAAAACAAGCTTGGAAATAAGTTGTACGTACAAGGGAACACCATTCAGACTGCTCACTTGATCACTAAGCATAGAGTCTTAAGCGATAAGCATAGCATTCCCCTTGTTGTGGAACCTAATCCTGAGGTTGTTAAAAAGGCTAGAGCTGTTCATAATATAATCTATGATGGCAATGAGATTCTTAAACCTAGATAGAAACCTAGTTGCGTTGATTGCACTGAGGAAGATAGAAATTTAGATGATGAATCTAGGGAGAAAATGAATAAGAAGCTTGAAGATTCTGAATGTAAAAAGAATAACATAACGATCAAACCCCATGATTACAAAAAGGAAAATTGGATTTCCTTGAACAAGTTTAAGCCTCAAATGTTGTTAACACCCGAACAAGTGTTCTGGAAAAAGGATTTAGATAAGCAAAAAGCGGAGAATCTTGTTGTAACAAACCCTCCCATTAGGAAAATGCCTTCAGCGACTGTGTATCCTCCGAATACACCAATGCATTTAGTTCCTAGAACTATTGCCACTAAAAGCAAGACCTTAATCAGTCAATATGTTATTTTTCAATTGTTTGTTGATTTTGAGAAAACTTGTAAGAAAAGGATCACACCCACTGGGATAACTGAAGGGGAAAGGGGTTTTGAGCAAACTAAAGAATGCTATTTAACTGAGATCATGCCTTTCTTTAAACAACTAAAAGATCAATTTGAGAGTCTTAAAAAGGGGATGGATTCAGATATTAAAGAAATGGAAAAGGAATTTGATGCAATGATAGTTGAGGTTAGTGACTATGAGCGAGAATTAAAATATAATGAGATTGAGAGGAAGAACTTGCATACCTTGAATGTGAATCTTATTTTTGAATGTATTACTCAAGATGTGTTTTACACTGCTACGAATTGTTCCATTAATGCTTCTCAATTTCATGAATTATCTGTTGCTCTGAAAGTCTCCCATGATCGTGTCATTGAGCTTGAAAAAACTAACTCTAAACTGCATGATAAAGTTGAACAGGATGATCATGATAACCTGGTGAAAAAGTTTTCTAAATTGGAAGTTGAGCATCTTGCTTTGCAATTAAAATATCAACATCTGAAAGAAAATGTTAAAACCTCAAATATCAAGACATCCTTGGATGCTCCTGAATTTGATGCAGTTTTTGAAATTAGCAAACGTGATGAACAGATTCGAGCTCATTGTAACACGATCAGAAAGTTGAAAGCCCAAATATCTCAATTAAAGGGTGAAAAGAACAATGTGACTGGATCCCAAATGCCTCCTCCTTTAGATTCTCAGTATTCTCAAACTTTTCATCTTCAAAACTTAGTTAATGCCTTACAAAAGGAAAACGAGAGTTTTCTAGAAGAAAATGAAAAAGTTAAACGACACTTTAAAGAGTTATATGATTCAATGAAAGTCACTCGTGACCAAAACAACGAAAAAATAACTTCTTTACAAAAAGAAATTGAGAATCTGAGGAGTCAGGAAAAAGGGAAACTGCCACTTGTCTTTAATGAGAATGTTGCATCAAAGTCATCCTCAAACTGCAAATATACTGTGACTGTTAAATACATTCCTCCTCACCTTAGGAACAATGAACCTGTGTTTCATGACTATTGTGCTCACCTTAAGGATAGTCTAGAATGTCTCCGTGAGATTGTAGAAGAGGATTACATTAACAAACCTCTAGAGAAATTAGGTTTGCTTGCATTCAGGCCAAACGATCTCAAGAGCTGCTAGAATGTGTAATTGCAACATGTCCTAAATCCTTAGGTGCGAAAGGTAAAGCTGTGATGCCTTGTTCCATGCCTAGTGCCAAGCATACAAATCATTCTCATAGTTTTAAGAAAGTGAACACTAATGTGCCTTCAAATAGTTCAGATCCTTGCACATCTAGTTCAGGAATGCAAAAAGTAGATCAACCATCTAATGTTCCCATAATTCCCTCTACAGGAGTAATCAGTGACATTAAAGCAAGCGGATCAAAGCCTCCAGGCAATACCAAGCAAGATAGGACCTCGCGAGCTAAGAATGTGCATTGGAAGAGAGTAGAAGATCACCCTAGGAATATTATGTTTGAGTTGAATAAAACGAATCGTGTTGATTCTAGTGCTAGCTTTAAGCGTCTTGTAATTAATGCGAATTCGCTACTTTTGGCAAAACATGTAATGATGATTGCGTGGTTTCTGTTACTAATCTTGAATGTGGTGTGAATGGTTTGTCTAATGCTGTTAAATGCCCAGTTAAAACTGTTAATGTTAAAATTCAAGCTAAGAAGGCTAAAAGGCAAAGGCGAAAGAAAGTTAGAAAACATTGGAAACCCACAGGAAGGAAATTTAGTAACATAGGTTATCAATGGATACCTACTGGCCGTAAGATTAATGAGTTTTGCCCTAAAGTTTCTAAATCAATGCCCACTAGAACATGGATGCCTACCTTGGTAGAACTATTCCCTTAAGAAGCGAACATACTTTGAATAGCTCAAATACAGATACTAGCACTGCATCTATTTCTAATGAGTCCATTGTTTCTACCTCTGATGTGGGTGCTCCAATTACTGTTACTAACAAAGTGGAACCCATTCTTGCATGGGGATCCCAATTTTCCAGTTATCCATTCTTGTCTGTGTTCAACTGCAGATCGTTCAAATCGTTCTATGGTACCTGGATTCAGGCTGTTCCAAGCATATGACTGGAAACCGGTCGCGGCTCATGAACTTTGTGAGTAAATTCATCGGGACTGTTAGATTCGGGAACGACCATTTTGGAGCAATTATGGGTTATGGTGATTATGTAGTTGGCAAAAGTGTAATTTCTAGGGTATATTATGTGGAAGGTCTTGGTCGTAATTTGTTCTCTGTTGGTCAATTCTGTGATTCCGATCTAGAAGTTGCCTTTAGAAAACATACTTGCTTCGTTAGAGAACTTGATGGTGTGGAATTATTAAGAAGTAGTCGTGGTTCTAACCTATACACCATCTCTATCGAAGACATGATGAAGTCTTCTCCAATCTGCTTGCTGTCAAAGGCTTCTAAAACAAAGTCATGGTTATGGCATCGTCGTCTCAATCACTTGAACTTCGGCACCATTAATAACCTTTCCAGAAAGGATCTTGCCAGAGGCTTACCCAGATTAAAATATGAAAAAGATCATCTTTGTTCAGCTTGCCAATTGGGTAAAAGCACGAAATATGCCCACAAACCAAAACCCACAAACTCTGTAATGGAAGTTCTTCATACCCTTCATATGGATCTGTACGGACCAATGAGAGTGCAAACAATAAGTGGCAAGAAATACATTCTAGTAGTTGTTGATGACTACTCTCGATTTACTTGGGTAAAGTTTTTGAGGACAAAGGATGAAACTCCTGATGTCATCATTAAACTAATCAAACAGCTTCAAGTTCGACTCAACAATACAGTCAGAATTGTTCGAACTGACAATGGCACATAGTTCGTTAACAAAGACTTAATTCAGTTTTATGAAAGTGTTGGAATCAGTCATCAAAGAAGTGTTCCACGAACTCCTCAACAGAACGGTGTAGTTGAAAGACAAAATTGAACTCTTGTGGAAGCCCGCAAGAACAATGCTAATTTATTCAAAGATTCCAATGTTTCTATGGGCTGAAGCCATTGCCACTGCTTCCTACACCCAAAATCGTTCCCTTATACACACCTCTCATGGAAAAACTCCATATGAACTTGTCCATAAATGAAAACCTGATTTATCCTATCTTCGTGTGTTTGGTGCTTTGTGCTATCCGACGAATGAAGGTCAAGATTTAGGTAAATTAAGAGCAAAGGCAGATATTGGAATTTTTGTTGGTTATGCACCAAACAAGAAGGGTTACCGAATCTACAACAAGAGAACCCGAAATATCATGGAAATAATTCACGTTACGTTCGATGAGCTGACCGGTCAAATGGCTCCAGGACAAACCAGTTCTGAACCCGCAACTCAATTTTCATCAAGTAGTCCTATCAGTTCTACTCTTGTTTCTAATCCCTCTCTAGCAACTCCTTATGTACCTCCTTCAGAAGATGATTTAAAGAAATTGTTTGATCCAATGTTTGATGAACACTATGAACCAAATGCTGATGAAATGTCAATTCCATCAACAGAGGCTGCTCCTATCCATGTGAATGAAGTCAACCCTTCTGTTTCAATTTCATTAAGCCAAGAAGCGCCTGCTACTGATCACTCTGTCTCATCAACAAATCATCAATCATCAAATGTACATCATGGAATTGTTTCTGGTATCAATGATGAAGTTAATCCCTTTGCTACTCCCGAAGATGCTCCATTTGAAAACATATTTTCTCCTGAATCATTATCAGAACCATCTTCATCAGGAGAAATCGATTCTCGCTACTTCAGCCTCAACAACAACCACATGAACACCTTAGGAAATGGACACATGATCATCCATTGGACAACATCATTGGAAACCTCTCTCGTCCAGTATCCACTCGGAAACAACTTGCAACCGATGCCTTATGGTGCTTCTTCAACTCCTTACTCTCTAAGATCGAACCAAAAGATGTTAACACCGCCATGAATGAAGACAACTGGTTCAATGCCATGCAAGAAGAAATTCATGAGTTTGATCGACTAGATGTATGGGAATTAGTACCTGCTCCTGACTGTGCCATGATCATTGCTCTAAAATGGATCTTCAAAGTAAAACTTGATGAGCATGGTGATGTTTTAAAGAACAAGGTTCGATTGGTTGCAAAATGATACCGTCAAGAAGAGGGTATTGACTTTGAAGAATCATTTGCTCCAGTTGCTCGCATCGAGGCAATTAGAATCTTTTTGGCTAATGCTGCAAGTAAGAACATGGTAGTCTATCAGATGGATGTAAAGACGGCTTTTCTTAACGGAGATTTGAAAGAAGTCGTATACGCCGACCAACCCTGAAGGCTTTGTGAATCCGAACATCCTACTCACGTCTATCGCTTTGAAGAAGGCTCTTTATGGTTTAAAGCAAGCTCCAAGGGCATGGTATGATACGCTATCACAGTTTCTTCTATCCACGGATTCAAAGAAAGGAGCAGTTGATCCGACATTGTTCACCAGAAAGTCAGACAAACATTTAATTCACGTTCAAATATATGTTGATGATATTATTTTTGCCTCGACCGACCCCAATGAATGTGATCGTTTTTCAAAAGAAATGGGTTCCAAATTTCAAATGTCAATGATGGGACAAATGTCATTTTTCTTGGGATTACAAATTTCACAAAGTCCCGGAGGCATTTTTATAAATCAATCTAAATATGCAAATGAGATTTTAAAGAAATTTGGATTTGATTCTAGTGACCCTGTTGACACTCCCATGATAGAGCGTACTAAACTAGATGAGGACCACTCAGGGATCATGGTAGACCAAACAAAATATCGTAGTATGATTGGTTCCCTGATGTACCTCACAGCTAGTAGACCAGACATCTTGTTCGCTATTTGCATGTGTGCTAGATACCAGGCTAAGCCTACCAAAAAGCACCTTGAAGCGGTTAAACGGGTCTTTCGGTATCTCCAAGGAACCATCAATATGGGACTTTGGTACCCGAAGGACACCGGTATGTCACTAACAGCCTATGCAGATGCCGATCATGCAGGATGTCAAGATACTCGCCGGCACGCCCGAGGTGCTCAGTTTTTGGGTGATAAGCTTGTGAGCTGGTCTTCAAAGAAGCAAATGAGTACTTCTATTTCCTCTACAGAGGCTGAATACATAGCCATGTCATCTTGTTGTGCTCAAATCCTTTGGATGAGATCCCAATTATCTGACTATGGCTTTGAATTCAACAAAATCCCTTTGTACTGTGATAATAAAAGTGCTATTGCTCTATCATGCAACAACGTACAACACTCAAGAGCAAAGCACATCGACATTCGACATCATTTCATCAGGGAGCAAGTAGAAAACGGTGTGGTTGAACTATACTTTGTGAGGACTAAATACCAGTTAGCAAACATCTTCACCAAAGCCCTTCCTAGAGAACGCTTTGAGT
The DNA here is from genome assembly GCA_910596185.1 of Chrysanthemum makinoi. Lineage (NCBI taxonomy): Eukaryota > Viridiplantae > Streptophyta > Magnoliopsida > Asterales > Asteraceae > Chrysanthemum > Chrysanthemum makinoi. Next base: position 170,979,959 of record OU343223.1, read on the forward strand.
TTATCCTTCCACGACTTGGTCTTAAGAGCCTACAACCGGAAACACTCAAACGTCTTCAAGAGGAAGAAGAGGAGTAAAAGGTTTTCCTTCATATATCTATGTGTATATTTATTCAAAAACCAAAATACAAAATTATAAAACCAACAAAAAGCAAAGAGAAAAATATAAAACTTTCAAAAATCCATAAAAATTAGAAAATCTTGAAAAAAAAAAAAAAAAAAACTCCAAAATATTGTTATTTTGTCATGCTTTTCCTTATTCGATATCATCTACGAACTTTGTGTTGACATTCAAAGAATGTCACGGGTCTTTAGATGTTCTTCAAATGTACATAGTTTTGTTAAAAAAAAATGAGGCGGAGAAAAATGGTGGTTTATTGTCATTTCAGGCAGTAACCCGTTATAAAAGTAAAGAACAGAGCCATGCTTTATCTTATTTTTCAAATCTTATGCTCTGATTCTTAAAAATGTTTGTCATCAAAAAGACAAATGTTTCTCTTTCCAAATATTTTTCCGTCTAATGATTCTTCTGAAAAATATTTGCCATCTAATGAAAACTAAATTGTTTTGAAAATACCTTGTACTCTATTATTCGTGTAAATCATTTGTGCTTATCATCTGTCAAAATCTCTATCTCTTAATCAACAACTTGTGTCATTGATTGAGGGGGAGACTGATTTTATTAGAATTAAAAAGGTTATTTTGGAAGGTCATTTTTCAAACAATTGGCATGTAAATGAGCAAGGTTTATTGTTGAACAATCAAAAAGAATAATGTTTTATTCAGTTGATTCAAATCCTTTGCTAATGTTATGTTTTCAAAAGACAATCTTGCATGTTTAATCAATGGAGTTTAAAGTCTGAAAATCTGATCCTTATCAGTTAAAAAGTTTTTTTTTCAAAAGCAAGTCACTATTCTCCTCAAAAGCTCTCAAAATTTAATTTAAATCAATAGAGATCACATCTCTCAAAGGATTTGGAAAATGTGATCGGGGGAGAATTTGTGATTTTGGATTTAAACTGATAACTTGATAATTGGTTTTATAAGTGTTTAGTAAGCTTTCCTCCCCACATGTGCCAAACGATTTCAAATTTTCAATGCACATGTTGAGGGGGAGCATCTCTTTTAAACCACAAAGATGTGAAACGTGATCAATTTATTTCAATGTGCAGTCTTTTCCTAATATGTGCAAAATATTTTCAAATTTCTATGCACATATTGAGGGGGAGCAACTATTTTGAAAACCACATTCTTTATATAACTACTCTTAGATGCAAGCCAACCCCTCAAAGATGAAAATTATTTCTATTACAAAATGATGCATGATGCACATGTTGAGGGGGAGCTCTTGTTCTAAAAATATCAAAAACAATTCAGGTACCAAATGCTTTGATAATATATCACAAGTATCTGGATTGATTTTAAAATGGTTTTCAATTGGTTCCAACGGCAGATGAACAATACCAAATAGACCGACCAACTTTACTTTATGCATGGTGATATAAGGATGATAAGGTTAGGTATTTGTTCCCATGATCCGCCAGAACCGGAGGGATCTACCCAGGGACAATCCACTAGATAGTGTAGAAGTCCTTTGGTATGATGAAAAAAGGAGAAATGTGAGATATGGGAAGAGTGCGGACTAAGACAGAGCTAGTACTGGAATAAACCCAACAAGGTTCTAGTTATGAAGTCTCGGTAAGCACTGAAGGGGTTGAAGAATGAAAAAGAAATGAATGTGATAAAAGGGTGAAAAGAAATAGCCCTCCAATAATTCAACCTTAGGGCAGAAAACGGGTTCAATACATATGCTACTAGTGTTTACTAAGGTAACACTGGTATTAAAGACAAGACGTCATGGACCCAGTGACGCACTGCACTAAACTTCCCAAGCTACTTAAGTTCCTCTTAAAAGGACTTGTTTCATTCTCACGGGGAACCGACATTATCTATCGACTTTCTCTTAGAGTTTGTTGATATTGAAGAAGGAGACCCTCTCCCTAGTCTCCGGCAAAGGAACCAAATGTGCACAATTGAGTCTAGAGCCACGAGATCATTAAATAAATCCCTTTAGGACATGGTCATTGAAGACTCTCTGTTTCACACAATGTGAAAAGAGAGATTATATCTTATGAGTCCTACGCATTATCCTTGTGGTATTGCCAGAACATCTGAGTGATATGCAAACATATTCACAATGAAGATGGAAAGCCTTCTGGAGCCAACATCAAACAAGCTCCTGGTGGGTGGCATGTGAGATCTATCCAATAGATCAAACATGTGACAACTGAACAGAAACAATGGGGAGATTCAATTTCTTGAATCAATCCTGGTTTAGGTTATGGATTGATGGATACCTTTGAAAAACTGGTCGTTGTGCTTAAAAACCCTTTTCTTTAGCACATCGACTGTGTACTCATATTTCAAAATAAAAGGTGTTTTTGATTGATTTGATTTTCATTAAAACCTTCATTGTATTGCTAAAACAATTTCTATTGAGCGATACACGATTGTTTTTCAAATCTCTTTTCATCAATCAGTGAATCTCAATTCGCTGGTTCACTCACTCCGTGTTGTCTTCTTTGAGACGTTCCGGTTTGAGAACGGCTAGAACAGCTGCGAAACCCTATCAAGGAGATTCTTCGGAATTATACCTGATCACAGGAAGTACTTGTACTGATCAACGGGGAACCGTGGGCCGTGTACCTCAATTCAACGAAAGTGATCAAAGACACTTTCTAGCACTTTATTGCTAATCGTTGTATGCAGTACGCCCGACGCTTGCAGCTGATCGAATGAAGGGTCAATCCATAGCCGCATGCTCACACTACACATTCATATCTAAAGAAATCATGATAGGTGCTTCAACGACTCTGAAACTTTCACTCCATGCTTCTCGCTATGTCTGCGCAAATATCATGATCCAATAAAAGCTTCCGCTACTCTGATGAGAATATATCATGATCCAGAATGTGAGCATGTCGGTCCAAATGTCACAACATCACATAATACCAATACCACAATGGAAGAGTCAGAGATTCATGTTAGCTGATGATCTCAATGCTGGCTCAAAACTCATCATCACGTGGATCAGTTAAAGACCTCCACTCGAAATTATCCAAACATGCAGATCATGAAGAATCAATGACTACGTGCTACTGAGCAAGGAACTGAATCAAGTATCCTAGAACAATCTAATGTAATATCTGTTTGTATTCATTGAAATTTGAGGTGACCTCCCTTAGGGGAGATTGTTAGGAATTAGAAAATTCAGTCGTTAAAGAGTCGGTCACCTCAAGTATATGTATTCAATAGAAAGCTCGTAGTCGTAGTCAAGTTATATTAGTAAGTAGTTTGTTAAGTAACACCGTGGAGGACGGACGGGTCTTTACCCACTGTATGCCTGATCCACAGCCCGTAGGTGGCGTTTATTTGTAAGACACTATAAATACCCTCTACCTCCCAAGGTAGAGGGTTGGAGCTTCAATATCATTTTTCTTTGTTTCACATAGTTCCCAACTCTCTTCCCTTTCTCTCTCTAAACATACTTGAACGCCCCATTTTGATTATGGTTGAGTGTGTTTGTGAAATCCTATATCTTACAGTAAGTTCACCCATCATGGACATTTCAAAATGTTTTTTCATAAGTTTTAAAAAAGCGTTTGAATACTTTAGATGTGATGACCCAAAAATGATGTCATCCACATAAATTTGAACGATTAAAATGTGTGCCCCGTGATATTGTATGAATAGTGTAGGGTCGACCGATCCTTTGACGAAATTATGAGAGATAAGAAAGGACGACAACTTATCATACCACACCCGAGGGGCTTGTTTGAGACCGTAGAGAGCCTTGTTCAGTTTGTAGACGTGATTAGGGAACTCTGGATCAACAAATCCTTCTGGCTGACTAACATAGACCGTTTCTTTCAGTTGTCCATATAGAAAAGCGGTTTTGACGTCCATCTGAAAGACCGTGATGTTCATGTGAGCCGCGAATGCCAGAAAGATCTGAACAGCCTCAAGTCTAGCAACCGCTGCGAATGATTCCTCGTAATCAATCCCTTCTTCCTGTCTATAACCCTTAGCCACCAGACGTGACTTATTTCGGATAACCGTACCTTCAGCATCTAGCTTGTTTTTCCAAATCCATTTGAGACCAATAACATAGACCCCAGTTGGTTATTCAACCAATTCCCATACTTCAAGACGTTTAAACTGATTAAGTTCTTCTTGCATGGATTCAATCCAGTTGTCATATGTCATGGCTTCTTTAATATTTTTGGTTCACTTGGCAGACGGTGAGTGCATAAATGCAATGTTCACCGTCACCAAGGCGTTGTCTAGTTACGACTGGTTGATTCGGGTTTCCAATAATGTTCACAAGAGGATGGTCTTTCGTCTAACGATGTGTGGAGGGTTGATGTTGATATACATTCTGGAGATTAGGAAGATTCAAATGGCTTGTGGATGATTCTGCAACATCAGGTGTGGCAGTTTCATTAGCAAACGGATTGAAGAACGCATTTGGATCATAATCTGCAGGTGGGGGTACTTCATTGTTCAGAAGATCATCAGCTGGTTGAGCGTCATTGGATGCGGTTTGTTCGATTGTTGTTGTAGAATTAATTGGTGGTGCTTCCTCAACAGTAGTTGTTGTTGCAGGTGTATCAGGGATTGGATTATGATCAGGTTGAGCAGCGGAAATAGTTGATACATCTGGAGCACGTTGATCAATATCATCACTAAACAGAGGAGCAAATAGCTGTTCCATTTGTTGACGAGTAAGTTGGAGGCTTGGTTCAGCTGATGATGGGGTGTGGGGGAAGCTTAGACGGTTATGTCCGGGTTCCAAGCTGTTTTGCTCAGAAGCCATTTCTCTGAGCTCATCAAAATTTGCATGAATCGTTTCCATAATCTCCCTTATACGACGATTCCAGATCCGGTAACCTTTAGAGTTTTCACAATATCCAACAAAGACTCCAATGTCGGCTTTGGCTTTGAGCTTACCAAAGTCATCACGATCATTATTCGGGTAACAAAGGGATCCAAATACATGAAAGTTTTTGAGATTCGGTTTACGGTTGTGGATAAGATCATAAGGTGTTTTGTTGTGGCGTTTGGTAATCATTGAACGATTCTGAGTGTAGCATGCAGTTGACACGACTTCAGCCCACAAGTAATCTAGAAGTTTTGCATTTATCAATATCGTTCTTGCAGCTTCCACTAACGTACGGTTTCGTCTTTCAACAACTCCGTTTTGTTCCGGTGTTCGTGCAATTGATGTTTGATGCCCAATTCCCACTTTCTCATAATATGCACGAAGAGTTTGAATCACAAATTCAGTTCCTTGTCTGTTTCGATTTGTCCGACCTGTTCCGAGTGAACTTGAATTTTCGTGAGAAAGGTGATGATCATCTGTGGAGCTTGATCTTTACTTCGAAGAAAATAAACCCAAGTCCATCTTGTGTAGTCATCCACAATTACCAAGATGTAGCGTTTGCCATTAATCGTGCACGCAAGATCGGGCCACACAAATCCATGTGAAGAAGATGAAGCACATGCTGTGAGCTGTGTTCCACCTTTGAAGGAAAGTGAGCACGAGTGCTTTTCCCTTATTCACAAGCTGAGCATAGGTGATCTTTAGAATACCAAAATCTTGGGAGACCTTAAACAAGTTTGTATCGTGCAAGATTGGTTATGGTTTGAAAGTTTAAGTGTGAGTGTCGACGGTGCCATAGCCAAGATTTTGTAGATGTTGCCTTTGAAAGTAGACAGATGGGAGATGAAGCAACCATGTCTTGCATTGAGATTGTATAAAGACTTGATGTTTGAGTACCAGACATAAGATAGTTTCCTTGTAGATCACGAATGAAACAAGTTTTCTCTCGAAAAGCAACTTCCAAATCTCCATCACAAAATCGACCAACTGAGAAGAGATTGTGACCGAGACCTTCCACATAATAAACCCTGCTAATTTCGATGTTCCCATTGATGTAATCTCCGTAGCCCATGATAGCTGCAAAGTGATCATTCCCGAACCTGACAGTGCCAATGAACTTTGAAACAAAGTTGGATAACAGTTTGAGATTGCCTGTCATGTGCCGGGAACATCCGCTATCAACAATCCAGAGGATGATCTGTATCACCTGCATTACACACAGACGCCACAGATGGAATAGAAGTAGAGGTGGAACCCGAAGAGTTAGAGGGTTCCGATCCAGTTATAGTTGAAACACACATGTTTATGATTTTAGGTATCCATTTAAAGCCAAGTGTATTATGTAACCATTTCTGCCATCTCCAACTACTCTTAGCTTTGGTCTTAGTAAATGCACTAGGTGATAAGTTCTTCCTAGGAGGTGACGGGGGTTCTATGGGTACATCAATGATCGTAGTGGGAACACTAGAGGGTGGTTTACCTAGCACAGACTTAGAAGTATTAGTGGGCCTAGAGGTATTCCGTTTTCTATTATTCCACTTACGATTCAAAATATCCTTAACAACTTATCATGACAACCAGAAAACATGCTTTTACGACAACCAACACATGAAGCTTCAAACATAACATTTAGAGTACTTAAAGATTCAGCATTCGTTACATCACTTTGTTCATTACATTTGTCAGACGCAATATCTAAAGTGGGTGCAACTTGAGTTTTATTCAAAGTCCTAAGGTGTTCTTCTACTTCAGAGATCTTTATTGTTCTTTTCTTACGTCTCAACTTCCTATTCTTCCTTGTATTGCTCTTAGGTTGTGAATTGCAGGCGTTGAGAAAAGAGGAAACTATTCCTGTTTCAGTAGAGGGAAGCACATTAGTTTCTTGTGGTTTGTCATTAGATGTTCTAGAGTCATTTTGAATCTGTCTAAGTGTAGTTACTGCTGTGTTACCATTCCTATCTTGCTTAAGTTTTACCAACTCTGCTTTTAGATCATGGATAGTGTGTAACAAGTCTAGATTTTCAGAACGAGTGAGTCCATCTCGTCATAAAACATCTTTGGTATATGCAAGATGATCATCAACATCTTTTGACGCTTGAGCACGAGTCTTTTTGAGTAAATCAAATATGACACCATATTCTTTTTTAACTTTTGAAATTTCTTGTTCATATTTTGAATTTTGACACTTTAAAGACACGTTTTCATCATCTAGTTGCTCAAGTTTTGGATTAAGATTTTTGGTATGCAACTGGTTGATTTTGTTTTGCAAAGCGAGTTCTCGATTTTGACAATCTTTTTGACACCATTGAAGACGACGTTTTGCATTTGAAAGCTCATTTAACAATCGCTCATTTTCAATTTTTAAAGACTTGATTTGTGACACAGTATCAGTATTCTCAACAGTTTCAACAAAATCAACAGAATCAGCAGAGATATAATCAAATGAATATGCAACAGAATGTAATAACACAACATTTATGGTATCAGCACAAATAACATCTTCCAAGAGTCGATCAACATCTTTTCTTGACATTTTATTTTTACGTTTTGTATTTGAAATCGATGTTTCTGTTTGCTCGAAAACTCTTTTAATAAGTCCAAGATCCTTGTGAAAATCCCTTTCCCAATATATTGCACACATTTTCAAATTCCGGACATGAGGTAAAATTCTTTTCTGAAAAATATCTCTTTGTTCTCTCGCATGAGGTGATTGAAAATGTTCAACTTTTATTTCAGAATTGATTTCTATTTCACGTTCCAAAAGTTTGATGTCCGAAATGAATGTTTCAAAATATTTGCGAATTTGATATTGTTCGGGTAATGTTTTTACTTCACTGAGTGAAGGTAAAGGACCATTAATTTGTGCAGAATTGGGTTGAGGACTATCATTAGAAGACTCAGAAATAGGCGTGATAACCCAAGGTGTGTTAGAATTATCCTGTTGTGCAACGAAAGTGATGGCTTTTGAATAGTTAAATGGTTTGTTATAAACAACATTTTCTAATTTTGATCGACTCTCGTCTTCTGCATCTAATTCCTCCATACGATTATATTCAACAACACTCATAATGGAATCATCAATTCTATGTTCTGCACTGTAGACTTGTGGATATGGTTTGAACACTCTATTTGAAAACTTTGGTTTGTAATCAGCAAGATTCGGTCCATATCCATTTGGATTTGGTTTAAAAGTAAACTTTTGAATAGTTGTGATTGACTCACCATGTTTATAAACAACATTTCGAAACTCTTCGATTTTGTTTTGTAAGTCGACAATTTCTTCAAGATAGTCATCTATTCGTTTCTTTGAATGCTTTTTGTACTCGCAAAACTGTTTTTGACAAGTTAACAACTCAGACTTGGCTTTTTGAGTCTCCGAAGTGAGAGCGTTAAGTTGTTGTTTATGATCATATTTCAGTTGTTCTATTTGTAAGATATTAACTTTCACATACACATCATAACATTAACACAATGAGCACATAGATGGTTTTTAGAGAGAGAAAGAGTGGGACATTCTAGTGAGAGAAACTTGTGGAATATTAGATTACCAAAGAACATCCAACCCTCTACCTATGCAAGGTAGAGGGTATTTATAGGTAACAAACTAAACGACCTCCTGACGGCCTGTGGATCAGGGATACAGTGGGTAAAGACCCGTCCTTCCTCCACGGAGTTGCACTAAACTAAACTACGCTACAAACTAACAAATAAACTACTTAATAACGTAACAAACGATACGTCTACGAGCTAACATATGCTAGACTTCTAATTGGGGTGACCGACACTTTAACATATAATTTTCTAATTCCTAACAATCTCCCCCTAAGGGAGGTCACCCCATGATTTACATGACAGACCATAACATTTCTTGACTTGGTTCTTGAGCTCGCAGATTTTCATACATCAACATCGTAAACTTGGTGCATAAGTGGTGCAACGTCAAAGTCAGAAAGATTTGTACTTTAAATTGGAGGTCCATTTCTGATTCACGTGATAGTAAATATGAGCCAGCTTTTGAGATCATCAGCTAGTAGAAAGTCTCGATACATCCATTGTGGTGTTGGTATTATGTGATGTTGTGACATTCGGACCGACATGCTCACATTCTGGATCATGATATCTTCTCATCGAGTAGCGGAAGCATTTGTTGAATCATGATATTGGCAGCGTAGCGAAGCATGGAGTGAAAATATCCGAGTCATTGATGCACTAATCATGATTTCTTTTGAGATGAATGTGTTAAGTGAGCATGCGGCTATGGATTGACCGCTTCATTCTGAACAGCTGTAAACGTCGGGCGTACTGCATACAACATTAGCAATAAATCGCACGAAAGTGTCTTTGATCACTTTCGTTGAATTGAGGTACACGGCCCACGGTTCCCGTTGATCGTACAAGTACTGCCGTGATCAGGTATAATTCGAAGAATTTCCTTGACAGGGTTTCGCAGCTGCTCTAGCTGTTCTCAAACCGGAAGGTCTCAAAGAAGACAACACGGAGTGAGTGAACCAGCGAATTCGAGTCCACTGATTGATGAAAAGATATTTGAAAAGCAATCGAGTATTGCTCAATAGAAATTGTTTTTGCAATACAGCGAAGGTTTTAATGAAAATCAATTATCAATCATAAAACACCTTTTGATTTGAAAAATTAGTACACGGTCGACGTGCTAATGAAAAGAGTTTTAAAGCACAAAGACCGGTTTTTCAAAGGTATCCGTCAATCCATAACCTGAACCAGGATTGATTCAAAAATTGAATCGCCCCATTGTTTCTGTTCAGTTGTCACATGGTTGATCTGTATAATAGATCTCACATGCCACCTACCAGGAGCTTGTTAGATGTTGGCTCCAGAAGGCTTTCCATCTTCACAGTGAATATGTAAACACATCACTCAGATGTTCTGGCAATACCACAAGGATAATGCGTAGGACTCAAGATATAATCTCTCTTTCCACATTGTGTGAAACAGAGAGTCTTCATTGAAAGTGTCCTAATGAGATTTATTGATGATCTCGTGGCTCTAGACTCAATTTGTGCATATTTGGATCCTGTGCCGGAGACTAGGGAGAGGGTCTCCTTCTTCAATATCAACAATCTCTAAGAGAAAGTCGATAGATAATGTCGGTTCCCCGTGAGAATGAAACAAGTCCTTTTAAGAGGAACTTGAGTGGTTTGGGAAGTTGAAGTGCAGTGCGTCACTGGGTCCATGACGTCTTGTCTTCAATACCGATGTTACCATCAGTAGCATATGAATTGAACCCGGTTTCTGCCCTAAGGTTGAATAAATGGAGGGCTATTTGTTTTCACCCTTTTCTCATTCAATTCTTTTTAATTCTTCAACCCCTTCAGTGCTTACCGAGACTTCATAGCTAGAACCTTGTTGGGTTTATTCCAGTACTAGCTCAGTCTCAGTCTGCACTCTTCCCATTCCTCACTTTTTCTCCTTTTATTATCATACCTAAGAACTCTACACTAACTAGTGGATAGTTCCTGGGTAGATCCCTCCGGTTCTGGCGAATCTTGGGAACAAAAACCTAACCTTATCATCCTTATATCACCGTACATAAAGTAAAGTTGGTCGGTCTTTTGGTATTGTTCATCTGCCGTTGGAACCAATTGAAAACCATTTGAAAATCAATTCAGATACTTGTGATATATTATCAAAGCATTTGTACCTGAATTGTTTTTGATATTTTTAGAACGAGAACTCCCCCTCAACATGTGCATCAAGTATTGAACATGTTTTGCACACGGAGGCAAGAGAAAGAATTAACTTCTTTGATTACCATTTTCTAAAAGATATCAACATCACTTCCCAAATCGAATCAAGTAGATAAAGCATTTTGGGGAAGGATGAGATTTTCATGATTTTGCTCCCCCTCAATATGTGCTTCTAGGTTTGAAAGGAGTTTTACACATACTAGAGGGAACCCTTTATTATCCAAAGATTAAAATCCATGTGATCAAGGTACTTTTTAAAATAATTTAAAGTGTAGTGTACCCTGATGACATGAATTTGCAAAGAGAGTTCTCCCCCTTAATATATGCTTCGAGATTCGAAAAATTGTTTAGCACATATAAGAGAGAAGTTTCCACAAAAATTGGTCATCTTATCTTTTACCATCTTTCATATTTATATCACATTTTCTCCCCCGATCAAAAATCTTAAATCCTTTGAGATTTTGGATCTCAAGTGATTTAAATACGTATGAGGTAAAATATTTGAAGGAGAAAAATGTGTCCGATTTTATATGTTAAAGAAAATGGACAACACAGATGTTTCCCCTTTTCAACAGGGGAAACCATAGTACAAATCCTAGTACTATTACATGTATTACAGTTGTTCATACTTATTACACCACATATTACACAGAGTGAAGAAAGAAAAAGAAAAAAAAACATAAACGGTATCCTGAAGAGGTCTTCATTCAGTTCTCTGAAGAAGTTTGTAGTGACCATCACGGAGTCTTCCACCAACAAAACTTTCAAGGCTGCGGAAGATCCTTCTGGTCTTGAGTCTTCGTCTGATTGCAAAGAATGAAATGTTCACATCTCTTCACATCATCCTCAGTCCAAAAAATGGTTTTAATCCAAGATTTCATATCAAGTTTGGCTTCTTTCACTCTGGAGTCAAGCTCTTCTTCGATCATTTTGAGCGTACCATCACTAAACTTGTAGAGTTCACATAGACGCATAAGCATACGCGATCCATATCTGTCGGTGAAGATGACGGCTCTAGGGGTGTCAAGAACTTTGTATTCACGATGATATTCATGCCCTGCTGCATTCCATTGAGGACTTGTGAGGTTGACCCTGGTTTGGTAGCTTTCAATGCCAAGCTGAAAGTCCTCAACTCGTTTCCGAATGACTAGGCCCCTGATCCAAAGAGTGACAGCTGCAGAGAGGGCCTTTTTCTCACGTACGGGTAAGTGCTCCAGGTGTCCTTGAAGATTTAAGAGATAGAGATCTTCGAAATCATTTGGCAGAAGATGTTTGAAGTCGTTCTCTTCAATTGTATACACTTTGAGGTCAGCTCTTTTAAGGACAATCTTCTTCAAGTACTCATATCCATAGATCGGGAAGATCTCTACACTAACAACGCTTAAGATTTGCAGCTTTGATCTGACATTATTGCGTCTTGTATCAGCACCATGTCTTTCTATGTAGAACTTCTTCTTTTTGAACCACCAGTGGGAAATACCATAAGAAGCTTCAATATTATACTTTTGTTCTTCATTTGCCCAGAATTGATCAGGAACCATCTGCTCAAGCCCCTGATCGAGTAGGTTGCACCTTCATTTTTGATATTGATAGAGCAGGTCTTCTTTCCTCAGAGCGAGCACACAGAAAGTCCAAGTCGTGATTGAAGAAAAATTCTGCCTGAATAGTCTTCTGACCAGGTTCACCACCAAGAGGAACAGATTTGTTGACATTGAGCGTGATTTGATCACTGACTTGGTCAGTTAGCATCTTATGGCATTCTTCCATTTGATATTGAAGATGATTTGCATCTGAGTGGAAGACTTTGACAATTTCGTAAGCTTGACCTTCAAGATCTCTTGGTGTTATGGATGAGATGCTCTTTCGTTCACAAAACCATCTAATGAAACTTCCCATATCACCAGTGTAGTGTAGAAGTGATTCTTCAGCTGGAGTTACGTAATTATTGGTGATAACTGATGCCCAATTGTTGTCAGGAATTACGAGTCGACTCGGGATGGTCCATATGGGTTCTGGAGAAGGAGGTCTATCTTTCACAATGCAGCTTTGAATTGTGTCTTTTGAAGGAGTGACTCTGGAAGTGGTAGTGCGATTCCCAGTCATGTAAGAATCAAACCAGTCTTCTGAGGGCTTAGGAATATGCTTTGTTGATGCATCATCTTCATCTGGTTCTGAGTCAGCCATGACTTGAGACTCTTCGTGAACCACTTGATCATCAGGAATAGAAGTGGATGTGGAGGTGAACCTTGAATCAATCGTCATCCAGGCAGCAGATTTCTTCGAGTACTGTTTGTTTGTAGAGTCTGATTGATTGGACGGTTTTGGAGGAGATGATGGTGGCTGTGATGGAGGTGAATTGGTTGTTGAAGAAGGATTACCAGCTCCAGATGTTCCAGCGCCTCCCGTTGGTGGAGGATCTTCGCGATCTTTGCAATCCTTCATCAATGCTTCCATCACAACTGTCCTCCTTTTCTTTTTAGCTTCCTTTTCCCCGATGTCAACCTTAAACTGCTCATAATTATCGAACTTAATTGATTCTTCAAGAGCTTCAAAGAGTTTACTGTGTACCCCATGTTTGTCCTCTTCAGCCTCATACATCCTTTCACACAGAGCTGCTCTCATATCGGAGATGGGGAGGTCCTTGAAACGTTTAAGAAGTGGAGCCTCCATAGCCCATTCCACAGCATCCTTGACTTCTCCTTCAATAGCGGCAGTAACAGCTTCATTGAAGTTGAGGTGCTCCAATCTATAGACTCGATCCACCAGAGATTCAACAGATTTAGGAAGTTGCCTTTCCAGAGCTTCTATCCTTTTAATGGCTTTATCCAGTAGTTGATCAGAGTTGAGAATCTGTGGATTTGAAGCTGGTGGAGCATCCACATCAGCAACCATAATGACATGATCAGGAATTGGCGACGATGTTGGTGGTGTCTGTACAGATGATTGAGTTGGTACGGGAGGTGGAAGTGTAGTTGCTAGTGAAGATGCTGTCATTGGAGGAATGGTCGAAGTGTCTTGCTGGATGCTGACAGTGTACATGGATTGAGCAGAATCTAAGGTTTTGTCATTAATGAATTGATCGCCAAAAGAGAAATCTTCATCAAGATTCTTAAGTGAAGATAGAGAGTTAGTTGACAGATTTGGTTCATCCATCTTCAAGGTCTCATCAGATCTTGTCTCAAGGTTCTCCTGCGAGTCCTTTTGTAACAGAGAGTCCACCTTTAGTCCAGATTGAGTCTCTCCAAGTGTAAGAGATTCCTTAAACGTTTCAGGAACCTTGACCACTCCAGATAGTTCCTTAGCATGTGATGATTCTGTTCTTCTTCACTCATAATGATTTGTGGTGCTTGATGGAGATGATGAGATAGTTAAGAGCATGTGAGCAGCTTGTTCAGTTTCAACACTTGCCACCCCTTTACCCTTGTCATGTGTTATTGGGGTTGGTTGTCGAGGTAGTTGAGCGGGTTCTCTTAACACAACTCCACCTACTGGAGCTTTAGTATTCTGACTTTCTAGACTTTGCTGAATTCCAAGTTGCAGATTAGCATCGTCTTCATCAGTTAGCCTGATAACACTCCTTGGAATCTTAGTTTTCTCACCAATCTCCTTTTCCACATTCTTTCTCTTTACTTTCTGCTTTTTGGATACGGGGTCAGACTGTGGAGACCTTTCAAGTCTCTTTTTAGGAAGAGAGGCATAGGATGCTTGTGAGGCTGACTTGGTCACGGGAGCATTTGGTTGTACAGGAGAGGGTGTGACATCAGCAGAGAGTTTGGTTGCTCTTTTCATGTATTGCTTGAAGTAGTCCTTCTTCTTGATATCTTCTGTGAGAAGACGATCATGAATTGGCAATCCAAATACTTCTTTATCCGAACCTCTAGGAACATATTTCAGGTTTCCTAAAACAAATTCATCTTCTGCTTTGTGTAAAGTTGATTCAGACCTAGGAGTGAATTTATGAGTTTGTTGTAAGTACTGGATAACAAGCTTAGAGAATCTGATGCTGGGAATTACAAGCTTGTTCTGTTTCTTTCGACCTTGAGCATTGTTCAGGAAAAAGGTTCTATCAGATATGAATGTGTTCATTGATAATGAGAATTCTTCCCAAATACGATCAGAGACATTCACATCAACCCTATTAACGATTCCCCATAGGATTTGCAAGATAGGTATTCTCACTTTATCGAACCCTGAAGTTTTCCCTGATAAGCATAAGTTCAGAATGGTTGTAATAGCTCTCCAAGGTTGATACATGTGACCGGTGACAATGTCAGATGCTCTTGAAATACTCTTCTGATAACCCAACCCAATCAGAAATACAATCAGATCGTCAGCACCAGGTGGAGATTCAGAAAGAACATCAGGGTTACATGGTGTGATTCCAAGAGCCTTGCTCAGAATATCAGAATCAATTGTGAACTCCCTATTATCCAGTTTGCAAGAGTATTGTGCTGTGATTTTGTTCCATTGAACGGTGTTCCAGAATTGTTGTATGTAGATGGTAGGAATTGAGCATTGCTTGGTGATAGCTCCGAAGAAGTTAGTGTTTTTGAGGATGTCAATTGAAACTTTGAGTATCGGATTTTGTTGGAGCCTTTGTAGGTCCACATAACAGTTGCTTTTACCAATAGCAGCCCATTGACTTCTGGGAAGGATTTCTTCGTCTGAGAGAACTCTGGATGATCCTGACGGGGTAGCATACTTTTCTGGGATTGAACTTGCCATTGATGTTCTGAGTAATCATACAATCAACAGTGATGGATGGTGACAGGTTAGATGATAACTGGTAAGTGAGATAACATTAACATGGAGATAGTAACTCAGAAGGAGTCCCCAAACCACATACAGAGAAGGATAGAGTGGCATAGATAACAAATATATGACAACTTTCAAGTATATGATAACATTCATAATTGAGATATATCAATGAGGTACATACATATAAATAAATGATTACATGACGAGCTTCTAGGGGACATAAAGGGCAAAAGAGTGCATTACAGAGTGATCATGACATGAACCAAGATACACATGAAAAAGTGATATAACACATATGTATGAGGCAAAAAGTAACATTTGGCAGTCGTGAGAGAACCCAAGTACCTTTTGCCTAGACAGAGATGTCATAACAGTTTACATAGAGTAAGTTGATTCAACAAGTCGAATTAGGAGATCCTAAGTGTAGTGAGAGTGAAATCATCTTAAGCACAAAAAAACTTTGAACATTTTAATAATCCTTGACCCTAAGACTAATTCTCAACATGAAAGTGAACACTGTTATAAACTTGTAAAAACAAGTCGTCATCTAGAGCCACGGACAAGTCGCAAAAGGATTAGCACTCTAAGTCGCTAAGCTAATTCGCTAACATATAAGACCAAGTTGCCATGAATAGAACCTAAACCAAGTCGCTACAAAGCAGTCAACTAAGTCGCTAGGTAACAAATTCGCTAACTTGTAAATACAAGTCGCTATCTGCTAACTCGCTAACCAAGTCGCTAGGATAATTCGCTAGCTCGTAAAGTCAAGTCGCCATGTACAGTAACTAAGCCAAGTCGCTACAAAGTAGTTAACTAAGTCGCTAGGTTATTAATTCGCTAACTTGTAAATACAAGTCGCTAGTTACTAACTCGCTAACTAAGTCGCTGGAATTTAGTGAACTAATTCGCTACGGAGACGTATTCGCTAAGTAGAACACTAACTCGCCATGAAGAACATTCATACTAAGTCGCTACCAAGAACAATATAACTCGCCACCAAGAACACTTCTAACCCCAACACATCAGACCAAACCACTTAATCATACATCAATGTATCCACCCAACATAATCCAAACAATATATTCCAAACAATTTAAACTCGTTCAATCATTTTATAAGTAACACACACACACGAGAACATAAAAATCCGAACCTAAGCGAGAGAGTCAACTAATCACACCTCACGAGCACGAACGGATCTGGATATAATGATAAGTTAGAGACTGGAAACTGAAGCATAAGATAGTAACGATAAGAGTGAATCGAAGCAAACCTTATGCTAAGTCGCTAGTAAGACTAAAATGACGAAGAGAGGTAGAAGAAAGGAACGAGAGAGAGAGAGAAAAATTTCTTGGAGGGTAAAGTGGTAACTCGCTAATGGGTAACTCGCTAGGGGTATACAACCTAACTTAGGCAATATGACACAATTGGTCCTTGTGGTTATAAACTAAGGTGGTAATTCGCTAATGTAACATAACTTACACTATATGACAAGTTTGGTCCCTATGGTATTAATGAATGAGTGGTAATAATATGCTAACACGGATAAGATAACGTCTCTAGCATTGATTATTACACTGATCATCATGAATCAATTCAACATTTCAACACATAGGCAGTTACAACGAAGGCACACACTGAAAGTCTCATGAGCAAGATACAATCACAGCCTATAACAGGGAGAAACCCATTCCCAGATATTTCAAAAGTATAACCAGTTAGTCACACAAGCAGGAAATCACCACATCATACAAATAAACAAGCATCATAACCAGCACAGAAGCCAATGGTGTATAAACTAATCTCCCCCTCAATCAATGTCAACAAAGAACATTGATTGATATTACCCAATACCATTAAACCACCAAGAATATATCTTTTGTTCGAACTTCATCTATGATCCCGTGCCATTATTGAATGACATTTCTAGGACCGTAGATGTTATCGATAACAAGGAGTATATTCATTATTAGATTGAGAAAAAGTGATAAAATTTTGAAAGGAGTATATATATATATATGTATATATATATATATATATATTTTTTTTTTTTTTTTTTTTTTTTTTGAAAGCTTGATTTATACAAAGACATGGAAGGATGAGTCCAGATTCGAAATGAATAGGAGTCAAAGTAAGAAGTACATCAACTCTGGCAAGCTATAGCTCCTGAATGAGCCATGTTCATATCTGAGGGGAACCAAGTCATGAAGTTCCTGATTGAGTTGAGCATTGTACCTGAAAAAGACTGAGAGCACATTGTACTTGAAGCACATGTAGACTTGTACATAGAAGGGTTAGTGACATGTTTAGTCTCACATTTAGATGCAACACAGTATAATTCAGACGTATCATCAATGGGGATCCTAATAGGTTCTTCATTCTTGAAAAGTTTACCTGTGGGAATCCACTTGAGGCATGATTTAGGAATGTAAGTTCGTTTAAGTCCTGTATACTTAAATAATCTGCCAGTGGGAATCCATTTGAAGCCACAGTGAGATGAACTAAATGAGTGCACACCCTTGTTTTGACTATTTGTCTTTTTGTGATCAGAGAATTTCTTAGGGGATTGATCTGTCAGACTATGTTTTGCATGATACCTAGTTAAGCTTATAGCATTTTTGATTTGTGGGTGATGTTCATTAGTCCTATGCTTGGGATTCATCATATCTGAACTAGGCAATGAAGTGACTGGTTTTGACAAAACAGACTTGTTATCAACTTGGGATGTAAGCTTAGATTTCAATGGTTTAGCTCTTTCAGACCTAAAGGCATTAGGTTGTTTAATAACTGTTCGTTTCAAGTGGTTCTGAACCGTTGACTTTCCCAAAGTTGAAGGTTTTGCAAACTTAGTGTTCATCCTATTTCCAGCATACTTCCTGAGCTCATTTTTTAGGGCAACAATATTGAAGCTCTTGTCCTGAATTTGTGCTTTGAGGTCATCAATATCTTTCATCAAGAGATTAGATTGATTGACTAATTTAGAGTTTGTTTCCTCAAGGTTCTTTCTTAAATGCTCATTTTCTCTTAGAAGGTTGGACACACATAGAGCTAGTTCAGAATTCCTAGATTCTAGTGTATCACTTATCTCATGACAGTCATAATTCTGGGCTTCTGAAAGAAGAGATTTCAGACTTCTTATGGTAGAATCTTTGTCCTGAATCTGGGATTTTAACTGATTAATTTCAAAAAATTCTCTAAATTCTGGAAGTTCCAGATTACTACACTGTTTTTTTGCATAAAGCATTTCATCCTTAAGTTGTATTTCAATTTGCAAAGAGATACAGTGTTTTTCAAGAATTGAAAATTTGTTTGAAAGCTCATCATATACCCTTTTTTCAATCATGTTACTTGCATTAGATTCAGACACAACAGAGATTGATTCCACATTGTTATGTTCAGGGTAAGGGTCATGTATCTTTTTGTGAGAAATAGTGTGATCAGATAAGAGTACCTTGTTGATTGATACCTTTTCTGACTCTGAGAATTTGAGATCAGTGTTGTTTTCTTCATCCTTTTCCAACACACCTGAGACTCTGCAGTCAGTGTCTTCTGCTGGTTCAACTGGAATGAAGCATGACACGTCGTCATTGTTCCATGGACACTCTTGACACTCATTCAATTCTTTCAGTTTGTTATTTTCATTTGCAGCTTCCTCGATGTATGTTTCCATATTACTCATATGTTGAATAAATGAGTTTCTGAACTCATGAATTTCCATTCCCGTGTGCTTCTTGAAAGACATTCCAGTCATGGTATTATCAAAATCTGAGGAGTATTCTTCCCGGGTAAGTGGCTGAAATTGGTTGAAGATGGTTTGGAGAGCAGCATGAGAATCATCAGTTGAGAGCTTTTCTTTGGTAATTTGAAACCTCAGTCGTTCTAGGTTAAGCAAAACATCTCTTGTTAAAGTGGGAAAGTCCTGACGAAGGATGGCACAACTTGTTCGATCCATGGTTGTTGATAAGAGTAATTTGAGAAGCTGACTGAGATGTTGAAACGGCTCACTGGTGCATTCCACATTCTTAGTATCATCTGAAGATATTAAGTGTGACTTATTTGAGTTGTTCTGATTGATCGATACTGAGTCATTTAGTGTGAGGCCTTCAGATGGGCATTCTGTTTCACTATTCTGTGCTGTGTCATAGAGAGCAAGTACTTTGGTGATTAAGGAATCCGTGATGACTGACATTGTGTTATTATGAATTACTCCCCAAGTCTCTAGAGAATTTAGAATCAATTCGCCACCAACTAAATAGTACTAATCCCAAGTCGCTAGAAAGTACTACACCAAGTCGCCAACACTAATTCGCCACCACGCTAAGTCGCTAGCTTTCCAATTCGCTAGCCAGTTGTAAGTCGCTAGGTGGTAACTCGCTAACGCTCAAGTCGCTAGCAAAAATTCAGCAGTAATTCGCTACTCAAGTCGCCAACAATGCAAGTCGCTAAAGAGCAACTCGCTACAGGCCAAGTAGCTACCACAAGTCGCTATCCGTAGTGGAGAGTCCACTACTTGTACTTTAACTCGCTAGATCTAACTCGCTAGCTTTAACACTGTAAGTCGCTACAAAACTGTGAAGCAAGTCGCTACCAAGAAACTATTCCGAGAGCTAAGTCGCTAGCTTGAAAAACCAAATAAACTTCACTTTTCAATCCAAAAACAACCCAACCAAGATGATTCAAGCTTACCAAATGAAAACCTAAACACTTTTGATGATTCTAAACATAAAAGTACCAACAAAATTCAAACTTTAACACAAGAAATCAACCAAATGATGCAAAACCACTAAACTTTTTCAAACTCAAAAACCACCTAAAAACCACTATAAATCCAAAGATGTGCAAGATATGATCTAACCTTGGCTCTTGATACCAATTGTAAGATATTAACTTTCACATACACATCATAACATTAACACAATGAGCACATAGATGGTTTTAGAGAGAGAAAGAGTGGGACATTCTAGTGAGAGAAACTTGTGGAATATTAGATTACCAAAGAACATCCAACCCTCTACCTATGCAAGGTAGAGGGTATTTATAGGTAACAAACTAAACGACCTCCTGACGGCCTGTGGATCAGGGATACAGTGGGTAAAGACCCGTCCTTCCTCCACGGAGTTGCACTAAACTAAACTACGCTACAAACTAACAAATAAACTACTTAATAACGTAACAAACGATACGTCTACGAGCTAACATATGCTAGACTTCTAATTGGGGTGACCGACACTTTAACATATAATTTTCTAATTCCTAACACTATTTGAGACAACAAAGCATTCTTAGATGCAACTAGATCACATATCTATTTTTCCAAATATTTTTCATTTTGGTAAGATTTAGCAAAAGCGACTTCAAAACCTTTTTCACGTTTTTCTTGTGTTTGAAAAATGTTGAGTTGAAATTTTAAGCATTCATTATCCTTAGTCAGCAGTGCATTTTTATCCTTTAATTGCTTATTGATGTCAAGGCATTTTTCCATTCGAGATTTTTGGTCATTAAGTAAGGTCATGAGCTCAATGTCTGGATTAGACAAAGGTTCAGCTTGTTCAACGTGAGTCTCAACATGATCATTATTTAGATCCTCAAATATGACCATGGAGTCAACTTGATTATCAGTATTAACCATAAGGCCATCTTGATCGTCAAATATAACTACGGGATCTATTTGATTATCATCAGAATGAGATGTAGATGGCTCATGTTGAACACTCTGATCCTTGTCGGATGCAGATGTTGGCGGAGATATCAGATTAGTAATGAATATAGTTTGATCCGGCACCTAAGACAAGCAGTCAGTGTGATACACTGGGCCTGTATCACTCATGGGGATTTCTTGCATGTTAGCCATTAACATAACTGCTGCATTAGCCTGTAAGTCCTCCATGTCATCATCAGAATCTGCATTTTCCATGAAGCTCTGTTCCTTGTTGGTAAGAGTTCCACCAGCTTCATCCTTAAGAGCCAAGAGTAAAGCCTCTTTGTGATAAGTGCTGCCTCTTGTTCTCAGCTTTGGGCATGAATTAGCCAGATGACCCTTCTCATTACATTTATAACAACGAAGACCATTAATCCCAGTCTGATCATTTCCCTGATCAACCACTTTAGCTCGTTGTAGTGGAGTACCCATGTTATTCCTTCCATTAGCATTAAACCTTTGACCACTGCCCATCTGACGAACATTACCACGATTCTGAACTTCAACACGTCCATTGTTAACAACAGCCTAATTCCTTGTGTTTGATGAGTTACGAATGCGATTGTTGGAATTGTTTGAATATCGGCCGAAGGCTCTAGCAATCATGACAAACCCTTGTTGCAATGCATCGAAAGCTTCTGTATCCTCATTAGATTCACTGTAAAGTGCTTGATCATTGTTGTTGTTGTATGGAACCAATTGAGTTTCTTGAGGTTGGTGCTGTGACGGATCATATGGTGTAATTGTTGCAGTTGGTTGTGGAGGATTTGTGAAGACAGTTTGCAAAGTAGGGAATTGAGGATAACACGTTTGAGCCCACAAAGCTAGAGATTGATTATCCGAAAGTGAAGGCGAAACTGGGAGTCCACGGATAATCCTTTCTTTGTCAACTTCCTTTTGGTGGGGCTTCAAATAGTCGTACATCAATCCGTATGTAGCATGATAAAGATTCTTCGCTTGACGGATGAAAATGACATACTTTTCCCAATCAGGACCAAGACTACTCAGGAACTTTGTGTTGACTGCAATTCTTGGCATAATGATGTTATGTTTTTCCAAGTCATTGATGATGTATGAGAATCGATGATGATATGACTCTAATGTCTCCCCTGGTTCAATCATGAAGTGTTCATATGCTAAGTAGATTTTGGATTCCATGTCTTCTTGATTGAGTTTTGTGCCTTCCATTAAAAGATGAATATGCTCCCACATTGCTTTAGCAGTCTTCTGAGCATCAACACTACGAAGTATCGGATTGGGTAATCCCAAAAAGGATATATTGCATTGCAAGTTCATCAGCTTTCATGTGTAGAAGTTGGTCAGCAGTGAGTTGAGCAAGACTGACAACGTTGGTGACATCATCTCTTGGTTGATTAGCATTTGGATCTCCGGGTACAGTGACAGTAGGCATCTGAAAAGGACCTTCAAGGATGACTTTCTTCAAGAACTTTCCATGTGGCTTCTTTAGATCACAAAACCTAAAGAACCTTATCACCCATTGATCGTAGTTTTCGGGAGTGAGCATTGGAGGTCTATCAAGTGATCCAGCCTCATGAATGGATTGTTGGCTACTTAAAGCTTCACACATCTTTGCAAACCAAGACGGTTCCTTCATAGCATACTTGGATGGATGCTGATTTTGAAAGTTTGTGTAAGGTTGTACTTGAAGACTAGGTGGTGGTTGAATCATTTGTGATGGAATTGCTCCTTGAGGAATTTGTTGTTGAATTTGTTGATAGTATTGTTGTTGTTGTTGTGTTAGTTGTTGTTGTTGTTGAGGCAACATATGAGGAAAATAGCTAGAGTATGGTGGTTGAGACATCTTGAAACTTGTGTTGATGATGGATCTTTGTAGTCAAATGAAACTTTGTTGATGAAGTATCCTTATGTGTAGAAAACCAGCTTATGCAAAGAAAACACCTTATGCGTAGAAAACCAACCTTACGCGTAGGAATAGAACTTACGTGTAGGAGTAGCTTACGCTTAGATTATATGAAACCTTAGCTTAAGCGTAAACCAAAGGCTTAATAGTAAGAACCTTATGCGTAAGATTTCCTTAAGCGTAAGACAAGCTTATGCGTAGAAAATGCTTATGCGTAAGATACTTACTCGTAAGCTTTTATGCTTAGGCGTAAAACTAGGGTTTTACCCAAAAAATCCTTTACACTTATCCCATTGTAAAAGATATCCAAAGTCGAAGTGTTTTCAGGCTCATCCAAGCAATAAAACACTGAGTAAACCAATAGCACTGAAGATCAAACCGTGACACGTAAAATTTGAATCCTTACGAGTAAAACTAGGGTTTTACTGTGCGTAAGAATTGCCAACTTGCTCCAAAAACTGATTTTATGCCCAAAAGTGTTTCTAAACCAGATTTTTATGATGAAAAAGCTTCAATATCACCAAAATAACACAAAAGTGTGAAATTTGATGATCCAAAACTCTTATGCACCTTACGCGTAGAAATGACTACACAAGTAAAACCAAGCTCAAAACTAATGAAATACACATAAAGTTTCAAACTTTTTGCCAAAAACTTAAACTTTAACACCAAATAACCTTTAAAGTACAAGAATCTTGAGTTTTAAAGTGTAAAAAATCAGTTTTTAAAGCGTATGAAGATTTGTGAACTGAAACTTATGCGTAGACACTAAAAACTTCAAAAACAAAACCGTTTCACCCAACTATTTGGCGACTGATACCACTGTTAGGTTCTCATATTTGTAACACAAGCATCAATATGAAGAAATGAGATAGAAAGTGATCGGTTGAACAAAACACACACAAAACACACGATAGAATATAAACCTTTATGCGTAGGATTTGAAGTGAAATGAACAACCAACTCTCAAATGAGAGTTACAAGACTATTTATAGGGGAAGGGAGCTAGGGCAACATATCTAGTCCCTTCCTTTCCTTATTGGGCTTTTGCATAGGCTCATGGGCTTTCGACATGAGCCATGCCTTAATTACTAACATAAAAGCCTTAATTAAGCTAACTATTACATATTGATTACTAACACATGAGAAATGGTTTAGGAGTGATTCCAACACCACGTCAACTCTGTGACGGCGTCACCTTATGCTCGTGACGCCGTCGGCTTCAACCTCTGACGTCGTCGGGATCCAAATCTAGGCCGTCTGAGTTGCGACGCCCTACTCTTTTAAACCTGATGCCGTCACTTGTAAATTATCAATTTGCTCTCTGAGTCGTCTCAAGATGTGTCGTGACGGCGTCGCATTTAAGCAGTGACGCCGTCCCCTTCAATTCCAGCAGCTTGAGTGTCTCGATTCTTGACTTTGGCCATTTTCTTCGTATATTCGCGCCTTTTCGTCCGAATAAGTGTCATTCCAGCAATTTGCCTTCAAGAGACCTAAAAAGTGAAAATTAACGAAATTAAGTAGTAACGGATACAAAAGTGATCAATTAAGGGCTTAAATGACCCCTCAAAAGTGTACCTTTTAAATCCTTATCATGTGCTAAGCTAAGAAATGATGCTAATTCTAGCAATTGGCCAGACATGTTAGCCTTCTATTGTCAGCAAGCCTCATTAGAGGAGATTGAAATGGCGCGAGAAATAAATGCTTCTTCAGCAAGCCTCATAAGGTGGTGCTAATAATAAAAGGACATACATAAAAACATAAAAAAAAAACCAAAAAAAAAAAAAAACCAAAAAAAAAAAAAAAAAAAGAAAAAGAAAAGGATAAACTAAAAATTAAAGGAAACTAAATTAGCAACAAAAGAAGCAAGAAGTTTGTTGTCAAAAAAGACAAATATTAACGCCTATATTTGTGTTGTGAAAAGGAAGGATGTGTCTTTTATTTTTCTTAAAAAATCTTTATAAACAATATTTTTTATGACATTTTGTCTTTGATTTTCTTGTTGTTTAATAAGAACTTTTAATCAATGAGGAGATGTAGCTCTAGAGAGAGCGACATAAAACTGGCCATGGCCAAAGACTGGTTCAGGAAGGTAAACACCAATTTTTTTTAGAGATTGGCCTTGACTTTTATTTATTGTCATAGCATAACAGAGCTTTATAGGGAATTGAGTGCGTTTGAAAACAAAAGGAAGATTTGGATCTTTATGGATTAGTGGTATTTTGTGGATAAAAACGTTTTCGCCGACTCTTATGCCTGTGATGATCTGCACTTCAATAATTCTTGACATCTGGTGTGTTACTATCATCCGTGTCCCATTGCACAAACCACTTGCCAAGTTAACATTCCTTAACAGCATTACCGGTGATCCAACCTTAAGCTCTAACTCGTGTGGCGGGAAGCCTGGCAGCTTAAATGTGTTCATATATTCAGCAGGGTATAACAACTCGGTTTCGGCTCCGCTATTCCCAACCGGTATGGCTATATCATAGCTTGCATAAGTCGTTATTTCACCATGAACCATGGATAAAACTTTTGAATTAATGATGTCAGCCTTTTCATTCTTTGGACAGACAATTGCCTTTTCTTGTAAAGTAATTGCTGAAGGTGTTTCAAGTGTAGGCTGATCATAGATGAAATCTATGAGATATGAGAGGCCTTTCTCATCATCTTGTATGCAGTATCTAAAATTGATCTCAACCCATGCTGAATCTCTACTGTTTTCTTCATCAGGTTCACCAATCTTACCATCACCAATATCAATAAGCCATGCTGGAAATGAGTGTGCTAAGCTTTGTTCTTCTAGACTCAAACTGAGCGGAACAACCTCATGTTTTCTTTAAGCGTCATAACACGAAAATATGGCCAGAGGTATGATTCTGCAATAGACAATGCTATTATTTCCATTTTTGGCGCACCTTTTTTGACCGGAAGTGTTTGTCAGAAATCACCGCTAAAACGATTGTTTTTCCACCAAAAAAAAAAACATCTGGCGCATCTAGTATGTCTTTCAGAGTTCTATCTAATGTTTCAAAGCATCGTCAGTCATTCATTGGCGCTTTGTCCCAGATAATGAGATCGGTTTCTTTTAAAATATTTCCTATCTGAGTGTTTATTTTAATGTTGCAAAGTGACTCATTTGTGAGTTCTAGTGGATGCTTGAATCTTGAATGTGCAGTTCGGCCTGATGGAAGAAGAAGAGAAGCAATGATAGAGGAAGCAACTGCCAACACAATTTTACCTTCAGACCGTACGGTGCTAATGATTGTTTTCCACAGGAAAGTTTTACCAGTTCCTCCATGACCATAAACAAATATCAACTCTTGCTTAGCTGCTTTAAAAGCATTTATGATAAGGTCGTATATGTTTTTTTGTTGATATTTTAGCCTTGGAACCGACTCATCTCTTTATTGCGCCAACATCTCCCTGTTGTAATTCTTCTCTTCCATTAATAGCCGGTTGTTTAATTGATCCAACAGCTCTTTCGAAGGTGCTCGTAAACCATAATTTTGTACTGATTTGCCACAGCTGGTAAGTATCACTTCTAATTCATATAATATGTATCCTTGCAATTAATCATCAATGACGTAGTAGTTGGGAATACAGACCTGTTGTGAGACAATTGCTAGAATATCATGGCCCACTTCTTGCCAATATTTATTCCATAACTGCAGAGGCTGTGCAACTTCACAATGAGTAAGAAGCCTCGTGAAAAGGAACCTCAGTTCTGGTGATGAAGCTGAGCCACATGCTTCTTCAAGAGCTGTATCCCATTCTTTATCGTCACCAAGTAGACCGAGCACATCACATATTGCACGATATGTTGGATATACAACTTGGTTGACATATCTAAGCTCTGTAAAGCGTCTGCACCCTTTTTGATGACATAATAACATCCTTAAGTATAAAAGTTCCCCTGAAGTTGGGTGTAAATATGCAAGCTATCCAATAGAAGATATGTGAGTTTTCCTACGCGACCAACTTTTTTGATCTGCATACCATACAAACTCTGATGGAAATTGTAAGTATGTCAGATGAATTCCATCTTCATTTTGAATGCTGTAAGTAAACCATTCTGTCAGTGTTGTCAGCTTGCGATCACGACGGTTAACCACAGACTCTAAATTATCGTCGTCTCAAAAGGTTGCATGTTGCATGTTTTCTGGATGGACCGAAAGAATCTGCACCGCTGGTTCTCTGCTGTGTATTTCAAATTTGAGGATTCTCCAACACGCTTCATGAGGACATATAAACCGGCCATCAAGATAATTCTGAATTTCATCAATGCATGGCTCTATTTGTGCTATCGAAGTCGAAGCTTCACCAACAGACCTTGTTACTTTGGCATAGATTCGATCAGTTCCTTTTGATATATATTTAAACATATATTTTATCAGCATGCTCCATCCACAGTATTCCACATTAATATGAGCTTCAAATGCCAAGCATAGATCGCGGTTATACGGCAACACATAGCCATTGTCAAGCTTCATTTGCCCTTTTGTTGCGTAAAATTTCCCTTGCCTTATTTTATAATGTGGATAACCCTTTTCATCAAAGAAAGTTTCATTATTGTATTTCATTGGGAAATTTTTAGTGCACGTATCGCTTTGCATACATGGTGCACTCAAGTTGGCCTTGCCACAGGGTCCATGCATCATCATCTATGAAACAATTTTATAAATGCGCAGGTCAATATCAGGATCCGGTAGTTCTGCAGAAATGTATTGGTCCACATCTTGAGGAGTCTCAATCTTGGTTGACGAAGAAATCCAAAGCAGTGTGTGACAATGCGGTAACCCCCGTTTTTGAAACTCAATAGTATACAATACTGCATATAAAAATATCAAACAACTAAAATTAGAACAACATGTTGGAATACCACATTCTGTGTTTATTGAGTGAATAAAAGTGATTGAAAGATAAAATACAAGGCCTTTTTATAAATGAAGATAGACATACCTCCTGTGACGTGGCCAAATGTGTGCCCTTTCTTGAGGAACTTCATAAATGATTTAATATTTTGCTCAAATACTCTACATACTACATTCGCCCTATCTACTGTAGTCAAATGAGGAAACTGACTCATGTATCTTTGAATCTCAGGCCACTTTACATTGCATGTTAATGTTATAAAAAACCGTGGATTACCAAGTACCCGGCAAATCGCCAATGCATCCAAGTAATGGTTGTACATATATCTTGGCCCTCCAGTAAATGAGGAAGGTAATATAATTCACGAACTTGCCTGTGAACCATCACGATCTCCTCTTGAAACTGCATCATAGAGGCCTGACAAATAGTCTCCTCGAATATCACTTTGATGCGTCCTATAAAAATCCATCCTATTATGTTCTATACAACAATAAACCCCAACGACGTATTGCTGAAAAAGCCTACCAGTTCGAAAAATCAGATTATAATCATCATGCCTTGGGTGCAACTGGTATGTGAAGAATGCATTCATTGTGACCCGTTTTGGCTCATCGTTTGGATCTACTGTTCTTAACTTTAACTTTGTATGATATCCTGGTTGACCATAGATGAAAATCAACAGAAACTGTAATGACATGTATGACTTATGAATCTTGCTATTTCTCTTTAACGGACCATCTCTGTATTCTAGGATAACATCGTAATTTGACTCACTTTCTGGGCCGCTGTCAAAGACAATGGCGCAAAGGGTCTGCGATGCTGGAAGTTCATAACCACGGGGGCCTTCACCAATGTAAAGCCTTATCTTAAATTCTGGGACATCATGTTCAACACATTTGTCCCGTGCAGCTCTGAATATCTGGACCAGTTCGTTGTGGCCATCTAAAAAGTGAATGAGCCCTTCCACGATCTCTGGATCTAAATCAGAGCCATCTGAATTTGAAAAATGCCTCAACCTAACCTCATTTTGCGTGTCATAGATATATAGCTGTAAAAATTTTGGGTCATCATCAACTGGACAAAGTGACCAAATTTGATGGTATGTCTGACCCGAAACTTAAAAAACAAATGGCCCTCTACCATTATTGGCTGTGTCATCAACTTTTGCACCGAATGAAGTCATTACAAACATCTGATTGTAGGCTCGGATATTTTTCCTAAACGCCCTTTGTCCAAGTAGTTGCTTGATATACTGAGCTGGATCTGCGTCAGGTTGCATAAAAATTCTACCACATCCACAACATAAATGATATTGAGGTAAACTATTTCTAAAACAATACCCTGAGAGCTGTTCCCCAGGCCAAAAGCAACGTTACAATGTCGGCATCGCTCAGTGCAGTCTCTTAAATCATCATATGCAGGTGATGTATCAACATTGATTAACAAATCATAATCAGTTCAAAGTTTTGAGAATATGTGTGATACGCGTACAACGCGCGTTCGAGGTCAAAGGAAACTTCATTTTCTTCGAGCAAGTTTTTCAACCACCTAGACAGTGAACCTAATCGTTGTAGTGTAGTATTAGGGTAAGCCTCGGGGATTGATATCGTTCTCTAGGAGAATAAAAATGCTAGTGAGAAATTACTACGCTAAGGTTGGGGTCGAGGAAGATTATTTTTTTTTATCTTTTTATATTTTTTAGGAAATTGAAAGGTATGAATCTCGGGGTATTGGATTTGGGGGGTTGGTATTTCTACCGATTACTCTACTATTATCTTGTCTAATTAACTAAGCTAAGGGGTAGTCTATGTCTAATTGATGTGTGCTCGTATGACGATTAAAAATGTGTCTACCATTGATGGTTGGATTGTCATGTCCTTATTCTTAACGCGTTGTGTCTTCTAAGGTCGTAGGGTATGCTTTTTCTCTAACTCTTTGAGGATACCTTAAGGTTATTGCCTACAAAATCTCTAGGATTTATAAACAAACTCTAAGGTTATCTTTAGATTTTTATCCTACAATAACTCTAGGCGATTATAAACTGCGATTATAAACTAATGTTCACAAAGATTACTCAAGCATTAAAAACACAACGATGGCCTATTGCAATCCTAAGCCAATTAGAGAGACAACCAATCAATATTCAATAACTAGGTTTCATAGATCTAAGCAAACACACAAGTAAATTAGCCGGACATGGTAAACATGCAAGCATACACACATACAATCGAAGACATAATGAAATCAATGAAGTATATTACTTATCTTGATGTACAATAGGGTATGAGAACCCTAAGATACTGCCCAAGACAACCAAAAATCGTTTTTAGGTTTTACTCCACAATTCTACCTCTCTAAAAGTCTGAAAGTTCGAATTCTATATATAGAGTTACAACTGTGACGACGTCACTCTTTAATTGTGACCTTGTCGGATTGCCGCCATTAGGGTTTCGTCTTGACCAAGTCAACTTTGTGACTGCGTCACCTTGCGGTTGTGACGCCGTCGGCTTCATCTTCTGACGCCGTCTGAATCTGGATCTAGGCCGTCTGAGTTGTGACGCCCTACTCTTTAAAGCCTGACGCCGTCAGGTACAAAATAGAAATTTCACTTCTGAGCTGTCTGAAATTAGAGGGACGGCGTCGTTCTTTATCGGTGATGCCGTCGGGTGCGTTTCCAGCAGCTTGAGGGTCTTGTTCTTGATTTAGCCATTTTCTTCACATATTCACGCCTTTTCGTCCAAATAAGCATCATTCTAGCATTTTTCCTTCAAGAGATCTAAAAAGGGAAAAGGAACGAAATTAAGCAGTAACGGATATAAAAGTGGTCAATTAAGGGCTTAAATGACCCCTCAAAAGTGTACCTTTTAAATCCTAATCAAATATCCCTGGTTTAGAACAATTCACAACAAGTATAAGCCCCACAAAAGTCATAAAAAGCACGAAAATTACATACTAGCACCTCACAAGTGGTGTTTGGATACTCCCATCTCTCTGGTGTATATGAAATATATCAAATTGGAAATGGAAGATAAACACTCATTAACCGGTCCTAGTACATAGATTACCATATGCTTGAGACTAGATCAAACCTCCATCGCTTTGGCGTAAGCACCTAGGAGAAACTATCTAAGAGGTCTTTTAAAGGGTTTTAATGTTAGGCTTACGGTAGAGAAACAAAGGGTTTGGTTAGATAGGCGATTTAGTGGTGGCAAGGCAAAAATCTTTATGTTACAAGCATGAGAAGAATGGCGTTGCTAAGCCAAGACTCAACACTCTAAACTCTAGATAACTTTGAAACAAACAAACATAAATTTAAAGATAGATGTAGGATGGTAGCCCATTTTTTTATTTTTTATTATTTTTTTTCATACACTTTTACCTTACCATCCTCTACGATAACATCAAAATATAAGGGATTTATAGGCACATCCCTACACTTGAGTTTTTATTACTCTAACACTAATTTGACCCGAATTGAAAAGATCAAAACACTTGGAGTACATTATTACGTAAATAAAGGGAATTTGAATTTAACGTTCTTTCCCGTCACTTCATAAAATTTAACTTTTCCCATGAGTCCCAATCGTCCCAAAATTGTGTACAAAGGATATGACTCGACTTAGGAACTTATACAAGTAACTATATAATTGAACTAAGGGTTTAGTATGATAACAATAATGCACTAAAAGTGAGTGCATACAAGGTAGGCTAAGGCGATTTGGGTGTACATTTGGGGGTGGATTGTAAACAATGCTCTTCATTGATATTCCGGAAAACCGAAACATCACGAGAACCGCGAAACGGATAGGCTCTAAGGGGTTAACTAGGGGTATCGTGTACTAAATATGAGTACAACGCAAGGGTGTGGGGGAATTACTCAACCGATGTGGAAGAAGTAATTATAATACGGGTATCAAACAAGGTTTATCCTAATGCCTCTTATCATTTAGTTATTCCTAACTACACAAGTGTAGTCTCACTAGCGATCTCAGGATGCATCACAAAACAAGTTCTAGAATCTATTATACTACCGGTACACTCTCGAAGCATTAAAGATGAATGCTTTAATTCCTACAAATCTAGGGGCGAACCTCGCATTTTTGGGGTGGAATTTGAGTGGTAAAGGGTTTTGTACTAGTCATATAACTTCCTATCCATGAGACGCTTTATTAAGACTAATTGTCCACTCCTACATGTCATGAAAAATTTTAAATTTGGTGCCAAAATTACTTTAACCGATATTTCTCATGGTTTATTACACAAATGAAATTGGACAAGACAAATAATCAAGGATAAGCATAGTTTCAAAGTTCCCGTTTTATTTTCCCTTCCTACACTTAAAAGTATCAAAGTTATGATAATGGAAGGCAATTAAAAGCGAAAGAAACTAATACTCCCCTGATTAGCTCGGTAGGATCCGTGTGAAGTAGTGGTTAAATTCTTCTTCAAGAAGAATGTATGCGTGAAAAGCTCCATCCAATCTTATGTTTCTTCTTCTTGATAAATAAAACCTGCACACTTAAGGAAACAGACGAAACCTTCACGTAATATCGGTGGTAAAACTATATATGACTCAACTATACTAGGATACAATGCTTGTGGAATGGATGTTTACAGGTTTTTTGGAAAATTAAGACCTGAGAAATTCCAAAAATTTATAAGTAGCACAGAAAACGAGAGAAAATAAGATAAGCTGTTTCTGCTCCTCCTGACGCCGTCAGGTAGCGAGTCTGACGCCGTCAGGTTATCCAGACAGACGCTGGTCTACTGCGTTTTTCTGGAAAAATTCTGGAAAAATTATATCTTTAGAATCTGGAAAAATTCCTGCAAAACATCCATTATGACTCGATACAAGCATTTGACTCTAACAAACACACATATATTTCTTTTTCAAGAATTGTAATTCTCATGTTCACGTTCTTTTAAAAACGTGTGTAATCTTCCCTACACTTATCCTTTTTGTAAAATCCCTTCATATGTAATTAAGACGAGGTTAAAGACAAAATAAAACATTTTCACAAATTCAAAAATGAGAATAAACAATCAATGAAAAGATATATGACACAGAAACAAGAAAACAATTAAGCATGGGTTACCTCCCACGAAGCACTTTTCTTTATTTATGAGTCTTGTAGCTAGACTCGAAACCGTGCCCCTACGTGACTTCATTACCGTTCTTTTTTCTTTCACTAAGCACTTATCAAAAGGTTGTAGACGCTGTATGCTTACCGTGAACTCCTTCCCAACGTCATCTATTATGATAACGGTTTTATTTTTTAGATTGGTTTCTTTCACCGTATAAGGTCCAAACCATCTTGGCTTATTTCTTCCTCTTAATGCTTTTATTCTCGATTTATACAAAAGCACCTTTTATCCATTCAAAAATTCCTTAGGGTTCTTTTGAGTTTGTGGTATTGAGGTAGGATTATTTCCTAACTTTTTATCACATTTCCACAAGGTCGCATGTAACCCTTGGACCATGAAGTCTCTAAGTCCTCTTTCCCATTTGTTAATTTTCTTCTTAACTGTATTGTTACGGACCTGCGGATTCTCATCAGTTATTTTCTCCATAATCTTCAAAGGATATCTTGGAACAATAGGTATCCTAGTGTATCCCTTACCACTTTTAAGTATCATGATACCCTCACCGCATTTGATGGTTGCCTTGGCATTGGCCAAAAAAGGTGTTCCAAGAATGAGTGGCATATTTCTATCTTCCTCAATGTCTATGATCACGAAGTCCACCGGATAGACAATATTGGCCAGCTTAATTAGGACATCCTTCGCTATTCCTATGGGATAGACATATGTGTGATTTGCTAAGGAAAGTCTAAGATTGGTCTTAGTTGGCTCCTCCTTAGTCAATTTTCTACAAAATGATAGCGGCATTATGTTTACGTTAGATCCCTGATCGGCTAAGGCATTTATATTATCGATATCGCCTATGCTACATGGTATTACGAAATTCCCCGTGGTTTCTCGTTTTTTAGTCACTGGTTTTTTTAGAATCAGTTCGTGCATAGGTCCCATAGGCATGGTGTCATATTCTTCTTCTGTTATTTCTCCTTCGAGGGCTTTCCTAAGAACCTCATTGTAACTAAAGTTGTTCACTTGGTTAACAATTGTTTTCTTATTAATCTCGTGCTTAAGGTAGTATTCGATGGTCTTAGGTTCATCATTGGTTTCAGCCTCCTGCTTTTTCTTACTATCCTTGCTTTCCTTAGCCTCCTTCTCCTCAACTACTCCGCCTTCATCAAATATAATGGAAATAGCGTTAACAAACGAAGTGGGGGGAGGGTGATCATCACTTCTCACTAGCACCTTCTCGGGAACCTTCGTCTTAGTATACTCTTTCACCAAGTTCATCATCTCCGTCATTTTTGCCTGCATTTCCTCCCTTTTCCTATAAACCTCATCTTCAAATTTTGCTAATCTCTTCGTATGGGCTGCCATGTACTCTCTCATTTGTTCCTTAAAGCTTGGTAAGATTGGTATTGGAGAAGTAGAACGGAAGCGCCGTTCGGAATTGAGATTTTTCTCATGGCTTGGTGATTCAGAGAGAGGTGTTGGGTGGTCGGCGGAGTTAGCGGAATTAACCGTTGCTCGAGGGGTCTCAGGAGTTCTCTTTTGCCTCTCAATTAGATAATCGATCCTTCTCTCAAGAGCACTCATTTTCTCTTCAGTGATGTTGGAAGGCTCATGAGGAATTGATATGGCATTAACCACTTTAACGGGGGTTTCATGGGATTCACTCCAATTTCCGTAGCTTTGATCGGCAAGCTCTTCTATAATATCCCATGACTCTTCTGCGTTGAAGTTGCTAAGCCTTCCACCGGTGGCTCGATCAATGGATCGCCTGGTGATGAAGTTGGTATGGTCATAGAAAATTTGGACTTGAAGCCAAAGATCAATGCCATGATGAGGGACTCTATGGAGCAAGTCCTTGAATCGGGTCCATGCCTCGTAGAGGGACTCGCCTTGAAGTTGTTGGAACGTCAAGATGTCCCTTTTAAGCTTAGTAGTTCTCCCCGGTGGGAAAAATTGGGCAAGGAAATGAGTGGTGAGATCATCCCAACTTGAGATGGAGCCGGCGGGAAGTCGCTCAAGCCAATTACTTGCTTGGTCCCGTAGAGAGAATTGGAAGAGACGCAAGCGCGTGGTCTCCCGAGTAGTAGCATAAAGGTCGATGGAATCGACGATTTTAAGGAAATCCTTAAGATGCTGATTAGGATCTTCGGAACGAAGTCCATGGAATGCACATCCGTTTTGCACCAACCGGATGGTTTCGGATCGAAGGGCCGTAGTTTGAGCTTGATCAGGGAGCTCAATGGTGTTCCTATAGCCTAGGTTGCTTGGTCTTGAGTATTCACAAGGAGTACGGCCTCTTGGCGGGTCATTTGGTGGTGGGTTGATGAGTGGTGGTTGATTATCACCTTCCATGATGAAAAGTGATAGGATTACGAACAAATATCATGAAGAAGGGGGATAGAACATGAGGAAGCTAAAAATGATAAAAAATCTTACTTGATAGGAATCAAGCAAGGGAACCTAAACGAGATAGACTCCTAACTAGCTATTCTATTCCCCGGCAGCGGTGCCAAAAACATGATACGCGTACAACGCGCGTTCGGGGTCAAAGGAAACTTCCTTTTATTCGAGCAAGTTTTTCAACCACCTAGGCAGTGAACCTAATCGTTGTAGTGTAGTATTAGGGTAAGCCTCGGGGATTGATAACGTTCTCTAGAGGAATAGGAATGCTAGTGAGAAATTACTACGCTAAGGTTGGGGTTGAGGAAGATTATTTTTTTTTATATTTTTATATTTTTTAGGAAATTGAAAGGTACGAATCTCGGGGTATTGGATTTGGGGGTGGTATTTCTACCGATTACTCTACTATTATCTAGTCTAATTAACTAAGCTAAGGGGTAGTCTATGTCTAATTGATGTGTGCTCGTATGATGATTAAAAATGTGTCTACCTAGATGCTATTACTCCCTAGTTATCTTTTATTGATGGTTGGATTGTCACGTCCTTATTCTTAACGCGTTGTGTCTTCTAAGGTCGTAGGGTATGCTTTTTTCTCTAACTCTTTGAGGATACCTTAAGGTTATCTTTAGGATTTTTAGGATTTATAAACTAAGTCTAAGGTTATCTTTGGATTTTTAGCCTACAATAACTCTAGGAGATTATAAATTAATGTTCACAAAGATTATTCAAGCATTAAAAACACAACGAAGGCCTATTGCAGTCCTAAGCCAATTACAATTAAGAAAAGAGACAACCAATCAATATTCAATAACTAGGTTTTATAGATCTAAGCAAACACACAAGTAAATTAGCCGGACATGGTAAACATGCAAGTATACACACATACAATCGAAGACATAATGAAATCAATGAAATAGATTACTTATCTTGATGTACAATAGGGTATGAGAACCCTAAGATACTGCCCAAGACAACCAAAAATCGTTTTTAGGTTTTACTCCACAATTCTACCTCTCTAAAAGTCTGAAAATTCGAGTTCTATATATAGAGTTACAACTGCGACGGCGTCACTCTTTAATTGTGACGCCGTCGGATCGCCGCCATTAGGGTTTCGTCTTGACCAAGTCAACTTTGTGATGGCGTCACGTTAGGGTTGTGACACCGTCGGCTTCATCTTCTGACGCCGTCTGAATCTGGATCTAGGCCGTCTGAGTTTTGACGCCCTACTATTTAAAGCCTGATGCCGTCAGGTACAAAATAGCAATTTCACTTCTGAGCCGTCGCAATTAGAGGGACGGCGTCGCCCTTTATCTATGACGCCGTCGGGTGCGTTTCCAGCAGCTTGAGTGTCTTGATCTTGACTTTAGCCATTTTTTTCACATATTCACGCCCTTTCGTCCAAATAAGCATCATTCCAGCATTTTGCCTTCAAGAGCCTAAAAAGTGAAAAGGAACGAAATTAAGCAGTAACGGATATAAAAGTGGTCGATTAAGGGCTTAAATGACCCCTCAAAAGTGTACCTTTTAAATCCTTATCAATATGTTTGCAAAAAAGATAAAGCATGTAAAAAAAATCACAACACTGACCTTTTGTTGTATGAGAAGATGACCCTTCATCACTGTTGCATATTCTATTGTCTGAGTTACGTTGGGAGCTACTTATGAGAGAACGCTGACGTTGAGACCTTCTATAGGTCTGACCCGAGCGCCTATTTCTTTTTTGACCTTGCGACTGATGACTAACATTTTCTGCAACACTTGGTTGGCCATCATCATGCACATGTGTTGCTGTTCACCAAAGAAAGCACCACAAAAGTTAAAGGCATTTTTAAATGCAAAAAGATTTATGTATGAGGGAAAAAAAATACTCACTTTTAGCTACATCAGGATTTGATGGTTGCCTAATGGTGCGAACATGAGTATCTGAATTTGATTGCCGCATGCGTGTTTTGGAAGCCTGATTTGTGCGCCTTTTTCTTTCCCGAGTTTGTGGGCAATAGGAATCACCAGATGTAACACTAGTGTCAACATCACCCTGGATAATTGGTATGAATGTTGGAACAGAAACACATAAAATTCAAATCCAATATTGGACGAAAACATTTGTGGTTGAAAAAAGTTTGTTGCAAAATAAAACACAGCTGGCGACCTCCAGTGACATTCAAAGGCAGCTGGTCGGCGACGGTTTGCACACCATCATGTAAATTATCGGTTTGCACACAGGTTCCAGCGACGTCATTGCATGAGGTTTTTCTTTTTCTACTTTGTTTTGAAGGACCAATATTGTGTGTAGCTAACCCTATTGACAGTAAAGAATATTATCAAAGGCCAATTCAATATTGTATAGGAAGCAATAGAATTTGAAAAATTGCATTTTAAAAGAGAAGTAGAGAAGCCACCTTCCATCATATCAGGAGTCACTGGTTGGCCAATGGTGTCTACATAATCAGATGAACCACCCAGAAGCACTTCTTTGTTGGCCATCTGTTTTCGTGGTCTCCCTCTTTTTCGATTTTTCTGTGAACATCTGTTATCATGTGTAGACGATGCTATCCCGATTCAAAATAGTAAAGAATACTATCAAAGGTCAATTCAATATTGTATAGGAAGAAATAGAACTTGGAAAACTGCATCTTAAAAGAGAAGCGGAAAAGTTACCTTCCATCATATCAGGAGTCATTGGTTGACCAATGGTGTCTACATAATCGGATGAACCACCCAGACGTACTTCTTTGTTGGCCGCCTTTTTTCGTGGTCTCCCTTTTTTTCGATTTTCCTGTGAGTATCTGTCATCATGTGTAGACGATCCTATTCCGATTTAAAAAATAGCATGAGAATATGATTTAATTATCCTAAATTGTTGTGTAAAAATAAAATACATGAGAGTACCTTTGGTTACGCTATCAGGCATTTGATCCACCGTCCTATCAACATGGTTTTTTAAAGCAGTCTGTAGCAAAGGTGTTTCCAAATTGCTTGCAAAGTTGTAATTCAACCCCAAAGAACCACCCACTGGTGCACACACTCCTCCTATATGACGACTGTGATCTAAAGGTATCTGTTGGCCTCTAATGTGCACATTCTGCTCCTGAACAATACCTATCAGCAAAAAACCAACATAAGCTTGTCAATGTTTTTCATGCTAAACATGACAATATGTGTAAGTATATCAACATCGAATAACAAAAACATGACCCTACCTTTGCCATAATGACTCTTCGGTGCAGCCAAAGACTGAGATGCATACGGCTGACAGGTTGAGACAATTGGCGTAATGATCTCACGCATTTCATATCCAGCACATCCATGTATATTTGGAGCATTGTTTTATATCAGGTTTTGACGTGACCGATTGTGAATGTTTTGAGAGTCAGGTATGTTTTTTGAGTTCATAGTTATAAACAATAATATGCGTAAAAATTACGAAGACAAGAAAAAGCAAGTAAAGTAGAACTATCAGCATTTTTGAAATAGTTATGGTGAGCAAGAAAAGCATTATGAAGCGATAGTTTGCAAAGACAAAAGAGGAAAAAAAACCGAAAGAAAAAGATGGAAGAAAGTAAACATTTATCGTCAAAAAAAATGTTAAATATAAAGAAAACTGCACACAAATTAAAACACCCCAAAAAAAAGGTACATACCATTTAATTTGGGTAACATTGAATTGCAACCACCTTTAAATTTAAATCCTAAACCAAAATCTGCATATAATTTATTGGGCCTAACATCTAAGACTAACTAACATCTAAAGCACCATAAGCAATATTTAATCACCCTAACACCTAAATATAACAAACCCACAATGAATATAGCTAACATGGACAACAATAAATATATAAGGACAACCACTGTACGGAACTGCAAAAATCAATGAAACCTAAATACAACATAGGGCAACGACCATAAAGCTCACACAAAAACAGGCAAAAACTAAAGGGAAAAACATCAAACCTAGTATCAAATCTTCAAAACACCAAACCTGCTAAACCTTTTTTTTTTTTTTTTTTTTTAACACAGATAATTGATCCTCCTAACTTTAATTATACAAATAGAAGATATATGAAGCATAAAAAAGGATGTGGAGGAATATGCAATTGCACTTGTAGCAATCAACATATGGCAAAGAGACATACACAAACGCAATAAAAAAATGGATTTGATGTTACGGCTGACTGTAGCACCCTCACAATCTCTTGTAGTACCAACAAATTGCATTTTTTCCGGATCAAAATATCGCCGTTCTATTTTCCGGAGGTATACCCGTTTGAATCTAAAAGGTATACGAAGGATGTGAGTGAAGATGAATAGCTTGGGTCGGGTGGTAAAAACAAATATGAGTATGCGGTCCACCCAACGGGTACGGGTAAAAAAAATAGGCAAAGTACTATTCATAAGAACGACCGCTGAATATTATTTAGGGGAATTTGGGTGACTCTGATCGATACGAAAAGTATATATATATAAGGGAGAGTTAATGTGAGATCAAATTTAAAGTTGTAAAAATAAGATCTAGTCTATAAAACCACTAAAATATTTATAAATAACAAATTTAGCAATAATACATAAAAAAAATATTTTAATAGAAATTAATATTTTAGCAACTAATAATCACATGATACATGAGTTTGGATTAGTGATACACCTGATACACATTACACTAATAAATATTTCAAAACGTGATACACATACAAAAACCTAATACACATTACACTTCTAATCAAAGTGTATCATCTAGGTTTCGTAAATTTTAAAAAGAAATCTATCGAAACTTTAACAATTTTAGTTATAGTTAATAAAAAAATTATTTTTGTTTTAAGGAGAGTGTCACTTGTCATAATTTAGTTGGATCTTATTTTAATAACTTTAAGTTTGATCTTATTTGATATATATATATATATATATATATATATATATATATATATATATATATATATATATATATATATATATATATATATATGATAAAGATCAAATAAAACGACAAATATCCGTAAAAAGATAAAAAGTTTTTTTTTTTCAAAAAAAGTTCTCGAAAAATTCCCAAAAAATTCCACAGGATCGGGTATGATGGTGCATGAAAAAGTTGTAAAAAACTTTTTTCTAAAAGTGGATATTTTTTTTGAAAAAAAATTATGAAAAAATACATTTGCGCATTAAATCGTTTTTTTGTGCATCAAAAATTAGTTTTTGCACCCAACTTCTTTTGACTTTTTTCATCAAAATAACATTGCGCATCTAACTAAAACAAGTCTAAAATTTTGCGCATCAAAATTTTTTTGCGCATCAAAATTTGTTTTTTGTGCATTAAAAAAAACGTATCAAAACTCAAAATTATAAAAAATGTTTTCACAAAAGTTTTATGCACCTACATACCCGATCTTGTGGAATTTTTTAGAATTCTTGGAGAATTTTTGTCTAAAAAAAAATCTTTTTATTCTTTTTACGGATATTTGTCTTTTTATTTTAACTTTACCATATATATATATATATATATATATATATATATATATATAGAAGTAATGATTATAATATATAAGGTGTTTAATAATTAGTCAAAGTATTTTAATGATTATAACCTCATTGGTTTACATTTAAATCTAAAAGTAATAAATTCAATCATTCATACAATAATTAAGGTTTATGTAACGAAAAATATAAGTTCATTTAGTGGAACCCATATTTATTTGATGTTCAGGTAAAATATATATAGTAGATAGAGTAAAATACACGGTTGGTCTTTAATCTTATATCAAAACATCACGCTGGAACAAAATTTGCTTTTTTCATCGTGGAGAGTCTAAAACAAGGTTTTTATAGTATAAATCAGTCCCTTAATCCATTTTCCGTTAGTCAACGTATGTTATCTTCTCCCATGTGCCTTGCACATGATGGCAAAATGATCATTTTTTCATTTTGATTGATTATTTTGGTGGTACAACCTTAAGGACGAACGGTGCACTTAATAAAAAAGTTAACTACCACCACCCTCATATTATCTCTTTTCCTGCTTCTCTCTCTAAATTTCTGCTTCTCTCTCTAAAAATTAACACTATCACCATTCTCAAATTTCATTCATCCACTCCACTAAAAAAAACA
This sequence comes from Chrysanthemum makinoi, assembly GCA_910596185.1. NCBI lineage: Eukaryota > Viridiplantae > Streptophyta > Magnoliopsida > Asterales > Asteraceae > Chrysanthemum > Chrysanthemum makinoi. The sequence continues at coordinate 171,021,420 of OU343223.1, forward strand.
TAACTCAATCTAACACCAATCTTCATACCCACACATAATATCAAAACCCACGTTTAGCAACAAGATCTTGGTCAGTTGCCATTGATTGTTGCTCATGGGTTGGTATCTGATGTGAGAAAGAGAGTCGGGTCGTGTAGTTATCCGTACCCAACAGAGGCCTTAGCGGAAAATTTTCATATCTTCAACCATTACAATTTCATTTCATCTTATTAACACCTAATCCCACTCTAAACACCAACAAAACGATCCACGTCAGCATCGTCGGCCATCCGATCTCCGGTTCCAGAAAATGGACAGTAACAAGGTCATCGTTTGCGATAATGGCACTTGTAAGCTAATCATCTCACCTATTTGGTAACTAGTATTTTATTATTTAAAAGCTTTAAAATGTGAACAGTTTAAATTGATATAATTGATAGTTATTGATATGAAATGATGAATCGTTAGCGCGTTTATTGTAATTACTGTTTTTAAATGGTGTTAATTTTTAGAGAGAGAATTTGGATGCAGTATGTTAAATGGTGTTAATTTTTAGAGAGAGAAGCAGAAATTGGTTGAATTTCGTATAACAAGACTTGCCTTTTTTATTGTCGGTATGATTTTTGATTGCTGAATTTGGATGCAGTATGTTAAATGGTGTTAATTTTTAAAGAAAGAAGCAGAAAAAGATATAACATGAGGGTGGTGGTAGTGATGGTATAATTTTTTTTTTATTAAGTGCACCGTTCGTCCCTAAGGTTGTACCACCAAAATAATCAACTAAAACGATAAAATGATCATTTTGCCATGATGTGCAACGCACATGAGAGAAGATAACAGACGTTGAATAACGGAAAATGGGTCAAGGAACTGATTTAGACTATAAAAACTTTGTTTTGGACTCTCTACGATAAAAAAGACAAGTTTTGTCCCAGCGTATTATTTTGATACAAAGTTAGGGACCAACCGTGTATGTTTTAATCTACAAAAATATTAGAATTTTAACAAAAATATTAGAATTTTACGTGTCATAATCTTAAATGCTTTTTTGTTGTTGTAACTCATTAATGCAACTATTTTAGTTAAATTTAGTCATCAAGTTGAGGAATTTAAGTTAGGATGTCAGCAATCTTTAGATAACTAGCAGGTTATCCGCGCGATACGACGGCGGGTACTTTGTGATTAAATTTTTCGACGAATAAATGTTATTTTGTTTTGGGCTGCTGGATTCAGATTTATATTTTGAAAGTTTAATTACATTGTACATTGTGCTTAAATAGTTGTATATTTTGTGAAAGGGTGAATTAGATTGTGTATTAATTGTATGTGTTGAATAGTGTTTTTTTGTTTTATTTGTGCTTCAACTACTAGTAAATTATGTTTTTTCACATGTATTTTTGAATGAAGGAGTGTTTTTAATATAATGTAATAATTGTAATATATGAGTAGTGTGTTTTTAGTTTTATATGTGCTTTAGATACTTGTAAATAATGCTTTCAATATTGTATTTGCTTAAAATTCTATATATGGAAATCTTAAAATAATTAATATGAGAGAAGTGTATTCCTCTATTATAAGTAGTATAGATATAGATATAGAGAAAACAAAACCTCTAATTGTAAATTTAAAAAAATCACTTGTACATACACCTCCTAATCTATGTGTAAATGTAAGATTAAAAGGTTGTTTTCACTTGTTGCCCTACATTGACATACCCAAAAAAAATCCTACCCCTAATTAATATAATTAAATTAATTATAATGTTTATATATCAACAATTTACAAATCTATATAAAATAAATAAATTGGTAATCGATTTTTAAAAAAATATAATATATAAAAACCCGGGTGTGCGTGAGTATTATAGCTAGACATATAGTCATATACAATTGGCTCAACCTTGAGTATAAGGCTTAATTTTAGCGTCGTCCTATAATTAAAATATCACATTTAAACTTCAAAATTTTAAATCTTCAAGTTTGTAAGACATCTTTCGTCATCCTCTATGATAATTTATCCAATCTCGTTTAAATAATTGAACTATGTCACCTTCTTTTGATTTAGTTGTTCTGCATCTTAAATACCTGGTTTATCTCGAAATATAATGTCATTATGTCATGTTGTACTTCGCCTTTTAACCAAATGATCTCATTTAAAATGATAGAGATGATCAATGTTTTAAAAGGCGTGAGGCGTGGCGTGGCGGCACAGCTACACCTCAAGCCTTACGAGCCTTTGCGAAGCCTTAGCAATTTCAAATACTAAAGCCCAAATTCCAAATAGCTAGACCCAAATACGAGGCCCAAGTAGGAATTAAGTTTTGAAATTACGATGCCCAAGAAGGAAATAGTCCAAATACTAGAAATTCAAGCCCAAATTGATAAATCCTCTAAATGCTTTTAAAAATGGCATCACGCCTTACTAAAAAACGCGTCTTTTCACGCCTTATCCCACGCCTTTTAACACGACGCCTAGACTTCGCGCCTTGGTCTATTTTGTGGCATCGAGGCCACACCTCGCGCCTTAACGGCGCCTTGGCGCCTTTTAAAACACTGGAGATGATATTTAAGATGTTTCTCACTATCTCAAAGCTTATGCTTATACTTAGAATATTTTATTAAAAAATAGTGTGACTATTTCAGAGCTAATATGTATAGTTAAACTAATTTGTCTAGCAAGCAACCTAACTTTTTAGTCTCACCTTATAACCAAAATATCTTATTTGTTAAAGAGTTTGGTTTATTTAAGATCATAAGTTTTTCAAACGTCAGATGTCATGATCTAAACCGTCCATCTCATCTAATCTTATGGCTGAAATTAAAAGGGGTATTTCAATAAAATATGAACTGAGGGGCAACATAGTCATTTCATTCGGTGACATAAGTCACATGCCTAACACACTTGTCTTATTTTTTACACACAACTCACTCTTACTCTCTCACAACTCACTCTTACTCTCTCTACCCACTTCTTATTTACACACCATTCTTCCATTCATTTCTGTTAACACAACACACATACACGCACACTCTCATAAATTCTCACAACCACCAAACTCCCGACCCCCAATCATCACATATCTGGTTACATCATAAGATCGATCAAAATTATGTATATTAGAAGTGAAATCGTGAAGTATAAGAACGTGTATGATGAAATTTTAATTCGATATTGATTTTTTTACTATTGTATATATTATGTTGATTTGACATTGATGTAGTCATTTTGTGATTGTATTATTTTTGTGATTTGATAAATCAATGTGACTGGATTGGATCAAACGGGTCTGTGAACCGAATATTTCTCTTGCTTGCTGAATTGGTTGTTGGGATTGGATTCGTAGATTGGGCTTCAATTGTTGGATCTTAACATGGGCTTGATATTAATTGACATTAGACCTGAGCTTCACGAGGACTCTTAGAAATACTTTGTTATCCGAAAGTTTGTGTTAGATACTCATTTTTGGATACAAATTTTTCGTTGTAATGGTGTATTGTGTGGTATTTTTTTTGGTATGGTAAATTTTCACGGAGGGATACAAATTCACAGCTTGAGCAATAATTTGAAAAATGACTACGGGGTTTTTGTACGGTGTTATTGATTTGAAGTTGAAGTGACGTTTCAAGGATGTACATATTTATCTTTGAGGTAAGTCAATGGTCACAAGATAACTTGTTGGGGCACATTATGAATTGACAATCTGGTTATAACTGATGTAAGAAGTTACGTTGTAGTGCTCACAGTGTATAACTATCACTTTAAGGAGTTACGTTGTATTGCTCAGTGTCACACGGCGTTGTGGATTGTTCAAGAATTTAGAACAAGCAGTAAGTCACAGAGTTGGGATGTTTACTTCCTTTTCAAATTAGTCGTATCGGGTTTTCTCCATATGTGGTCATTACAATTAGCCGGTGAATTCAAAGGAGGTTCGTTTTCAGGTTGGTTTGAGAGAATTATTGAGAGTATTTTTGCGATATATTCTCACAGAACTTTGATCAAGATAAGGCTTTAATATTGCATCAAGAAAATGATATATGGCATGTACGCAACATTATGATGATTCCGATAGCTCGCAACCATCAGGAGGGAGAATTTGGTATTTCATCTTTCGTAATTGGATTGACGAAGGGAATCGTGCTTAAGACCGAAGAAGGAGAAGTAGCGTGTGTATATCGGGGCTTTTTACCAACTTGGATGCAATACTAAGTGAGTTATGTTGTTATGATGTTCCTAGAACGACAACCATTGTGCCAGAATAGAGTCTACTTTCTCCGCTGCGTGTTAAGAGACTAAAGAAATTTCAAGAAAGAGAGTTGTCGGTTCAGGAGGGAGCAGAAAAAAGAAAAAAAGGCTCACTAGTTAGGAGGGAGTAATAACCTAACTAGACCGTTATAGTTGAAGTTCAGAGCTACAAGGATTTGTGCCGTCAGCGCCAAAGATCAAATGCCGAGATCGTCGGAAGATAGAACTTCAAGTTTGCCTTAGTATCTAGACTACAGAGACCATGCGCTTCAACAAAGTCAACATTGTTCATTACTATTGTAATTTACTTTGTTTTGTATTTATAGGTCTCATTGTTACCATTCACGTGTGACGATATCTTGAAGGGATATTGTTAGCCTCGCTCTTTTATAAAGATAACGTCACTTACGTGAATTGGACTAGATGCGTAGTATACTTTGCCCATAGGGACTAGTATAGTTTAAGTGGCAAAGTAATAGTTGGATGAGCCTATAAATACCCCTCATGACTCTCCATGAGGGGTGAGGTTAAGTATTAGGTGTGTGTATTGTTCTTATCAATAAACTTATCCTTTGTGTTTCTCCTCCCTCTCTCTACTTTCTCTCTCTAAACAAGATAAATCTTTTCATCTTCTTCCACCAACCAAGACCTCCAAAAACCACATAAATCATATGTTTTACAGTCCTACATAATCGTTACTGAATTTATTACTATAGTCGTTTTGTGATTGTGTTATTCATTTGATATTGATGTAGCGATTTTCTGATTGTGTTATTGAATTTATTGATGTAGTCGTTATCATTAGTTTTGTTTAGCTTAAACGCTAGTTATACAACTGTAATAGGAATTATTGCTTGATCTATGGTGATTTTGAGTAATTTTTTGTTAATCGTATTGAAGTTATCTATGTTGAAATAACTTTTTGGATACTTTTTGTGATTTATGATGAGAGTCATCGAGTCAGTATGCTTCGCGTATATGGTAACCGTCTTCCACGTGTGAAGCTCAATATTTTTTTTTATCATCATGTACCCTTTATGTTAATGATTTTGTTTTGAGGATAGTCCGACCTGCTTCTGAAATATGATATTGTAAGTCGTATAAATTGTGTACTTGGCTAGGCCTTAACAATTATGCTCAATCTTTTACTTCAATCACGATTAAGGTTTATTAAAACAACCTTTTTGCACTAAACTATATGTTGTAATTGGAATATTGTGTTAGAAGATACGCTTATTAAGATAGGTTGGATGATGTTTATGTAAATGAAACTAGCACTTATATATCAGTTTACATTAAATTATGTTGTAATCGTCTGAAAGAAGTTGATGGCATGGCTGTGATTTAGTTATACAAAGGACGTCATTTACTGGTTAACTTTATTTAATACACAACTCATGTAAAACCCGAAATATTTTCAGAACCAAATAATTTGCGAGAACTGCGAGAACCAGCATCAACCAATCAGATTTTTTCTTATATTAATTTGTATAATTTAATTCAAAAGGGCATAATTGTAAAATTACTTTCTTTTATATTTGATTTTTTTTTCAAAAAACGTTTTTTTAGTTCCAGTAATTCAAGGATTTTTTTTTTTTTTTTTTTTTTTAATTTTACATGCACATGTGTTTTGCATTATTTGATAATTGTATTTTCTGTTTTTCGCATAGGTGTTTTGTATTTGCACATGTATCTATAAAAATATTACATAAGTATGTATACAAACAACAAAACTTTATTAATACAATTATGCAATTTTATACAAACAACAACTTTATTAATACATTTATGCAATTTTATGCAATCTACACATGTGTTTTTCCTCATTGGCCATGTATCTATAAAAATATTACATAAGTATGTATACAAACAACAAAACTTTATTAATACATTTATGCATTTTTATGCAATCTACATGTGTTTTCCTCATTGGCCACTCTCTATCTCTTTGTTTTTTCTCATTGTACACGTGTCTTTCCTCATTGGCCACTTTCTACACATGTGTTTTTCCTCATTGGCCACTCTCAATCTCTTTGCATACATGTGTTTTTCCTCATTTTCCTCATTGGCCACTCTCGATTTCTCGATCTCTTTGTAGGCATATGTACACATGTATTTTTAATCCTTGTACACAATCCTTTCCATAACAGCTGAAATTAAACAAAAGAAACAAGTTCATGAAACTGTAAAAACACATATGCATAGAAGGTTTCAAATTCACAACTATAAAAACACATATGCACACTCAAAAACACATGTGCACAACTTTTACTTTATTTTAATCATAACAACTAACAAAACACATATGCACAATGTATTTCTGACTTGTACACACAAGACCATATTCTTGACTTTTTTGAGAAATTAGTATATACTTAAAACACGAAATACAAATGCACCCTTAAATTAGAACTAAACACAAAACATCCTTATATCGGAACAAAAAACATAAATGCACTTTCAATACATTTTAAACTCCAAAACTGTAAAAACACATATGCAAAGAAGGTATCAAATTCACAAAAAACTGTAAAAACACATATACACTCTCCAATAACACGTATGCACAAACTCGCTCAAACAAATCTTTGGCTTATTTATGTAACATACTTTAGTTTCTCACTTTTTATGTAGGCTCGTCACACTTTAATAATTTCTTGCTTACAAATATTTACCAATGAATTCAGTACTTCAATAGTACTAAATATCTAAACACTAGCTTTATACAAACAAAAAAACTTCAAAAAAAGAAGCCCCACCAGTACATATTAACAAACCAAACAACAGAACTTGCAAAAACACTAAAAGCAGGAACCGAAAAAAATAAAAAATAAATAAAGGAAAATTTTATTTTGACCCACTTAATATACGTGGCATGTCCATTGAACGTTAACTTCGATCAGATAATCTTTACCCATGACTTATATCTATCATCTAATCTATACAAATTCAAACAAAAAACAATACAGTCAAGTAAATATACTTTTTCAGGTCAAAATATTATCATATACGAAAAATGTGTTGTTTCAGATCCAAACCAAATACATTTAAAAAAAAAGAAAAAAACTTTTGTTATATCATATTAAAGCCAAAAATGAATTATAATAAAAAAAACTTACATGAAAAGATCTATGGCTGACATTGACGTGATCGATGGCGACGGCTCACTTGAAGGTTGATTGGCTGTGGAATCTAAAACAGCCGCAACCATTACAGGAATTGACATATTTTGAGGGTGTCCATTAATTGGCGTTGTGGATCGAATGTTCATTGGTTAAACAGATCGAAGAAATGCAGATGCAAATGAGAAAAGAGAGGTGGGAGATGAGGGGGCGGTTATTAGGTTAACAAATAAGAAAAATTGTATACTACGTATTAATCTTTTGTCAGATCCTAATTTAAGGGGTGATCTAAAATTCCATAAATGCCCTTTTATTTTTTGTATAACTGAACATGAATTTGTTAGTTATTACCTTTATGCCATCATCATTTATAGCCATTGATCAAAAAATGAAAGGCCAAGATTGGTTCTCGCAGTTCTCGCAATTTTTTTGGTTCTGACAATAACTCTACACTATATATATATATATATATATATATATATATATATATATATATATTTTATTTGCACCACTTTAAATTTATCCTAAGTTTGGATTACTAATAATATGTCATACAAACTTTAGCTTATAATTTAACATACACAAATTAAAAGAATAAAATGCTAAGTTACCCAAAATAAATTAACCTAGTGCTAGCCCAACGAAATTATTTTTCACTGCCCTATTCTAATGTGTCGTGTGGATTCAAGATAAGAACAACCAAATCTTTTCATAATATAAAAGATTTCATGCATTACTGTCCCTAATCACTATACACGGTCATACCATATTTATACACACGCTTTACCCTATATTCCTAAGCCATATATACGCGTTCCCTCCCATCTCTTTTGCACCGATCCAAAGCCAGAGAAAGACACATACTTTCACTCTTGTTTGCTGCCAAGAAAAGTAGGAGAAGAAGCTAGGTTGGAGGTACTAATCATTGTAGTTTTCTTGCGTACCATACGAGCCCTAAGAATCTGGTCCCTTCAGTTTGTTTTGACCAAGTCGACACCAGGTTTTGGTTCTCTTTTTTTTGTCTTCCATTCGACATAAACCATACGTAAACAAGATTAATAACCATGCTAAATAAACCATAAAGGAATATGCTTGTATATACGTTATTGCCTCGGTATTGGTCATATAAAATCATACATGAATACGCTCATATGTTTCTGTTTTGTGTCGTGTGTATGGGGACTGATTTGGTGTTGTGTTTCGTGGACTGTTTTGTGCCACTTTTCCAGCCTCTGGTCGACCTAAATTTAACAATAAACCTGCCCTAATATTTGGTCATTAATGAGGCGTTAAGTACAGAAACCATAGGCTGAAGGTTAACACTACTACAAAAAAGGGCATAGAGCCCGGTTGAAAAGGTGCAAAGAGCCCGGTTTTGCCTGAGGGCACAAAAGGGGAGGGACTCTATTCGAAAACCAAATAGAGCCCGGTTTTAATGTAAGAACATGGCTCTATGTGAACAAAAATAATTAAAAAAAAAATCCTTCCAGACATGAAATCAAATTCCTTTTGGCAAAATGAACATTGTATTGATTCAGATAAAGGAGATCGACTCATATGACAACTTACTTTCTATTGATACATCAAGATTAATCTTTTGATTGCTCTTGCAAACAACACATTTGAAAAAGCTACAAGCTAACATAATTGACTACTTGAACGAAAATGAAAGTGAAAAATACACCATTGCGTTACTGTGAAGTCTTGTTATTATGCATTGCCTTTGAGTAACCTCGACCGAAAGATAAGGGGTTGATGAAATTGATGATGTCTCAAATCCGTCTTTATATAGTGAAGCACGGATGAAAAAGTAACAGGAAAAATACCACATCGACCACCTGCAGAAATGAAATCAAACTTAATTTACCTTCTGCTCTTTGAATTCCAATAGTGTATATAGTATGATCATGTTGCTCATTACAAACATTACAACGTAAGTGTATACATGACTATATAATATAACAATGATCCCGTAAGAGAACTTATAAGACCCTATAGGATACAAATCACATATGTATTCGTAAGCTTCTACAATACTATAGATCATCTAACCTTATTATGCGACTTGTAAATAAAACATATAATATAAGAGCATAACTTAAACTCCTATTAGATTGTTCAAGAACACATCAGTTACAAGATAGGAAAATTAATATCACTTCGGCCAAGTTTATGCCTATCGGTTACAATACATCTATGGTATATGCTTGTGTCATTCAAGATCTCTATACTTTTAGCAAGACCATAATCTATCATGTAAACCTCGTTGACATATAAAAAATGCAGAACCATATATATAACTAAATAAGTCATTCAATTTGACAACAAGAAAGAACATACCAGTAACACCGATATGCACATCAAAGCAAGAAATTGAATGAACATATGTTATTAGAAGAATACCCGATTTGTCCTAGATCCATTAAAAAGTTGTTGCGGCTATGTATCATGGTGAAGAAAACCTCTTGAATGCATATACGCAACTCTATTTATCTACAAATGAAACAATAGTACAAAGTTTTACTGTTGATATGATACATTTAATCAATGTTCTCATTACACAAAGGTGCCATACATACCAAGCGATCTCAAGTACTAAGCATTTTCAAAATGAATTTCAACCATTTAACTATTTAATTACCTTTATTCCAACCTTCACGCCCATAGCTCGGTACCTACATACGGTCCATACATATAGTTTATAAAACGAATCAGAGTTACCAAGATGCCAATGATGCATATAGTTTGTGCTTATAACCTTAAAAAAACCCAAGACTTTCTAAACAATTTGAGGTCGGCATATCCTGTCATTTACTATCTAATTAGTAATGGGAAGATATTTAACACGCTTGGGTCATCTATACTAAGGCAAAGAACATTCACAATTGAAAAAGCTCAATATCAGTGCAAACCACGAAAATAAGAAATCATATTTTCTAATTACCAAACCAAAAAACTTTGAACTGCTCAAATGTTAGTGGCAATATATTCAAAGTTGAAGTTCCGCGAGAATTAGCATCCTAATGCATCAGACAATTAAATAACTTCTATATGTCTACTTGGTTAGATTTTAACTTATTTTGCCAATTCGTAAAAAAAAAGAAAAAAAAATGATATTACCTTCAATCCAAGTTAGTGAGAGGTCCCAAGATGATGGATGCATACACTTCAAAGATTCATAACTTTTCAAACAAAAACTTTACCCACGATGGAATATATATGTGAACTAGCACTTCATAGCAAACCATCCCCTCCATTTAATGTGCACCCTTCTTCTCTTTTATGTTGCCATTCGATTCTGTAGAACACTTAACAACTCGGAGTTCTTTTTCTCCCTGTAAATTAATCATACCAAAACATTAACCAATGAAATCCAATTATTATATAAGATAAACATTACTATTAATTATTGCTTATAGCATGCCATATATTTGGTCCCTACACAGATATGCTATAGAGTATAGATACAACAATTGATGTGACTTCAATAATCCTGCACATCTTTACGAGAAAATGAAGTGTTCACACAAGTACACCTTGAATAAACATTTTATCTTTTAGCTAAAAAATTGTGCAGTTGTTAAGAATAGTAAAGCAAAGATAATGGCATACAAAAATCGGTATCTAGGATGCAAAGAAGATAATGGCACACTAAACATCAGATTACACCATACAAAGTACCGATTTGAAAGGATACCTAGCAAATGTAGATTACATAAATGGTTTAGATTAGTTGATGACAAAATGGAAAGATAATGTGAGATGAGATGAAGAGGATGAGGATAAGGATAAGGGTGGCTTTGTGAGGTAGAAAACAAATGGAGGGAGTGAGGAATAATGAAAATGTGATTTTGATTTTTGGGGAAAGTTTTGGCGGGACTAAGGGCGGGGGAATATAGCCCGGTTTTGTAGAAGAACAGGGGCTCTAATGGTTTTAGCACATAATGCGGTTCTATAAAAGGGAACATGGCTGTATTAGTAATAGAGCCGGTTATTTTGGAAAAACATGGCTCTATTCTTTTTTCAACATAAAGCCCGGTTTTCTTAAAGAAAACATGGCTCTATACCCTTTTCATAAACATGGGATCATTTTAGAGCCCGTTTTTCATTAAAACCGGGCTCTATTAAGGGGGCTCTATTCACAGATCTCTAGTAGTGTAACAAGAATACTATGATTATATGTGAAGTTTTTCGTTGTGTTTCGACTCATTAAAACCTGTTTGTGTGGGCTGTTTTACGTGGGTTATTTTAGTCTAAAACCTGAAGTCTAAACATGTTGCCTAATCATGTTTGTATTATGTTTTGTTGCTGCTCATTTAGAACCCTCGCACCTCTCTTTATTGGCTCGTTAAGTCGTGGTCTAGCCATAGTTGCCTCGTAGTGTTTGCTAGAATTGTGGTGTCTCGATATAATGATACCAAGAGTGTGTGATCAGGTCTAGATATGGTTAAGTGTGGCTTATGATTGGTCTCGTTATTGCATGGTTATCTTTGGTTGGTCGAGGGTGATCATATGCGAACTGTGATGTTGATTCAAGTGTGGGTCGTATTAGTAGCATGGGGTATCATACTTATGTGTCGAGTATAGATTCATGCATGGGTAACCTTGTTCATATGTACATGCATGCATAGTATTAAAACCAGTACAAGAATTACAATTTTTTTTTATAGTAATGTGCTTTGTGGGGGTAACTTCGAGGGTGATTGCGGGAATAACGGTTGAGTCTTTTTATATTTTGAAAGCATGTCGGGATAGTTGAGTCGGGGGTTAATCATATTATGTGATTAGTTGGTCGTAAATGTCAGCCATATGAGCCGCGAGCAAGGGTAAAAAGGGTATGATTGGGTTGGTTTTGTTTCTCGCAACACAAAGGATAAAATGGTTAAGTTTGAGGGTGTTCGCGGGATTTATGGGTAAGTTGTACGGGTTTTTGAAAGTGTTTCGGGTAAGTCCAGTTGGGGGTTAATAATCACAGGCGTTTCATTAGTCGTGTCGGTTAGTCGTTTAAACCGCGAACGAGGGTTAAGTTGGCATGTCGTGATATAAAATAAATAAATAAATAAATAAAATTGAAACGGAAGGCTACTGTACGAGTACTTCATTTTGATTTCATGTTATTCTAAAAAATTTCACATGTAACCCTCATTTTTAGATATTGGCGCATGCAAACCCTAAACTTTGCAAGTTGTTACTTTTGACCCTAATATTTGGAATCTATCATATTTGACCTCTAACTTTGCTATATTGTCATATTAAACCTTTAAATTTAACATTTATCATTTATAACTCCTAAGTTTGGCTTATTTATAATTATTACCCTAAAGTATTTATTTTGGTCCATTACTAAAAATGAGAATACACTTAATAACTCTAAAAATATTAATACGATTTATATAAGCAATAAATCTGTTATGACTTAAATGAGCTAATAAGTATCATACGAACCGTTATCCATGTAGATTCGTTGAAGAAGACGTGACGTTATTTTTTCGTGCTCACATTTCCATTTGCTAAGGTACAGATATTTCGTCCTTTCTCATGTAAGGGCATCCATTGATATGATTATCCATTATTACCTTTGATATCCTTTTGTTATTCGTTCTGATATTCGGATTGCTATCTTGTTTTGATATTCGTTGGTTATCCGTTTAATATGATTCAGTTCAATATTCAATATGATTTCGTTTGATATGATTAAGTTCAGTATTTGATATGATATGTCTCAGTTCAGTATTTGATATGATATGATTATGATTGCTCTTGTGTTGCCCAGCTTATGTATCTATATCCCTAGCCATGGAGGTACCATGGCCATGTCATTGAGGCACCAGTGGCATGACACTATCTGGGGCGGTGTGATTAGTCCCCGGCGTTCCCATTATGTTATGTATGTATGTGATCACTTGTTTTGCATGGAGCGTATGGATGCATACTAGGGAATCTGTATCTTGTATCTGGTGATTGGCCAGTCTGTGTTCCTACACCCCATTACATTTTGGTACATTGTGAGCTAGCTACTCCATGTACAACTTATGAATTGACAGTATATGATTTGTGATATAATTGTGATATGATTATTTGGCCTATTCATGTGTCATGTTTAGGCAATTGGGCAATGCACTCCGATCCTATGTTGCTTGATATTGTTATGTACTCTAATTCAATATTTGTTTCGGACGCGTTTCGTATTTTGTTTCATCTGACTTTCTCTCAGCAGGCTCTTTTCCGTTTCTTTAATTCGATATTTTTGATTCGTATTTCATTCGATGGTATTGTTATCCGTTATTGTCTATATCTGTTCACTGAGCGTTAGCTCAGCCGCGTTTCTTTTCCATGCGGCAGGTATTTAGCTGGAAGCAGGGATTCTGGGAAAGAGTGTGAGAATAGGAGCTTAGAGGACCTACCTTAGTGAACCCTTATTACTTGGACTTGTGCATTTTTAGACTACCTTTTGATTTAGTATTTTGGGCATTTCCATTTCAGTTGGTTGTCATGTTTTTAACCTTTTGGGAGTCATATGTTTTGAGACTTTTTGTGTTTTTAATAAGAGACTTCCGCTGTATTTTTATTAGTATGTTCTGATATGACTCCATACTGTAACATTCGGACCCTTGTCAGGTTGGGGTGTTACAACTCAAGTGATGATTAAACACATCTTTAATCACCATTGAGCTCCCACTTCAAGCTCAAACTACGGCCCTGCGATCCGGCACCACCCGTTGGTGCAAAACGGATGTGCATTCCATGGACTTCGTTCCGAAGATTCTCATCAGCATCTCAAGGATTTCCTAAAACTCGTTGACTCCATCGACCTTGATGCTACCACACGGGAGACCATGCGCTTGCGTCTCTTCCAATTCTCTCTACGGGACCAAGCTAGTAATTGGTTTGAGCGACTTCTCGCAGGATCCATCTCAAGTTGGGATGATCTCACCACTCGTTTCCTCGCCCAATTTTTCCCATCGGGGAGAACTACCAAGCTAAGGAATGACATCTTGATGATCCAACAATGTCAAGGCGAAACTCTCTCTACAAGGCGTGGACTCGATTCAAGGACTTACTCCATACAGTCCCTCATCACGGCATTGATCTTTGGCTTCAAGTCCAAATCTTTTTACGATCATGTCAATTTCCTCACCAAGCGATCCATTGACCGAGCAGCCGACGGAAGACTTAGCAATCTCAATGCAGAAGAATCATGGGACATCATTGAAGAGCTCGACGGTCAAAGCTACGAAGATTGGAGTGAATCTCATGAAACTCCTAAAAGCACGGTAAATGCCATATCAGTACCTCGTAGGTCTTCTAGCATCACCAAAGAGCAACTTTGTGCTCTAGAAAAAAGGATCGACTATCTTGTTGAAAGGCAAAAGAAATTGCCTGGACCAATCCAACGATCAACGGTTAATTTCGCTGAATCAGCCAATAGCCCAACACCCCTCTCTGAATCGCCTAGCCGTGAAAGAAACCCTGATTCCCTAAGACACTTCCGTTCTACCTCACCAATTCCACACTCACCGAGCTTCAAAACACAAATAAGAGAATATGTGGCTGGTCACTCGGAGAGATTAGCTAAATTTGAGGAAGAAGATTATAGACAAATGGAAGAAATTTAGGCGAAAATGGCTGAGATGATGAACTTGGTGAAGGAATACACTAAGATTAAGGTTCTCGAGAAAGTGTTAGTAAGGAATGATGATCACGCTGCCCCCACTATGTTCGTTAATGCCATTTCCATTGTTCGTGATAAGGATGAGGTAGTTGAGGAAAAGGATATTGACACTAACGAGAATAGCTCAAGTTGTAAGGATGAGAATAAGGCTAAGGGATTAGATAAACCTAAAACCGTAGGGCATTACCTTAAGCATGAGATCAATAGGAAAACCATTTTTAACCAAGTGAACAATTTTAGGTATAATGATGCTCTTAGGAAGACCTTCTTAGGTAAAATAAAGGAGGAAGAATATGACACCATGCCTATGGGGCCTTTGTACGAGGCAATTCTTAAGAAACCAGTAGCTAAGAAATAGGAGATTTGTGGGAACTTCATAATACCGTGTAGCAATGGTGACTTAGAAGATATAAAAGCCTTAGCTGACAAGGGATCCGATGTAAGCATAATGCCGCTATCAATCTATAATAAGTTGACTAAGAAGAAACCAACCAAGACTAATCTTATACTTTCCTTAGAAAATTATTCATATGTTTATCCCTTAGGAATAGCAGAGGATGTGTTAATAGAGGTTGCAAGTAGCATCTATCCGGTGGATTTTGCAATTGTAGACATTGAGGAAGATGAGCACATGCCCTTAGTTCTCGGAACACCTTTCTTAGCCACCGCCAAGGCATCAATCAAATGTGGTGAGGGTGTTATGGTACATAAAATCGGAAAAAGAAAATTTAGGATACCTATATATCTTACTCGCTTTCTAGTGTAGTTGTGTGTCATATATATTTTTACCGCCGATTTTACGCCAAGGTTTCATTTATTTTCTTATAAGTGTGCAGGTTATATTAGACAAGAAGAAGAAACACATCTTGGAAGAAGCTTATTACTTATTCATTCTTCTTGGAGGAGGATTTAACCACAACTTCATACATATCCTACCGAGCTAATCAGGGGAGTACTAGTTTCTTTCTTTTTTAACTTACCTTCCTTTATCATAACTTTGATACTTTCAGGGAACATTGGCGTTAAAGATTTAAAACTTACGCTTTTAAGGGGTCATTTAAGCCCCAATTCGACATATTTTTATATCCGTTACTGCTTAAAATCGTTCCTTTTCACTTTTTAGGTCTTTTGGAAGGAAAATGCTGGAATGATGCATATTTAGACGAAAAGGAGCGAAGACATGAAGAAAATGGCAAAGTCAAGATCGAAGACACTCAAATCCTGATCATTACACCTGACGGCGTCCCATCCAAAGGGCGACGCCGTCCATTTTATGAAGATTTAATCAAAAAATGCACGCGACGGCTCAGTGAAATTTCTGGTCCTAAAGCTGGACGACATCACGCCTAATTTCTGGAAGGCGTCACTCATACTTTTCACACCAGACGCCCAAGATCCATTGTTCAGATGACGTCCTGCATGAAGACTGACGACATCACACATCTCAAGTGACGCCGTCCCTATGATGATTTGGCCCAGACGAAACCCTAATGACGGCGACCTGACGCCGTCGCTAGCAAAAGGCGACGTCGTCGCGATTGTATATCCATATATAGAATTTGTTTTTTCTGTATTTAAAGAGGTAGAATTTTGGAGAGCAAACCCTAACTCAGTTTTAGTCCGACTTGGACAGTATTCTAGGGTCCCATACCCTATTTTACACATCAAGATAAGTTTTTTATTCCAATTTATCATTATTTCTACCCCATGTTCAATTGATTGTGTGTATGCTTGCTTGTCTAACATGTCTAGCTAAATTACTTGTGTGTTTTCTTAGATCTAGGAAACCTAGTTATTGATTGTTGTTAGGTTGTCTCTTGTATTAATTGATAGAAGTCTAGGAGTGAAACTAGAATATCGTTGTTTTTTTGCGTGAGTTTGCTTTATGACGATAGGGTGCTCGTGGGAGATAGTATTATACTTGCCGATCCCGTGAATTCTATAGGAGAGATACATTCATAGAACTAGGGAATACGGACCCCCTCCGACTATTAGAAATACAACACGTTAAGATAAATGACGTGACAATTCAACCGACCAATAAAATATAACTAGGGAGTAATAGTATCTAAGTGAACACTTCTTTAATCATCATACGAGCACACCTCAATTAGCATAGCCTATCCGTAGTTAATTAGATAATTAGTAGAAGTAGTGAAATTGGTAGAAGTACCACCCCCACAATCATATACCCCAAGATTTTACTTTTGCTTTCTAAAAAACCATAAAAATATAAAAAAGAATCATCCTCAATCCCACCTTCTCGTCATAAATCTCTTTCTAGCATTCCTATTCCCCTAGAGAACGAAATCAATCCCCAGGCTTACTCCATACTACACTACAACGATTAGGTTCACTTCCTAAAAGGTTGAAAAGCTTGCTCGTAGAAAAGGAGGTTTTCTCGATCCGAACCCACGCATCAAGTTTTTGGGCGCACTGCTGGGGAATAGAATAGCTAGTTAGACTTCTATCTCGTTTAGGTTCCCTCGCTTGATTCCTCTCAAGTGAGATTTTTTCTATTTTTCATTAGCTTCCTTGTAGTCTATCCCCATTCTTTGTGTTTTTGTTCGTAACCTTGTCACTTATCACCATGGGTGACAATCCACCACCAAACAACAATCCACCACAAAACCCACCAGTTGATTGGACCTATGCCAACTAACTCCACGCTAGTATCTTTAGTGAAATTAGAGAGCTTAAGAAATTGAATAGGATAATTGAAAGCGCACTTGAGAAAGCCCTTGAAGAAACAACCAATACAATAGATAGCAATTCAACCACGAATGATGATTCGGATGATGAACTTGGGGAAGGAGATTATAAAGTGCTAGAAATTATGGAGGGTGGTGAGGAAGAGGAAATTAATGAGTATTTTAAGTCATACCCCAATGGAAAGGAAATCACCTATCATTATAACATAGTTAACTACCCGCGCCCACCTTTCGAGCCATGCATAAAAATGGGTGACCCTAGAAACATTAAGATACCATGCATGATTGGGTACTTGTATAGGGATCAAACTTACATAGACTATAAGGTGCCCATGAACATAGTGTATAGGCTCTATTACAATTGGATAATGAGTGAAAAGCTAGGACCTAGGAGAGATCCCTTTTATCCTAGGAAATTAAGTAACTATGTCGGGAGAGCTAGAGGATTGCATGTCTTTGTAGGTAATTTCACATATAGGTGTGATTTCATGATCTTGGAAGATGCTAAGGGCATCATTGAGGGATTCCAAGGAGATGTGATACTTGGAAGACCATTAATTGAAGAATCCATGATGATTTATGATCAAGAGGAAGGAATAGCCAAGTTCTCAAATGGGACCGAATGTGTTAAGTATGTAATGCCTTACAAAAATAAAAGGTTTAAGGGCATTGATGAGTTAGATGTGGACAATATTCCGGCTTTTGAGGTTGATTGTAAGGATAAAGTTTACTACACCGCTTGTCTAGAGTTAATGAAGGAAGAGTCAAGGCATTCAAATGGGCATCTAAGATATGCGGAAAATAGGAGTACGAGTTTGAGTCTAGCTACAAGACTCATAAATAAAGAAAAGCACTTCTAGGGTGGCAACCCATGCTTAATTGTTTGCTTGTTTTGTTTTTCAATTTGTGTGTTTATATATCTTTTTCATTGTTATTCATTCTCATGTTAGACTTTGTGAAAATGCTTTATTTTGTCTTTAACCTCGTCTTAATTACATATAAAGGTATTTTACAAAAAGATAAGTGTAGGGAAGATCATTAATGTTTTTAAGAACATGAACATGAGAATTACAATAATTGAAATTGATATATATATGTGTGTTTGTTAGAGTCAAATGCTTGTATCGAGTTTCATTGTTATTCATTCTTATGTTATACTTTGTGAAAATGCTTTATTTTGTCTTTAACCTCGTCTTAATTACATATAAAGGTATTTTACAAAAAGATAAGTGTAGGGAACATCATATATGTTTTTAAGAACATAAACATGAGAATTACAATAATTGAAATGATATATATGTGTGTTTGTTAGAGTCAAATGCTTGTATCGAGTCATAATAGATGTTTTGCAGGAATTTTTCCAGGTTTTAATCATGTAATTTTTCCAGAAAAACGCAGTAGACCACTGTTTGTCAGGACAACCTGACGGCGTTAGGATTAAAGCCTGAAGACGTCAGGCTATGAAGAAACAGAATGATCTGTTTTCGTTTTCTGTGCAGCTTATAAATTTTGGAATTTTTTAGGTCTTAATTTTCCAGAAAAACTGCAAACATCCATTCCGCAAGCATTATATCTTACTTGCTTTCTAGTATAGTTGTATGTCATATATAGTTTTACCGCCGATTTTACGTGAAGGTTTTGTTTGTTTTCTTATAAGTGTGCATGTTATATTGGACAAGAAGAAGAAACACATATTGGATGAAGCTTATTTCTTATGCATTTTTATTGGAAGAAGATTTAACCGCAACTTCACACATATCCTACCGAGCTAATCAGGGGAGTACTAGGTTCTTTTCCTTACTTACCTTCCTTTATCATAACTTTGATGCTTTCGGAGAACATTGGGGACAATGTTCAGTTTAAGTGTAGGGAGGGAGAATAAAACGGGAACTTAAAAACTATTCACTCACTTGATTACTTGTCTTGTCCTTGGTAATTAGTGTAATAAACTATGAGAAATATTTGTTAGGGAAATTTTAGCACCAAATTTAAAATTATTTATGACATTTACGAGCTAAACTTTAGTCTTAATAAAGCATCTCATGGATAGGAATTATATGACTAGCACAAAAAACCGTTTACCACTCAATTTCCACCCTAAAATGTTTGCCCTTAGATCTTTAGGAATAAAAGAATTCACCTTTAATACTTAGTGAGTGTACCGGTAGTATAGTAGATTCTAGAACTTGTTTTATGATACATTCCGAGATCGCTAGTGAGACTACACTTGTGTAGTTAGGAGTAACTAAATGATAAGAGGCATTAGGATAACCCTTGTTTGAAACATGTATTATAATTACATCTTTCACATCGGTCGAGTAATTACCCCACACCCTTGCGATGTACTCATCTTTATTACACGATACCCCTAGTTAACCCCTCAGAGCCTATCCTTTTCGCGGTTCTCGTGATGTTTTGGTTTTTCGGAATATCAATGAAGACCATTGTTTAAAATCCACCCGTAAATGTACACCCAAATTGCCTTAGCCTACCTTGTATGCACTCATCTTTAGTGCATTATTGTTATCACGACCCTTAGTTCAATTATCTAGTTACTTGCATGATTGCTAAGTCGAGTCATATCTTTTGTGCACAGTTTTGGGAAGATTGGGACTCATGGGTAAAAGTAATATTTTATGGAGTAACGGGAAAGAACGATAAATTCAAATTCCCTTTGCCTACGTAATTAAATGCTCCAAGTGTTTTGATCTTTTCAAATTGGGTCAATTAGTGTTAGAGAAATAAAAACTCAAGTGTAGGGATGCTCCTATAAATCTCTTATATTTTGATGTTATCAAAGAGGATGGTAGAGTAAAAAGGTAAACCCTAAACCTTAAACCCTATGAAAAAAAATTGAAAAAAAAGAAAAAAAAGAGAGTGTTTAAAAAAATTAATATATATATATATATATATATATATATATATATATATATATATATATATATATGAAAAATTGAGAAAAACATACGAGCTACCATCCTACATCTATCTTTATGTTTATGTTTTTAAGTTTATATTTGTTTTGTTTCAAGTTATCTAGTGTTAGTGAGTCGAGTCTTGGCTTAGCAACGCCACGCTTTACATGCTTGTAACATAAGATTTTTGACTTGCCACCACTAAATATCCCCTATCCAACAAAACCCTTTACTTCCCAACCGTAGGCCTAGCGTTACAGCCCTTGTAAAGACCTCATAGATACTTATTCCTAGGTGCTTACGCCAAAGCGATGGAGGTTTGATCTATTCTCAAGCTTATGGTAACCTATGTACTATGCCAGGTAATGAGTGTTTATCTTCCATTTCTATTCATATTATATTTCATATAAACCCGATAGATGAGGGAATCCAAACAACACTTGTGAGGTGCTAGTGTATAATTTATGTGCTTGTTATGACTATTGTGGCACTTTTTCTTGTCGTACACTATTTTAAACCAATGCTTCATGCCCCCTAACTTATAAATTTATTGGTCAAAAGCAAATTTGCTTGAGGACAAGCAAATACCAAGTGTAGGGATATTTGATAAGGATTTAAAACGTACGCTTTTAAGGGGTCATTTAAGCCTCAATCCGACACATTTTATATCCGTTACTGCTTAAAATTATTCCTTTTCACTTTTTAGGTCTTTTGGAAGCAAAATGCTGGAATGAAGCATATTTAGACGAAAAGGAGCGAAGACATGAAGAAAATGGAAAAGTGAAGATCGAAGACACTCAAAGCTTGATCATTACACCTGACGGCATCCCATCCAAAGGGCGACGCCGTCCCTTTATGAAGACTTGATCAAAAAGTGCACGCAGCGGCTCAGTGAAATTTCTGGTCCTAAAACCGGACGACGTCACGCCTAATTTCTGGAAGGCATCACTCATACTTTTCACACCAGACGCCTAAGATCCATAGTTCAGACGACGTCCTGCATGAATACTGACGGCGTTACATCTCTCAAGTGACGTCGTCCCAACAATGACTTGGCCCAGACGAACCCTAATGACGGTGACCTGACGGTGATGCGCGTACAAGGCGCGTTTGGGGTCAAAGGAACTTCCTTTTCATCGAGCAAGTTTTTCAACACCCTAGGCAGTGAACCTAATCGTTGTAGTGTAGTATTGGGTAAGCCTCGGGAATTGATATTGTTCTCTAGGGGAATAGGAATGCTAGTGAGAAGTGTACTACGCTAAGGTTGAGGTTGAGAAAGATTCTTTTTTATCTTTTTATATATTTTTTTAGAAAGCTTAGGGTAAAATCTCGAGGTTTGGATTTGGGGGGTGGTACTTCTACCGATTACTCTACTATCTAATTATCTAAGCTACGGGTTGTCTTATGCCTATTGATATGTGCTCGTATGATGATTAGAAATGTGTGTACCTAGATACTATTACTCCCTAGTTATCTTTTATTGGTGGTTGAATTGTCACGTCCTTATTCTTAACGCGTTGTGTTTTATAAGGTCGTAGTGTGTGCCTTTTTCCCTAACTCTTTGAGACTACCTTAAGGTTATTGCCTACGAAATCCACTATCATTCATAAACTAACTTTAAGGTTATCTTTGGATGTTTAGCCTATGAAATCCGCTAAGTGATTTATAAACTAAGGTTCACAAAGATTACTCAAGCATTTAAACACAACGATAGCTTAATTACGCTCCTAAGCCATTTAAAATTAAGATAAGAGACAACCAATCAATAATTAACAACTAGGTTTCATAGATCTGAGCAAACACACAAGAAATTTAGCCGTACATGTTAAACACGTAAGCATACACACTTTCAATTGAAGGCATAATGAAATCAATGAAGTAAAACACTTATCTTGATGTAAAATAAGGTTTGAGAACCCTAAGATACTGTCCAAGTCGGACTACAAACGTTTAGGGTTTTTACTCCATAAGTCTACTTCTCAAAATTCTGAAAAGTTGATTTCTATATATAATTTTACACTTGCGACGGCGTCGCCTTATAGGTGGGACGCTGTCAGATCACCGTCATTAGGGTTTTCGTCTTGGCCAAGTAATCGTTGTGATGGCGTCACGTTGTAGTTGTGACACCGTCGGACTTCAGTAGGGACGTCGTTTGATTTTGGATCTAGTCTGTCTGAGATGAAAAGTCTTAGTGACGCCCTTCCTCTTCAAAGCCTGACGCCGTCAGGTGTATTTTAGAAAAAAGTCTACTGAGCTGTTAGAGATTTTAATTCGTAGAAAGGGACAACGTCGCCCTTTAATTGGGATGCCGTCATGTGCAATTTCAGCAGCTTGAGTGTCTTCGATCTTGACTTAGCCATTTTCTTCATATATTTACTCCTTTTCGTCCAAATATGCATCATTCCAGAATTTTGCTTCCAAGAGACCTAAAAAGTGAAAAGGAACAAAATTAAGCAGTAACGGATATAGAAGTGGGCAATTAAGGGCTTAAATGACCCCTTAAAAGTGTACGTTTTAAATCCTTATCAAATATCCCTACACTTGGTATTTGCTTGTCCTCAAGCAAATATGCTTTTGGCCAATCAATTTATAAGTTAGGGGGCATGAAGCATTGGTTTGACATAATTCACAACAAGTAAAAGCACCGCAATAGTCATAACAAGCACGGAAATTATATACTAGCACCTCAAAAGGGTTGTTTGGATTCTCTCATCTCTCGGGTGTATATGAAATATAGTAAATGGAAATGGAAGATAAAAACCTATTACCTGGTCATAGTACATAGATTACCATAGGCTTGAGACTAGATCAAACCTCCACCGCTTTGGCGTAAGAACCTAGGAATAACTATCTAAGAGGTCTTTAAAATGGTTGTAATGTTAGGCTTACGGTAGGGAAACAAAGGGTTTGGTTGGATAGGCGATTTAGTGGTGGCAAGTCAAAAATCTTATGTTACAAGCATGAAATGAATGGCATTGCTAAGCCAAGACTCGACTCACTAAACTCTAGATAACTTGAAACAAACAAACATAAATATAAAGGTAGATGTAGGATGGTAGCCCGTATGTTTTTCTTTCTTTTTTTTATTATTTTTTTATTTATTTATTTTTTCTCAACTCTATTTCTTTCGATTTTTTTTTTCTTTTTTCTTTTCTTTTTTTTTTTTTGCATACACTTTTATTCTACCATCCTCTAAGATAACATAAAAATATAAGAGATTTATAGGAGCATCCCTACACTTGGGTTTTTATTACTCTAACACTAATTTGACCCGATTTGAAAAGATCAAAACACTTGGAGTATTTAGTTACGTAAATAAAGGGCATTTGAATTTAACGTTCTTTCCCGTCACTCCATAAAATATTACTTTTATCCATGAGTCCCAATCATCCCAAAACTGTGTACAAAAGATATGACTCGAGTTAGCAACCATGCAAGTAACTAGATAATTAAACTAAGGGTTTAGTATAATAACAATAATGCACTAAAGGTGAGTGCTAAGGCGATTGGGTGTACATTTGCGGGTGGATTGTAAACAATCCTCTTTATTGATATTCCGGAAAACCAAAACATCAAGAGAACCACAAAAAGGATAGGCTCTCAGGGGTTAACTAGGGGTATCGTGTACTAAAGATGAGTACATCGCAAGGGTGTGGGGTAATTACTCGACCGATGTGGAATAAGTAATTATAATACGGGTATCAAACAAGGGTTATCCTAATGCCTCTTATCATTTAGTTATTCCTAACTACACAAGTGTAGTCTCACTAGCGATCTCGGAATGAATCACAAAACAAGTTCTAGAATCTATTATACTACCGGTACACTCTCGAAGCATTAAAGGTGAATGCTTTCATTCCTATATATCTAGGGCGAACCTCGCATTTTTGGGGTGGAATTTGAGTGGTAAACGTTTTTTTGTGTGCTAGTCATATAACTCCTATCCATGAGACGCTTTATTAAGACTAAAGTCCCACTCGTACATGTCATGAAAAATTTTAAATTTGGTGCTAAAATTGCCCTAACAAATATTCCTCATAGCTTATTACACAAATGAACTAGGACAAGACAAATAATCAAAGATAAGCATAGTTTCAAAGTTCCCGTTTTATTCTCCCTCCCTACACTTAAACTGAACATTGTCCCCAATGTTTCCCGAAAGTATCAAAGTTTTGATAATGGAAAGTAATTAAAGAGAAAGAAAGTAGTACTCCCCCGATTAGCTCGGTAGGATCCGTGTGAAGTAGTGGTTAAATTCTTTCCCAAGAAGAATTTATGCGTGATAAGCTTCATCCAATATTATGTTTCTTCTTTTTGATAAATAAAACCTACACACTTTAAGAAAATAGAGCGAAACCTTTCAGAAATTGGCGGTATAACTATATATGACTCAACTATACTAGGATATAATGTTTGTGGAATGGATGTTTGCTGATTTTCTGGAAAATTAAGACCTGAGAATTTCCAAAAAATTATAATTAGCACAGAAAACGAGAAAAAATTTATAAGTTGTTTCTGCCTCCGACGTCATCGTTCTAACTCGACGCCGTCGTTGTTCGACAGAAACCGGTCTCCAAGGCTTCCCGGAAAAATTCTGGAAAAATCACACCTTTAAAATCTGGAAATATTCCTGCAAAACATCCATTATGACTCGATATAAGCATTTGACTTTAACAAACACACATATATATATATATCAATTTCACTAATCGTGGTTCTCATGTTCACGTTCTTTTAAAAATATTTGTAATCCTCCCTACACTTATCCTTTTTGTAAAATACCTTTATATGTAATTAAGACGAGGTTAAAGACAAAATAAAGCATTTCACAAATTCAAACATGAGAACATACAATAATAAAAATATGTATGACTCACAAACAAGCAAATAATTAAGCATGGGTTGCCTCCCACAAAGCGCTTTTTTTATTTATGAGTCTTGTAGCTAGACTCGAAGTCGTTCTTCTACGTGACTTCATTGTCGTCACCTTCTTCCTCATGACGATCTCTATTGGGGTTTTCCATGTTATAGTAATGTCCTATTATGCATCTTTCTAAGAAGTCATTTTCCCCCTAATCGGTTCTATATTCCGGTCCTAATTTCTAACAATCCTTATAGAACCCAAAAATCTTATTCATCACATAATCTACTCCTTTCTCCTTATCCTCCTCATTCCTATAGTATACCGATAGCTTAAGTTCCTTTTCATCATTGGATAGTGATGAAAATTTCTCAATCTTAAATGGCATTTGGTAAGCTACGTCATCGGTTTCATCCTTGAATCTAATTATTCCTAAAGACGGATCATAAGTCATCCCGGTGTTTTCAATGAAAGGCTTTTCTAGAATTACATGGGATAAGCTAGGATCTATGGCCGTACTAATATCCTTCACAATTATGAAATCCGTAAGGTATGCGAAACTACCTATATAGACGGGCAATCCCTTAACTCTGCCAAGAAAATTACAACTAACTCTAGGATCATCGGGGTCTTGCCTATTTGGGATAGGTTTCTTCATTAACCTATTATAGTAGGCGCTAGTCATAATGTTTATTGGGGACTTGCGATCAATGTAGGCCTTTGCCACGAAAAGTTGTCCTATGCAACACGGTATGTTGAGATTCCAAGGATTTCCAAATTTGATCTGAGGGCTTTTCCTAACCGCGTACTAAGTGTGGGTGGCATGAAAGTTCCTCTTCTATAGGAAACTTATTGAAGTATTCATCACCGACTTCGTCTAATTCATCGGTTGATTCTTCCTTAAGAGTTTCACTAACCTCAAGCATAGTCTCTTGGTTCGCTTCGTCACTAGTCCTATATGGTTTCACTAAAGTGATGGCATTGATGAATTGAACATGCTTGGATAACTTACTTGGGTCCTTAATTTTCACACCGGAAGCTTCGGGAGAGTGATTCGAGATGGCATTAACCTTTTCGGTGGTCTACCTATCACTATTGATCATAGCTTTCAAAAGGTTATCTATCTTCCTATCCATCTCGGCTTGTTGTTGGTTAAAGCGATCCGAAAGCTTGGCTATTTGAGGTTCTTGGGATGTAACTAGGTGTTGCAACATCACTTCTATGTTTTGTTGGCTAGGGCCGTGGGCCCATCAGGAATCATTAGAGGTGAATTCTTTGGTTTGTCCCCAATTGTAGTCGGGTTTGCCCCTCCATGCTTCTCGAGCATCATTGAAAGTCCTAGGTCCGAGTGTTGTGGGGAATCTCCTCCCATTTCATTGGTAACGAGGATGCGTGAGTCAACGGAAGCTTGCGGGGAGTCTCGTGCAAGTACGAGTATCATGGGGACTACTACATAGCTCACACAAGGAAGAGACTTTGTTCACTTGGCGTGAAGACTTAGGATTCTCGTAGGAGCTCATTAGGTATTTGACTTGATCTTCAAGTTCGAGCATCCTATGATTGGAAGTTTGTGAGTCAATAGGAGGCAAGCAGATTGCCTTGATAGTTTTGGGTAACTCACGGGGTCATTCCAACTTTCGTTGTCATAGAGGGCGATGTCCTCTATTGTACCCCACG
Source organism: Chrysanthemum makinoi (assembly GCA_910596185.1). Classification (NCBI taxonomy): domain Eukaryota; kingdom Viridiplantae; phylum Streptophyta; class Magnoliopsida; order Asterales; family Asteraceae; genus Chrysanthemum; species Chrysanthemum makinoi. The sequence goes on from OU343223.1 coordinate 171,048,599, forward strand.
ATTCTTCCGCAGTGAGATCACTAAGTTTGCCACCGGCCGCTTGGTCGATGGATTGCTTAGTTGAGAAGTTGACATGATCATAAAAGATTTGGACTTGAAGCCAAAGATCGATGCCGTGATGAGGGACTTTATGGAGCAAGTCCTTGAATCGAGTCCATGCCTCGTAGAGAGATTTACCTTGATGTTGTTGGAACATCAAGATTTCATTCCTAAGTTTAGTAGTTCTCCCCAGTGGGAAAAATTGGGCAAGGAAACGAGTGGTGAGATCATCTGATAACATCAAATAGTCCTGAATATTAAGTGTCAATTTCCCCCGATAATGCTTGTAATTTACATCATTTATATGTATTTACGCTTGTTTTCCATTGTTTTCCACTTTCAGGTAAATTACGAGCATTGGAGCTAAAGACGCTGAAGCGGAGAATTATCTAAAGATTTATCACAAGATGCTATTTTGAAGAAGTTACGTAACTCGTCTCTCGATACGCCGTAACTATTGCGTGACTTTAAAACCAACTTATCATAAGGTTACGGCGTAACTCTTCCCAAAAGTTATGACGTAACTACATTAGGTCAAATGAGGTTCCACGCCGCTGATACTTACGCCGTAACTCATCGTGATCTCTTACGACGAATCGAAGTTTATTGAAGAATACGGTGTAACCACTCATAAGGTTACGCCGTAACCAGCAGATCTAGTGCATTATTTGAAGAAATAGAAGGTTAGGGCGTAACTCCTATATTGGTTACGCCGTAATCAAGATCCGCCTATAAATACCCCACAAATCCAAGCATTTCTAATCATCCCATTCCACACACAACACTCTCGAACGTAGGATAAAGCTCAAGGCGCGTCTCTAGAGGAGCATACTGAAATCTCCAAGGGAGAAATCATTCCCTACGATAAGCATTAGCGTTTATATTTCTTTTACTTTCAATTCATGTATTTCGTACCTTTGAATATTGAGTTGGTTTGCATGATTAATATGAGCGGCTAAGCACCCTTTGGTGCCGCCTATTTATGATTCCTTAATTGTTTTGTTTGCGTTTACTTTACTTCCCATATTATTTCTAAGTGTATGCATTCATAGTTTATTGGTAGCCACCCTTGGTTCGGTAGTTTTGAATGGCGATAGAGGCCAATTACTTAGGAGATATGACCAATCGACCCTAGAGTGGACTAAGACGGAAGGGTAAGATATGACCAACCTGACCCCTTTCTACTTGCGATTTGACCAATGATCACCTATCATTTGGATGAACTAAGAATTAGGGGTGGTTCTAAGTTCCTAACGGTCCGGCATTCACTATTATAAATCTAGCATGTAGCGGTACTTAATGACTTGGCTTAGGGGACCAGGAACAACATGACTTATTAGGGGACACTGACTTCTCCTGTGGTGGCATCTTTGTCGATGTTGGCTAATTGACCAAATGCCGTCCTCTCGACTTTGACACCAAGTAATTGGAAGTAAGTAGACGAGACATAACTAGCTAGAGGATTAACTAGGTTAGCACCACTCTCCTATTGATTTCCTTTATCCTTTATTTGCTTTTATTTGCTTTATCTCTGCATTAGTAGTTTAATTAATTAAATCCCTATCGAAACTATTATTCTCGTGACACCTAGACTTTGTAATTATCCATCACACATATTTTGGGACGACGCCGGCTTTACCAATTACTACACCTACACAACACCGTATACTGGCCCGTTAGTGCACTAGGGTGACCATAGGTATAACAAGACACTATAAATATTAAGACCGGTCAAGAAACCTCGCATCAAGTTTTTGGCCATTTCCAGGGAGCTATTTTAGGATTTCTTATTAAGTACTGTTTTTAATTTTATTTCTTATTATGTCGGGATACAAGACTGTGCTCGAGGCCTTTTCTCCCACTCCATTCGATGACCGGAGAAGCAATTTGAAGAAGGAAAGTTTACTCTCCGGTTCCTATTCACAACATCTTCTCATTTTATGAATCAAACCACGAGTAACCTGAGGTCATCATTGAAAATAATATCGATGACCTAACTATGGAGCAGTATTTGGAGCGACCAAATGAGAACTACCAACGAAGCTTCACACAGATTCTCACACTGAAAATACTCTATTCAGATCATATTATTTGAGAGTTACGAACTTAAGTTTTCTAGAGATCGAAGATGAGGACGTTCAGGATCACGTAGAAGAAGTTCTCCACTTATCCTCTCTTTTCAACGTCAGAGGTACTATGAGCTATTCAGTCACTGCAAGGATTTTTCCTATAACTCTTTCTGGGACAGCGAAAAGATGGTATAACAAACTCCCTAACGATTGTAAAGGAGCATGGGATAAACTTAGAAAAGAGTTCGTCCTACAATTTTGCACTCCTTCAAAAATGGCCAAGCTTCTTGGGAAAATCTATCAATTCATTAAGGTTGGAGAAGAAATGCTTTACCAAGCGTGGGAAAGATTTAATGAACTAATCTATCGATGCCCTACCCATGATTTAAACAAACATCAGATCGTCTACGTCTTCTATCGTGTATTAATGCGCGAACACGAGAAATTCTCGATTCACCGAGACCTATTCCTAGCATGACTCCTGACCAAGCCCTAGAATGTATTGGTAGTTTCGAAAATTGATACACGTGGCACATGGATACGAGTGAGTAGGACCGAGAGAAAATTTGATCATAAGGTAATGAAAGCGTAACAAAGCAAGAGAATACAATTATGGGAAATTTTGAAAACGAAAGTTAGAAAGAAAGAAACATGCGGGAGGTTGAGAGAGGTTAAGAAGCGTGTTTGGGACCAAAATGGAAGCGATCTTGAGAGAAAAATTCTTGACCACATCGAGGAGTCAAGATAGCGAGATGATAGGATTGAAAAATTGATGAGGACATTAGTGGATAATACAATCTTTCTCTCAAAATTCGATGATAGGATTAAGAGATTGGAGAAGTGTTAGTTCATGTTAAGAAGCCATCTCCGATTATCTAGCGCTGGGAGGAAGTTGTCCACCGTAGAAACTATCCTTGAAGAACCTTTTACGTTTTCGGAAAAAGTTAGCGGCGAATCGAAAGTGGAAAGAGTCATACGGACCAAACTTTACAGGTAAACTTACCTATCAATAATTCTATTAAAACTAATCATGATGATATTACGCAAGAATTAAGCATTGATGAGACAATTCACCTCAGCGAAAGATGTTGTTTTGAGACGAGCTACCACAAGGAAAAAGATCCGGGATGTTTCCTCTCCCTTGCTTGATCGGGAGTATAAACATGTGTAATGCCTGGCGATCTTGGAGCCATATTAGCATAATGCCTCGTTCGATGTTTTGCGTATGGGATTGGTAACTTAAAGCCGGCCAAGATGAAAATTGAAATGGCTGATCAATCTATGCAATCACCATTAGGCATCGTTGAAAATGTGTTAGTAAAGATTAAGAAATTCCTTTTCGAGTAGATTTTGTGATTCTTGACATTCGAGACAACCGAATACAGGTCATTTTAGGTAGGCCTATGCTTGCCAGCCCATACTAAGGTGGATGTCTTTCTTTGGAAAAGTTGACTCTTAAGCTAATGGAGAAATTGCTACTTTAGACCTAATGAATATTTGTCTACCGGAAAAGGTATGTGCAATTGACCACATGATTTGGGTGAAGCTTTAGAAAAATTTCTTAGTGACCCCGGATCACGGAGAGGTTGAATCGGGAGAGATTTTGATGTTTTCGTCAATTTTGAGGAAGAGGATAACTTAGGATTAAGTCTTTGAACCTCTCAAGTGGCGTCGAGATGACCCATTGGCAAGATAACTCTATTAAGACTTTTCGCCCAATCAACCTAGATTTCATGAGGTAGGAACCCGCATACATCATAGAAACCCTATTATCTCAAGATCTCATGCAAAATCGGGTTCATCGACTTCCACCCATTTATTGACACTACTTCCCAGTCAATATCATGTCAAAAGAATGCTACAACCAAGTTATGAATAAAGAGTTAGAATATAAGGGGAATAATTTTCTTGGGTTTGCAACTAACATCCATGTCTTCGTTGGAACTCATTCATTTCTGGTGGACTTTATGGTTCTAGAGCGCGTAAAAGAATTTGTGGAAGATGGACTTACGGGAGTAATTTTAGGAAGCCTTTCGGGAAATGTCGGGTTTAGATAAAAATGAAAAAGAAGGGTTAGTATGGTTGAAGATGCGATGATAAGACTATTTTCAAAATCAGAGAAACGATCAAGAACTTTAAAAATTGGACCAAGAGGCAGTTGAGCCAAGCTCAACCACTGCGATATCTGAGGAGGACAAAGAAAAAGGCATTGAACACCCTTACGGAAAATCAAAGTTTCTACTCGGGCTGTTAGAATTGGGAAATAACTACAAGCGGGATGATAATTTGGTAAGTTGGATCGGTGTGAAGATTGCCATATCCCGAAATGACCAACAATCACTGGCCCCGCTGCTCGAGAGTCTAACTTAAGACTTCAGTAAATAAAGAAAAGTGCTCTTCGGGAGACAACACGATTATCCCTTTCTTTGTTTTCTTTCCATTTACGTAGGGTTTTGTGTTTTATAACTATTTTTGTAGGAAGCGAGGTAATTGCTGCAGTTCTTGATCTGAGCAGTTACAGTAACTCATCTTAGTGATTACGCCATAACCAACCTTTGCGGACGAATTCTTGGCGCGTACCAATTCGGTATACCATCTCGGTGGTTGCGTAACCACTCGCTACATCTTATGTCGGGTTTTGCGATTACGGTAACTCCCTAAAAATTCTACGACGTAACCTTCTCTACTTTAATTCTTTCATTTTAAAACACAATAACCTTGTATTAGTATTTTAAATGTACTTTGTGGGTGTGTTCCACGTAAACCCTCAGAGACTTCACTCATGCACTTGGGACACCAAGTGGTTTAAAAGCTTGTTGCATTCAGCTAAATGCAACCGTGATTCCTCTGAAAGTGAGTTAGGTTTATTTTTCATTTTTCATTTTTTTAAATTATGCTTGCGGTATTGTGATTTCGAGGGGATTGAAGTTTGTTCATGATGCTTATCGGAGCGTCTCTTTTAGTGGGCCTTCCTTCTTTTGGAGCAAATTTGAGGAAGTTCTTGCTCTAATTCTACTTTTCTCTTTACCTTTATTTAATGCGTGTACAAAGGGACTTTGTACAATTCAAGTGGGGGCGAGATTAGAATTATCTCTTGAACTTTATTTAGCCCTCATTTTTCTAGTTTATTTTGAAAAATTATGCCATTTTAAAATTTTTGACGTGTTTTTCTTAACCTAACTAGATTAGACCTTAGCCGAGCACATACAACCCTTGATATTATATGGTGAGATTAGCCTTATCCGTTTCCTATGTTTTACCCCAAATCCACCAAATTATGAGTGCTGGGTAGCTTGTAAACTTTAGAACTTGGCCTTTGCATCATTTGAGACCATAGGCGGTATGTTGAGTTAGCTCGATGTATTTGGACTTTTTAGTTTTAGAAGGCAATATTATAGTATTATCACCCAAACAGACCTACCATTGTGTCTGTCGATTAGTCACCTCGACTTTTCGACCCTCATGTGAAACCCTTTTGTTGCACTCATCTTTAGTTCAAGATACCCCTAGATACACCCTTCTGAGCCATTCCTTTCATTTTGTTAACCCGATATATTGTTTAGATACACCTATACACCTTAGCCTACCACGTAGTCTTTATTTGTGATTGGGAAGTCATCATTTGCCTAAGTTCAAGGTTCGAGTGGAAGGTTAGAAATCACGCTTTCATCGACAACATTTACGAAGATCATTGAAGACCCCCCGAATTCCCATTGTTCATCTCAAGTGGGGGGATATTATGTTTAGTATTTATTGTTATGAAAAAAAAATAGTTGTTATGATTATGTAAAGTGCGATGTTATAAGCACTGTAGTATGAGCTTTATTAATTTAGTATCGAGGAGGCCACCTCGGTCATATTTGAAGATTGGAGTTGGTAGTTATGCCAACAGTTGGAGAAAAGGTAGTGTGCCTATCACGACGTCCTCTAATGACACATCTACCTTGCATTTCATGATCCGGTTCCTTGACTTCAAAGCTTGAACTTTGGGCGGACGGTAAGTGGTGATGACTTGTTTATAGATTTAGACTACAGCTTGTTTTATTTTACACTAATTATATATCCCATGTCTTATCCTACCCTTTAGTCATGAAGCGTGTCTAGGTGATGCAGCGAGCAATCTTTGGTGTCTTGGCCATGGATTTGGTCATGTATCATTGATTTTTTCCACTTCGCCGTGACATGTTAGTAATGACGAGTCACCCCTTAACCTTTGTCGTGTCTACCCATATTTCCTTCGAGAATTGTTTAGCCCTTAACTCTAGTGGTGGAGATTTGTGTAACTGCCAAGCTTATGATAGAATACATGCTATGACTTAGAATAGTTGAGAGATTTGAGTGTTTTGTTCCCCTTTCGTGAGGTGTTCGGCTTTGTTTTATTCTAGCATAAGGGATTTGTAAAATTATATTTTCCAGGTTATGGGAGATATCTTTTTAGGAATCTTTCTAATAAGGACTACTTGAGGACAAGTAGAGTTCAAGTGGGGGGATATTTGATAACATCAAATAGTCCTGAATATTAAGTGTCAATTTCCCCCGATAATGCTTGTAATTTATTCATTTATATGGATTTCGCGTTTTTCCATTGTTTTCTACTTTCGGGCAAATTACGAGCATTGGAGCTAAAGAGGCGTGGGCGGAGAATTATCTAAAGATTTATCACGGTATGCTATTTTGAAGAAGTTATTGTAACTTCGTCTCTTACATTACGCCGTAACTATTAGCGACTTCGGAAAACCAACTTATCATAAGGTTGCAGTAACTCTTCCCAAAGGTTACTGACGTAACTACATTAGGTCAAATGAGGTTCCACAGCTGATACTTACGCCGTAACGCGCATCTCTTATGGCGTAACCGAGTTTATTGAAGACTACGGCGTAACCACTCATAAGGTTCGCTAGTAACCAATCAGAATCTAGTGCATTATTGAAGAAATAGAAGGTTATGGCGTAACTCCTATATTGGTTACGCCGTAACCCATATCTGGCCTATAAATACCCCACGAATTCCAGCATTTCTAATCATCCCATTCCACACGCAACACTCTGAGAACGTGGGATAAAGCTCAAGGCATGTCTAGAGGAGCATGCGGAGCTGTCTCTAAGGGAAAAATCACTCCCCTACGATAAGCATTAGCATTTTATATTTCTTTTACTTTCAATTCATGTATTTCGTACTTTTGAATATTGAGTTGGTTTGCATGATTAATATGAGCGGCTAAGCACCTTTTGGTGCTGGCCTTGTTATGATTCCTTAATTGTTTTGTTTGCGTTTACTTTACTTCCGTACAATTATTTCTAAGTGTATGCATGCATAGTTTATTGGTAGCCACCCTTGGTTCGGTAGTTTTGAATGGCGATAGAGGCCAATTGCCTAGGAGATATGACGAATTGACCCTAGGTGGCGGAGAGCGGGAAGGTAGATATGACCAAGCCCGGCGACCCTTTCTACTTGTGCGATTTGACCAACTGATCACCTATCGTTTGGATGAAATTAAGAATTAGGGGGTGCGTGTCTAAGTTCCAAACGGGCGGGCATTCACTATTATAAATCTAGCATGTAGCGGTACTTAATGACTTGGCTTAGGGGACCAGGAATAACAAGACTTATGAGGGGACACCTGACATCTCTTGTGGTGGCATCTTTGCTGATAGGTTAGGGCGAATTGACCAAAAGCTGTCCTCTCGACTTTGACCCCACCTGAAGTAATCGGAAGTAAGTAGACGTAGACATAACTAGCTAGGAGGATTAACTAGGTTAGCACCACTCTCCTCTATTGATTTTACTTTATCCTTTATTTTCTTTTATTTACTTTATTTTGCATTAGTAGTTTAATTAATTAAATCCCTATCAAAACCATTATTATTCTGTGACACCTAGACTTAGTAATTATCCATCACACATAGCTCTTGGGATGACCTCGGCTTTACCAATTACTACAGGGTTGTTGCATGGTTTACACACAACCGTGGTACCGTTAGCACTAGGGTAGATCATAGGTATAACGAGACACTATAAATATTAAGACCTGGTCAGTAAATCCTGCATCATCATCCCAACTTTAGATGGATCCGGCGAGAAGTCGCTCAAGCCGCTTACTAGCTTGGTCCCGTAGAGGGAATTGGAAGAGACGTAAGTGCGTGGTCTCCCGTGTAGTAGCATCAAGGTCGATGGAATCAACGATTTTAAGGAAGTCCTTGAGATGCTGATTAGGATCTTCGGAACGAAGTCCATGGAATTCACATCCGTTTTGCTCCAACCGGATGGTGTCGGATCGTAGGGCCGTAGTTTGAGCTTGATCGGGGAGCTCAACGGTGTTCCTATGGCCTTGGTGGCTTGGTCTAGAGTATTCACCAAGAGTACGGCCTCTTGGCGGGTCAATGAGTGGTGGCGGGTTATCACCTTCCATGATGAAAAGTGATGGGATTACGAAAAAATTCACGAAGAATGGGGATAGACTACGAGGAAGCTAAAAATGAGAAAAAAAAACTTGCTTGATAGGAATCAAGCAAGGGAACCTAAACGAGATAAAAATATCTAACTAGCTATTCTATTCCCCAGCAGCGACGCTAAAAAATTGATGCGTGTCCAAGGCGCGCTCGGGGTCAAAGGAACTTCCTTTTTGTCGAGCAAGTTTTTCAACACCCTAGGCAGTGAACCTAATCGTTGAAGTGTAGTATTGGGTAAGCCTCGGGAATTGATATCGTTCTCTAGGGGAATAGGAATGCTAGTGAGAAGTGTACTACGCTAAGGTTGAGGTTGAGGAAGATTGTTTTTTATCTTCTTATATATTTTTTTTAGAAAGCTAAGGGTAAAATCTCGGGGTTTGGATTTGGGGGTGGTACTTCTATTGATTACTCTACTATATAATTATCTAAGCTACGGGTAGTCTTATGTCTATTGATGTGTGCTCGTATGATGATTAGAAATGTGTCTACCTAGATACTATTACTCCCTAGTTATCTTTTATTGGTGGTTGAATTGTCACGTCCTTATTCTTAACGCGTTGTGTTTTCTAAGGTCGTAGTGTGTGCCTTTTTCCCTAACTCTTTGAGACTACCTTAAGGTTATTGCCTACGAAATCCACTATGATTCATAAACTAACTTTAAGGTTATCTTTGGATGTTTAGCCTACGAAATCCTCTAAGTGATTTATAAAATAAGGTTCACAAAGATTACTCAAGCATTTAAACACAACGATTGCTTATGTTAGCCTCGCTTTTTTATAAAGATAACGTCACTTACGTGAATTGAACTAGATACGTAGTATACTTTGCCCTCAGGGACTAGTATCAATTAAGTGGCAAAGTAATAGTTGGATAAGCCTATAAATACCCCTCATGACTCTCCATGAGGGATGAGGTGAATCATTAGGTGTATTGTAGTGTTTTTATTTTATTCAAGTTATCCTTTGTTTCTCCTCCCTCTCACTACTTTCTCTCTCTAAAAGGATGAAGATATTCATCTTCTTCCACCAACCTAGGCCTCCCAAAACCACATAAATCGTATATATTTACGGTTCTACAATTGGCATCGGAGATAGGTTGTTATCTTTATTGATTTATGGTGGTTTCGAATCATGTATTTAAGCTATTTTTTAATCATTTACATGGTCGGAAATTTTTTTTCCTAGTATTATGGAAAGCAATTTATAACAGATTTTATGTATTTTTTTGGGTCAAAAAGGTCATGTGGCTTATTCTTGTTAACATATCTGTCTTGTGTTACCTTTTGGTCCAAACAGATTTGTATCAAACATATCATACTTTTGTCACTTTCTTTGTACCAATCTGTGAAAAAAGTGGTCATATGGTCAAACTCTTCTCATGGTAAAAACGGGTCTAACTTGGTGTCCTTATGCTGTTTTCTGGGTTTATTATGAAGCTGAATGGATACATGGTCGGAATCTCGCCGGAAAAAGTCAGTTGGGTCAAAACCCTAGTTTTCTAGGCCTAAGGATATTCTTATGCGTATGGAATACGCGTAAGAGCTTACAAGTAAGCTATTTCTTTCGCCTAAGAAAGATTTACGGGTAAGGGATTTTTTACGTGTATGAAGTTACGCCTATGCAGATGGTTACGCGTAAGAACTCATTCTACGCTTAAGGATGTTACACGTATGATTTTTTCTACGCTTAAGCAGAAAGACCCTACGCTTAAGGATGAAAAAGTTACGCGTAACTACTTGTTTACGCTTAAGAAAGAAAAAGTTATGCGTAAACTTGAAAGACTCGACCACAATATCAAAATACCAAACTCAATCTCGACCTCAGCCGCAATATTGCATCATCAGTCCATGTTATCCAAAATGAAAAAGAAATGAATCAAAGAAGTTACATTAGATCCGAAAAGAAAAATAATACAAACTCCATCCACTTAACCTTATCTAGACTCACCAAAGGACCCTCACTATCACTCCCCAACTCTTATCACAAAACAAACAATTAATCAAGAACATCTCTAATCTCAGATTGGTTTCAATATTTTTTGCAATCTTTTCAAGATTGTTGTAATTGAACCATTATCCTCATAGATCTTTAGAAGCTTAGCTCCAATTGTTATTCGAATTACAAAGAAAGATTATAACAAGTATGTTATATCTTGTTTTAGATTCGTTCAAGACTTAAAAAGGAAAAAGAAATCGAAAACAAACAACAATTACACCTACCCGAGACCATATTCAAATGATCTTGAAGTTTTTTTCACTGATTTCTTGATTCGGATTAATGAGCACATGATGACAAGGTTTGGATTAGGATGTATTTTGTGTTAACGTTTGATTCATGAGATTTGAGATGAGATGGATTTAATTCATTTGCTGAAGAAATTGTGGGGGCGGAGAAAAACAAAAAGAGACGTTTGTTTCTTTTATGTTTAGGTCAAGTTATATGTGAGAGTATTTTATAACCGGATTATTTTTGTAAGGATTGAGTTGGATGGACTTTGTGACTAATATTCGTATATGGCCTTTGTGGTTTATTTCGACTTAGGCTGCATTCAGATATCAAACGAATTCTTGGGCTGATGGAGTGATAAAATCGACATTGGGTTGATCGGGTTATTTACAGGATTGGGCAGAGACTTGCATGAATCGTTTTGGCTGATTGTCGGAATCATTTGACTGGACTGTGATTTGGTGATATTTTCGGTTAAATGAAATAGAATAAAACTTGTTAGCCAAAATTTTTAAAAATTTTAGGTTACAATGTTTTATATATTTGATAAGAGTGGTATTTTTGGTATGACAAATTTTCACGGAGGGATACACTATTCACAGCTTGAGCAAACATTTGAAAAAATGACGACGGGGTTTTTGTACGGTATTATTGATTTGAAGTTGAAATGACGTTTCAAGGATGTACTTATTTATCTTTGAGATAAGTCGATGGTCTCAAGATAACTTGTTGGGGCACATTATGAATTGGCAATCTGGTTATAACTGATGTAAGGAGTTACGTTGTAGTGCTCGCAGTGTATAACTATCACTTTAAGGAAGTTGTAGTACTTAGTGTCACACGGCGTTGTGGATTGATCAAGAATATAGAAAAAGTATTAAGTCACATAGTTGGGATGTTTACTTCCTTTTCAAGTTCGTCGTATCGGGTTTTCTCATATGTGGTCATTACAATTAGCCGGTGAATCAAAAGGAGGTTCAATTAAAGGTTAGTTTGAGAGACGCATTGAGAGTATTTTTGCGACATATTCTCACGGACTTATGCTCAAACTAAGGATTTAATATTGCATCAAGAAAAAGGTAATACGGCATGTACGCAACATTATGATGATTCTGATAGCTCGCAACCATCAGGAGGGAGAAGTTGGTATTTCATCTTTCGTGATTGGATTGACGAAGGGAATTGTGCTTAAGACCGAAGAAGGAGAAGTAGTGTGTGTACATCGGGGCTTTTTACCAACTTGGATGCAATACTAAGTGAGATATGTTGTTATGATGTTCCCAGAACGACAACCATTGTGCTATTATCAAGGGTCTATCTTTCTCCGCTGCGTGTTAAGAGACTAAAGAAATTTCTAGAAAGAGAGTTGTCGGTTCAGGAGGGAGCAGAAAAAGAAAAAAGGCTCACTAGTTTGGAGGGAGTAATAACCTAACTAGACCATTACAGTTGAAGTTCAGAGCGACAAGGATTTGTGCCGTCAGCGCCAAAGATCAAATGACGAGATCGTCGGAAGAAGAGAACTTCAAGTTTGCCTCAGTATCTAGACTACAAAGACTCTGCGCTTCAACAAAGTCAACATTGTTCATTACTATTGTAATTAACTTTGTTTTGTATTTATAGGTCTCATTGTAACCATTCACGTGTGACGATATCTTGGAGGAAGATTGTTAGCCTCGCTTTTTTATAAAGATAACGTCACTTACGTGAATTGGACTAGATACGTAGTATACTTTGTCCTCAGGGACTAGTATCGTTTAAGTGGCAAAGTAATAGTTGGATGAGCCTATAAATACCCCTCATGACTCTCCATGAGGGGTGAGGTGAATCATTAGGTGTATTGTAGTGTTTTCATTTTATTCAAGTTATCCTTTGTTTCTCCTCCCTCTCACTACTTTCTCTCTCTAAAAGGATGAAGATATTCATCTTCTTCCACCAACATAAGCCTCCAAAAACCACATAAATAATATATATTTACGGTCCTACAGCTTAACTACACTCCTAAGCCATTTACAATTAAGATAAGAGACAACCAATCAATAATTAACAACTAGGTTTCATAGATCTAAGCAAACACACAAGAAATTTAGCCGGACATGTTAAACACGCAAGCATACACACATTCAATGGAAGACATAATGAAATCAATGAATTAAAACACTTATCTTGATGTAAAATAGGGTTTGAGAACCATAAGATACTGTCCAAGTCGGACTAGAAACGTTTAGGGTTTTTACTCCAGAAGTCTACTTCTCAAAATTCTGAAAATTCAATTTCTATATATAATTTTACACTTGCGACAATACGCCATATAGATAGTGGTCGCCGTCGGATCGCGTCATTAGGGTTTTCGTCTTGGCCAAATGTCGTTGGGGCGGCGTCACGTTGTAGTTGTGATGCCGTCGGGCTTCGGTAGGGGCGTCTTTTGATTCTGGATCTAGGCCGTCTGAGATGAAAAGTATTAGTGACGCCCTTCCTCTTCAAAGCCTGACGTCATCAGGTGTATTTTAGCAAAAAGTCTACTGAGCCGTCAGAGATTTTAATTCGTATAAAGGGACGGCCTCACTCTTTTATTGGGACACCGTCAGGTGCAATTTCAGCAGCTTGAGTGTCTTCGATCTTGACTTAGCCATTTTCTTCATATATTCACTCCTTTTCGTCCAAATATGCATCATTTGAGCATTTTGCTTCCAAGAGACCTAAAAAGTGAAAGGAACGAAATTAACCAGTAACGGATATAGAAGTGGGCAATTAAGGGCTTAAATGACCCCTTAAAAGTGTATGTTTTAAATCCTTATCAGACAGCGTCGCTAGCAAAAGGCGACGCCGTCGCGATTGTAAATCTATAAATAGAATTCGATTTTTATGTATTTAAAGAGGTAGAATTTTGGAGAGCAAACCCTAACTCAGTTTTAGTCCGACTTGGACAGTATTCTAGTGTCCCATACCCTATTTTACACATCAAGATAAGTTTGTTATTCCAATTTATCATTATGTCTACCCCATATTCAATTGATTGTGTGTATGCTTGCTTGTCTAACATGTCTAGCTAAATTACTTGTGTGTTTGCATAGATCTATGAAACCTAGTTATTGATTGTTGTTAGGTTGTCTCTTGTCTTAATTGATAGAAGCCTAGGAGTGCAACTAGGCTATCGTTGTATTTATTGCGTGAGTGTGCTTTATGACGATAGGGTGCTCGGGGGAGATAGTATTATACTTGCCGATCCCGTGAATTCTATAGGAGAGATACATTCATAGAACTAGGGAATACGCACCCCCTCTGACTATTAGGAATACAACGCGTTAAGATAAAGGATGTGACAATTCAACCGACCAATAAAAGATAACTAGGGAAGTGAACACATCTTTAATCGTTATACGAGCACACCTCAATTAGCTTAGCCTATCCGTAGTTAATTAGATAATTAGTAGAAGTAGTGAAATCGGTAGAAGTACCACCCCCCAATCATATACCCCGAGATTTTACCTTTGCTTTCTAAAAAACAATAAAAAGATAAAAAAAGAATCATCCTCAACCCCACTTTCTTGTCAAAAATCTCTTTCTAGCATTCCTATTCCCCTAGAGAATGAAATCAATCCCCGAGGCTTACCCCATACTACAGTACAACGATTAGGTTCACTTCCTAGAGGATTGAAAAGTTTTCTCGTAGAAAAGGAGGTTTTCTCAAACCCGAACCCACGCATCAATTGGGGACAATGTTCAGTTTAAGTGTAGGGAGGGAGAATAAAACAGGAACTTAGAAACTATTCACTCACTTGATTATTTGTCTTGTCCTTGTAATTTGTGTAATAAACCATAAGAAATATTTGTTAGGGCAATTTTAGCACCAAATTTGATGGATCTGGACACACACCTTGTGTCAGTGATATTTTGTATTATATTAATAAGCACGCGGAATTTACTTAGTAATACTTAGAAGACGGATTATATGATGTATTGTAAGTGAATACAGATTAAACACAAAACTAAGCTCCAATATTATTAATGAATAATACGAGTGATCTTGCTTATCACTAGGGTTACACCTTGAAGCTTATGTGAATGATACGTATGTCAGTAAGTTCCTAAGACAATGACCTAGGACCTCCTTTTATAGTACAAGGAGTCCTTTACAAGATAAGTATAAAGCTAACAATATAGAATATATACAAGATCTTTTCTATACTCATCTAAACACGTTTTCCTAACAATTATCTAATAGCAGTGATAATAATGTGTCAGGAGTGGTAATACGTTTCCACTACTAGTGCAATACTTAGCAGTGTCTTCCACATTATCGGTGGTAGCAGATTATTCCCAACAATCCTCCCTAAACTTATGATTTCTCTGCAAATCAATAAGTTTCTTCAATCTGCATCATCTTCAAGAATTTGGGGAATTCTACCAAACACTTCATACGCCTTAAATTACGAATAGCTCTTGAACATTGATCTTGAAGCCTATGTAACAATGCTCTGACCTTCTCATTGTCTTCATGAACTCTTATAGTTGTACATAACATCCTTTGTGAGAGTTGCACTCTGAGTGGATATTCGTTCTCGGCAAGCATGAATGCATCTACTCCATTTCTTTGTAGAAACATGATGAACTTCACATGAATCATAGTAGAACCATTTAGTACCGGGACATGAACATGAGAATTTCCAGAAATCATCATTAACATCTGGTTCATAGAGCCTTCTAAGATTAACCCATAAGCTGCATCTCCTTCATATCTTTGAGATCTTGACATCAAACCTTTCTTGAACTAATTTCCATAATTTGTCAAGATCATCTCTATCAAAAGCTTTGATGAGATCTTCAAATTGAATGAATGATTGAGTTTCACCACCTAGCCTTGTGATCTTCCATGTTGGAGCAAAATTGCTAGCAGTGTATACTTCTCAATCAATGATAGGATGTCGACTTGCGGTGGTTACGGATAAAATCTTCTTCTTCTATCACAATCATTCCAGTCATCTGTTCTTCAGTGAATTTCTCAGTTGGAACCTCTGGCTCTTCAGCAAATTTAGTCTTCTTAAATGTCTGAGATTCACTATATTTGGCCTTTCTCTTCAAATTAGGATACCTTCTTGCTTCTTCTTCAGAGTCCATTGGAATAAAATCTTTATCTTGTCTTTGAACTCTGTAGTAGATACTTTCAACTTTATCATCAGGCATTCCTTTGAATTGATGTCTTTTCCAACCACCAACCTTGCAACAATAATCTTTCATCAATGAAATCACATGTGCTTTGGTTGGTTGTCTTGGTTTCTTTTGACCTTTCTTGACTGAAACAATAGCCTCTTGAAGTTCTTGATTAGTCTTCATCTGAATAAAATATTTCAACTGACCAGTTCTTTGTTCTGCAGTTAAAGATTTATCAGCTACAAGGTCAATTGCCTTCTTCTTGATTACTGGATCATGTGCAATCAAGAACTCTATTTCTTCTTCTATAGGCACATATGAAAACTCTGGAGTCTTTTCTCTAAGAACTATAGGTGGAACAGTGGAAATTGGATTAACATCCAGTGTATCAGTATCATCCATTATGTCCAGTCTTTTAGCCTCCATGAAGTCTGCAACTTCTTGTTCATCTAGCATTTTCTTCTTTGCTTCTTCTTTTACTCTGATCTTTTGAGCAACTTCAGCATCAAAAGCAATTTGAGCTTGTTCTTTCTTAGAAATTTTCCTTCCAGGTTGCTCTTCACTTTCCATATTTGCTTTACCTTTCTTCTTTTTAATTTCTTCCTCTGCGGTGGTAATCTCTTGATCATCGGTGGTAATTTCTTCTCTAGTGGGAATGAAATCGGTGGTTCGCGATCTTGAAAATTTCTTGCTCTAGTTCTTTGTTCTTCTTGCTCAATAACCTCCTCTGTGCCTCTACTTGTAACACCTTCATCTCCAAAATCTAGTTTCCTCCCCTTAGCTTACTTTTGTTTTCCTCCCTGTTTGGGAGAATTACCCAAATCAAGACCTGTGAAAGCTTCGAATCACCATCATGAGGTGAGGATGGAGATGATAGCATAATCTTTGCAGTTCTTCTTTGCTTTAACCCCTGCAACTCTTCCTTCAAGGTCTGAATCTCCTCCTTCAAAGATGTAATATCCTTGGCATGCTGCTCCTTAAGTTGTGCCAAGTCTTGTTCCACAGATTTAACCTGTTTTGCTAAGGTTCTACAAAGTTCCATCAATTCCATTGGTTGCCCACTGCCCTCAACACTTCCACTTGTGTAACCAGTTGGGAGAGGTGAATCATAGGGCATTGGTTCAAGTTCCTCTAGTTGGACTAGATTGAAGCACGGAACCACCTTTGCTTGTCCCTAAACCAAAAGGATCAGGTACATGATGTGTTGTAATGGGAGGAGTTGGCTGTTTTTGCCTCCTCTCATAGGTATGAGAAACTGGTGGAGTATAATCAATGTTTGGAACAACTATTATTGGTGTAGTTTGTACTTGTGAAATCTTTGCAAGCATTTGGGGAAAAAGAGGTGTAAAATCCATATTGCCATCTTTATTCATGTTTTGAAAAACTTTAGGCTTAAGGCAACGAATTTTATAAATTCTAGAGTGGGGTTGCAGTTGAAACTCATTTAGCACTGCTTGTACAAACCTTGGATACATTAAAATTTTAGTTGAACTCTTTACATTGCCAGTCATACTTGTAAAAATATATTTTGACCAGTTAAAAATCTTATCAGTGGCTAGACAAACCAAAGGGTAAGTCATGGTTGAACTAAATTGCTCATAAGATGTTTTCTTTGGACTAAGACAATGTAAAAATGTATGTATCAAAAATCTCCAGTGGGGACAAAAACCACTCTTTTTGAAAGTAGCCTTTTTCTCAGTGGTATCATACCCCATGGTTGATAAATTTTCATGTATTTCTGGAATAGGTAATGTGATGATACCATTGAGATCACCCAATTGGAGAGTTCTCCTCAAGGATGCCTCAGTAACATCAATAGTTACCCCATCCACAGTGGCTCTTATAGCATCCACAGTGGCTCTTATAGCATCCACTGTTTCATGTGTATCTCTATTCTCAACTGTTATGGACTGAGCAGAAGTCTAAAACTGCTTGATTTGAGAGATATAGATTGTGGGATTTAAAAGGAAATCATACCTTATATGGGTAGTATTGAGAAAGTCCACAATCTGATGAAAAACAGGACCACTCTTCTCGTTTGACTTTTCTAAGTAGGCCACTTGGTTGTGCTCATCTGCAAATTTTAATGGTGCCATAGAAACTTTTGATGAAAAAGATATTATGTCAGTAAGAATTGAAGGAATAACTAGCCAATTGAGACAAAAAAATATATAGAGGTAGGGTTTAAGAGTTTTGCGCAAGAAAGATTATCCAAGGAAAGTATTTATCTTTAGGGGATAAATATCAAATAGTAAAGTAGATAATCTTCTAAAAGTTACCCTATATATATGGAAAGCAATTTTTCTACAACGGCTAGTAAAAAATTTGTTACTGACACAACAGTTGTAACGGCTAGTTCAATAGTGGTAAAAATACTCTTGTCGATTGAAAGCTGTGAACTAGCGTGGTAATTTTTCACAAAAATTTTCAAAAGCGATGGTAAAGAAAAACATATGAAAACTAGGCTGCTCGTATCATAGTTTTTAGCAAACTACCACTATCAAGCAGATTTGATATGTCTTTACCATGAGCCGTTTGCTATGGACTAGCCAACTCTTAATCATAAAGAATATGGTGAGCTAATAACCATATAGTTTTTGGTAAACTATCAACCATAACCGGATTTGATAAGTCTTTACCAGTAGCCGTTTGCTCTGGACTAGTTGATTCTTATGTGGATTAGACATGGTGAATCAATAACCATTTGTTGTGTGTCTCAGTTACACACCTTTTATGATCAACTCCCATCTTTGATTTGGTTATGTACCTGCAAATATTAGAATAATACAAAGAATATGCATAACCGACTTGTTTTAATTAAAGATACAATATCTTCCCAAAGTCAATCCAATAATATCTATATTTACTTTAAAACATACCAAAATAGGTGAAAGTAAATATCTTTCCTAATTAAACCTTTTGATTGACTTTTCCTATATAAGGCGATTCAACTCTGCATAGTTTGTATCAAAACACAATCAAACCAGCACAAAAACCCTAAAAATCACCATGAGCAATTTATCAGATGTCATTGACATCTCTTGGTGACAAAGAGATATCAGCGTGGGAATACATTCCATGCTATTTCACTAGTTCTTCTTCCAAGGAGCCAACTAAGAAGCTGAAAGCCTTTGTTGCCAAGCGTGCACCTTCTCTTGAGTTTTACTCCAGCTCATCAGATGATGATGATCAGGATGATATGTTGGGATATGAAAGTGTTGAAGATATGAAAGTACTGAAGATTGATAAAGTACTGTAAAACTACAAAGTACTGGAAAAAGTCAACGAGTCAAAGTCTTGATAAAGATAAAGTCAAAAAGTCTTGCTACGAAGTCAAAAGTCTTTGCAAGAACAAAGAATTGTTATATTTGTTTATGGAAAGTATTGTAACTCTAGAATGTTCTGTATTAGATTACTTGTCGTACAAGGATACAATTTGTAAACCGACTAGGATATCCTTGAGCCTATAAAAGGACTCCTAGATTGGCATTAGAGGTACGAGTTTATAAGTTTTAGAGTTTACGAATTTACAAGTTATTTTAGAGTTTTAGAGAGAAGTTCGATAATCTTAGAGTTGTTTAGAGTATCTGCATAATAATCAGATTTAGAGTTAATAATAAAAGTTATTCTTCTTAGGTTTGTTAAGTAAATTCCGCGTACTTGATAAAGATTGTTCAGTGTTTCTTTGTTAATAACTTAGGATTTATCCGAGGTTGTTAAACCTTAACAAGCTAGTTAAGTTAGTTTGATTAAAGTATATCGATCCAACAAGTGGTATCCGAGCTTGTGTGGAAACTCTGACTAGGAAGAAACCCTACTTCAACAATATTCAAGATGTCGAGTGAAGCTGTTCCACCACCCTCAATCACCTCACTCAGAATTCCAATTATCAAGAAGGGAGAATATGATCTCTGGTGCATGAAGATGAGGCAATATATTGCCATTACAGACCATGCTCTATGGAATGTAATTGTTAATGGCAATGAAGTAGTTCCAGAACCCATTGATGTTCCTGGACAACCCAAAGCACCTAAACGAGTCTTACCAGCAGCAACCTTAAGGAATCAAGAGAAGGCACTAAACATTCTATTATCTGCCATTCCGGATGGTCAACTTCTCAAATTTCATGATGCTAAAGATGCTAAGCGACTCGGGCGCTCTCAAGACCAATTTGGAGGGAATGAAGCTTCTAAGAAGATGTCAGAAATTTCTTTGAAGCAAAGTTTGAAACTTTCATAGTTGGTGAAAGAGAGTCTTGATGCTGCATATGATAGGTTTCAAAATCTCCTCAACATGTTGGAGTTATACAAGGCGAAGTATCAGTTGAGGATGCTAATTGGAAGTTTCTAAAGTGCCATCTACATGGCATGTGATTGCTACAATGATCAGAGGACAACAAGGTTTGCATGTCATGGACTTTGATGATCTCTATCATCAACTGAAGGTGTATGAGCATGAGATGAGTGGTCAAACAAATTCCAAGTCTCACAATATTGCTTTTCTATCATCGAAAAGAAGGCGTACTTCCATCAAAGAAATCTTCTTTGTTTACACCCCCCCTCATATGCTCTGAGGCGCACCAACTACCACTATGCACTCAGGATGAAGTTGTGTGCTCATTCTTTACAACAAGCTAGTTTACCTGTCACTTATGAAGAAGATCTAGCACAGATTGAAGAAGATGCACTTGAAGAAATTGATATCCGGTGGCAAGTTGCTATGATCACTGCAAGGATCAAAAAGTATATGAAGAAGACAGGCAAAAGCATTGATTTCAAACCAAAGCAGGGAATAACTTTTGACAAATCCAAAATTGAATGCTTCAATTGTCAAAAGACTGGTCACTTTGCAAGAGAGTGCGGGTTTGCTAAGTATCAAGCAAACAGGACATCTGAGAAGCCAAAACTTGAGCTCAAAGAAATTCCAATTACTGAAACAAAGGCTTTGGTTCCTCAAGAGAAGTTATCAGAAGTTGATTGGAGTGAAGAGTTTGATGATGAACCGGTGACTTACTGTATGGTAGATGGAAGAAGTAGTTGAAGAATCGGTGGAAGCATTGAATTTGGAGCACTTTGCTTTTGATGAGGAACATGAACATGATGATTTGGAATCTGATGATGGATTTGGAGGATTTGATTGGAGCAAGGAGAGTGAAGATGATCCTGTTCTTCTTGCAAGGGTGGCTACTTCACCAAGTCAGTCTCCTATCTCTGAGGTATGCTCAAACTGTTATGATTTTTATCAAAAATTACTTAGCAGTTATGTGATTGAAAGAGATAATTATGTTAGGGCTAGGTCGAGGTATTTGGTTATCAAATAACCTTAGAATCTATGGAAGCCAAAATCTTAGCACATGAAACTAATGAAGTGGGCTGAAAAATATGAACAACAGGATTACCAGTTAAAACTAAGTGAAAGGAAATTAAACTGTAAAATTGCTAAAATTGAGAAATTGACTAAGGAAAGAGATGATTTGTTAGCTAAATTTGCTGCTTGGGGTGAAGCTGGTCTGTCACATGTTACTTATGTTCAAAAACAAAAAAGAGCCTACCTTAAAACTGGATTAGGTTTTGGAATGGATTTTAGTAACATAGATGAAAACCAACCTAGTGATCAGGATGAATGTGATTTTAAGGATATAACCACTAGTGATGATGAACTCATTAATTATGTAGATACATCTAGTAATGTGGGTTCAATAAGTGACTCGCCTCCTGAATATAAGAAAGACAATGGTTATCATGCTGTTCCCCATCCCACTGGCATTCATCAACCCCCTAGGCCTGATGTTTCTTGTTTTGGAGTAGACAGTCTAGAGTTTAGGAAAAAGCTTGTAGCTCAATCTAGGTCTGAAAAACCCAAAGAAGCTGTTGAAAATATTGTTCAAAATCAAACAGTACCTTCAAATCAAATCTTGCTCCACAAGCGATACCTTCAGCAAAACCTTTTCAAAACAGTACTGCTAAACCTTTTTGGGATAACTTTGGTCAAAACAGGTTTCATCATTCACCAAGAAGGAAAAATAATTTTGGGCATAGACATAGAAGAAGTCACTTCGGAAATATGGGTCAAAAACTGTGTTTTGTGTGTTTTAGTCCTACTAATCTAATCAAGGATTGTGAACATCACTCAGAATACCTTAGCAAATTTCCAAAGAACAGGTCTGTCAACCAGAAACCTAGAGAGCACAAACCAGTTTGGAATAATTCAAATATGGTCAATCACAGAAATTTCTCACCAGATCATAGATACCCACACGCGAGAAGACCTTTTTCAAAACCTTCAGTATCTCACAGTACTTTCCAAAGTATTGTTAATTCTGGACCAGTACTTTCTCTAAGTACTGCTCAGCCAAAACAAGGTACTGATCACTCTCATTGGAATAGGAACCCTAGGAGTACTCATCACTATCAACCTAGACGGTATTTTAATTCACATAGGGGATCTAGATCACAAGAACCATGTGTTAAACCAGAATGGGTTAAGAGGGAAAGTACTGTCGAGGGACAAACAGTACTTTCAACAAAAAGTGAATCTGATGTTTTTGTGATACAAGAAAAAGAGAATGAAATTATAAAAGAGAGTTGTATTGAAAAACCAGAAAGTTTTCAAAATCCACATGCTAAAAATCAAAAGATATTTCTGGATCATATTTTGAAAAACAGTGGAAATTACATACTCAAAGAATTTGAGTTTGTAACTCCACAAGGGGAACACAAGTCAGTAATGGCTTGGGTTCCTAAAAATCACTAACTCTTTTCTTTATGTGCAGGGCAATCCAGAAGAGGAGCTTAAAGATCATCTAATTATGGATAGTGGTTGCTCTGGAAGTATGACAGGAGACAAAGAGATCCTGTCTGATTTTAGAAATATTAGTGGAGGAAGAGTTGCATTTGGGAATGATCCTAATGGAGGAAAGATTACTGGAAAAGGAACTATCAAAGCAGGGCTTATAGATTTTGAGAATGTTAGATATGTGAAGGAGCTTAAGTTCAACCTATTATCAGTCTCTCAAATCTGTGATAAAAAGCATCCGGTGTTATTCACTGACACAGAATGTCTCATCCTTTCCCCTGACTTTAAGTCTGTTGATGATAACTTGGTAGTTCTTAGAGTACCAAGGACAAATGATGTGTATAGCTTAGACATAAAGAGTCTACATCCTTATGGGAGAGCCACATGTTTGGTGGCTAAAGCAACAACTGAAGAGGCACACCAATGGCATAAAAGATTGGGCCATGTTAATTTCAAGAATATCAACAAACTGGTCAAAGGTAATTTAGTTAGAGGTTTACCTTCAAAGACTTACAAGAATGATCATTCATGCTTGGCATGCAAGAAGGGCAAACAACACAAAGCTTCATGCAAGAAGCTTGAGGAGAGGACTATTAGAGAACCTTTGGAGCTGTTACATATGGATTTGTTTGGACCTGTCTCTGTGGCAAGTTTAAACAAGAAAAAGTACTGCTTGGTTGTTACAGATGATTGCAGTAGATTCAGTTGGGTATTCTTTTTGGGATTTAAGGATGATACTTTTGATGCTATTCAGACTCTCATAATAGCACTTGAAAACCAATTGAGACTCAAGGTTAGAGGTATTAGATGTGATAATGGGACTGAATTCAAGAACAAGCTTATGGATGAATTTTGTGCAAACAAAGGCATAAAGAGGGAATTTAGTATTGCAAGAACACCACAGTAGAATGGTGTTGCAGAGAGCAAGAATAGGACTTTGATTGAAGCAGCAAGAACAATGCTAGCAGATTCCCATCTACCTATTCAATTATGGGCAGAAGCTGTAAGTACTGCTTGCTATGTACTAAGAGTCTCATCACCAAACCACAGATGAAGACTCCCTATGAATTGCTGATGGGCAATAAACCCAACATTCATTTTATGAAGCCTTTTGGATGCCCTCTCACTATTTTAAATACAATTGATAATCTGGGGAAGTTTGATGGCAAGTCAGAAGAAGGATACTTATTGGGTTATTGCACTAACAGTAAGGGCTTTAGAGTGTACAACAGAGTTACTAAGATGGTTCAAGATTGTCTTCATGTTGAGTTTTTAGAAGATTAAGACAATGAGAAAGGTAAAGGACCTGATTAGATGTTTGATCCTGAGGTTTTAACTCCTTCCATGAACTATGTACCTGTTAGAGAAGAAATTCAACCTGTGCATAATGGAGAAGATTTACAATATGTTGTTCATGTAGTTCATATTAGACACGATCTTTGTCACGATGAAGATCTGTTAGTCCAAAACAAAATCTTTGTTCCAAAGCAAAGTACTGATGCACCACAGCAAACAACTGTTGCATCACAATCCTCATTGTCTATTGAGGATCAATCTATTCAAGAGGAACTTAATCAGATGCTTCTTCAAGATGTTTTAGCACATGCTTACACTGATGAACAAAGAAGAGCTTATGAAGAGGCAAAGAAGAAGAACAAGACTGCAGAGTACTCTCACAGTACTTTGGACAGTACTTTCGACCAAAGTACTGCTGCACCTATTGACAGTACTTTAGATGATTTGGATGATCCTACCATGCCTGGATTAGAAGAAACTGATGATGAATTTGAAGATGAAGGTATTTTCTCAAATTCCAATGAAGGTGTTGATGTTACTAATTTGGAGGATACTTATGGAGTTCCACAGTCTTCAAGCTTAAGAATTCATAAGAATCATCCTTCTGATCAAATCATTGGTCCTTCTACTTACGGAGTAATGACTAGACACAGAGCTAAGACTTTTTCTACACCTCACAATGCTTTACTTAGCTTTGTATATAAACAAAACAGGCTAAATCATAAGGACCATCAAACCTGCCTATTTACTTGTTTTATCTCTCAAGAGGAACCCAAGAATATTGCTCAAGCTTTGACTAAAGAAAGCTAGGTTGAAGCTATGCAGGAAGAACTTCTTTGATCTTCTAGATGGGAAGAGAGTTATTGGAACCAGATGGGTTTTCAGAGTCAAAAGAGATGAAAGAGGTAATGTTATCAAGAATAAGGCAAGGTTAGTTGCACAAGGCTACAGACAAGAAGAAGGAGTAGATTATGATGAAGTGTTTGTGTTGATCCCAGTTGAGCAAACGATTTAATATAGAAACTGACTTAGAATAAAAGCTTATTAAGTATTACGCGGAATTTAACACTTAATCTTAAGAAGAAGAACAGTTAACATTCAACACCTCAATATTATTAATTAATACGAATACTCTTACAGTATTAGGGTTTTGCAACCTTGAAGTGTATCGACCTTAGATATAAAACTTATGTATATCTAATCTAACCTAGGACCTCCTTTTATAGACTAAGGAGTCCTTTACATAATACAATACGTAACCTACAAGATAAATATCTTTTCCATATTTATCTAATACAATAAACTAAACCGACTATACAAGACTAGCAGTGGTTACAATATATTGTCCGTGGTTACACACTACTACTAGCCGTGGTTTGTCTTCATCGGTGGTTCCATCCTTCTGTCCGTGGTTATATCAACTCTGTCCATGCTTCCAGTACTTAGAGTAATTCATGATTCAAGGAACCAAAAACCCAACAATCCTCCCCTAAACTTGATACATTCCAACAGAATTCTCAAGTTTCCTTTAAGCACAAAACATCTGAATTGGAGGATGTAGCCAAACACTTATGAGATTTAAGAATTTTCTCATATTTCATCAACAAATCATAAGCTTGACCATCATAGGGTAACATCATCTTGATAATACCAGGCTTCATCATCTAAGAAATAATTCCTGGACACTTATTCAACTGAGGATAATCACCTTCTACAAGCCTGTGAATAACTTTTCCAGAAACTGTTAAAACATGAACTCTACAAGTTTGATATAAAAACCATTTTGTTACAGTACCATTGTAGAGTCCTTTCCACTCAGGTTCATCATGAGTTGGTTCAAATAAAATCTTCAAATTATAATAGACCAGTCTCTCATGATAATCATTTGGATGTACTTCACCAAACTTATTCTTGTAAAGTCTCCAAAGATTCATCAAATCATCTCTTTCAAAGTACTGAAGCATTTGTGTAAATTTATTATACTCATAAACTTCATTGTTAAGTCTTTGAATTTTCCAAACTCCTTCACTTCCATCATTAAGGTGAAACTTATAAGAAACAATTTGATTAACATCTTCAACTTCTTTCAATCTTTTAGAATCAGATGTCTCTTGAATCTCAGACTTTCTCTTTCTTTTACTTTGAATCCACTCATCATCTTTCTTAATCCACTCTTCATCCTTCTTAGAATTCATTGGACAGTAATCATCATGATTGATCTTCATACATCTTTCATAAATCTCAAGAATTCTTTCAAATGAACATTTATTAAGATTTTCAGAAATGTGAACGCCTGAATTCTTAATAATTTTCATTAGTACATTCCTCATTTGTGCAAGTGAAGGAGGTTTCTTTCTTATAACTTGTTTCCTTTCTTTACTGACCTTCCTTGCCCATTCATCCAAAAGCCTAGCTTTTTCCTCATCATCCAACAAATTCCATTCTTGTGTAGTATATTCATCATGTATTTGTTGAGAAGCTTCAAGAAAGTTTTGTGATTCATACCATGTAGCTAACATTCTCTGACTAGCTTCCTCTTCTTTCTGCTTTCTTTTCTCTAAAGCTGCTTGTTCTTCAACTACCATGTTCTTTGCATACTCTGCATCATAAGCTTCTTGTTCTGCTTTAGACTTAAACTTCAGCTCTGGTACTGCAACCCCTTTACCTTTTCCAATATCAGATTGAACCACTTTCTTCTTTAAAGGTTCACCAATAACAAAAATTTTTCCTTTGGGTTTGGGTTTAGTTGCAGTAGATTGAACAGATAAAACAGGTGCAATAATAGGTGTAGAAATAGATGAAGTTTTGCTTAGATTTATCAATGTACTTGCAGCTTCTTTCTCAACTTCTTTAGACTTAGGTGGTGATACAGAGAGAGTTGTGACAACAGTGGAAGTGGTTATGATAGCAATGGGTATGATAGTAGTAGGTATGATAGTAGTTGGTATAATTGCCATGTCTGAAACTGCAGCAGTGGTTACAAGAGTACTAACCGTGGTTTCATACATACCATCAGTGTTTGTGTTCTTAACTACATCTTCTACAACTTTCTTCACATTTTCAAGAACTGCCTCATTCCCATCTTTATCAGATACCAAAATGTTTGATCTCCACTATCAACATCTTCTTCCATAGATACATTAACAGCTACATCAATAGCCTCCCCTAAATTCATGCCAACACTCCTCCCCTGTTTGGATACATTCTCCACATTCAGAGCTGGAGAGGAGTCCACCTTATTTTTCTTTCTTCTCATAGCTTTCAAAACAGCAACCCCAGGCCGTCTTACTTTTTCCAAAACCAACACTCTGTGCTTCAATCGCCTAATATCCTTTCCATGAAACACAACCAACTCCTTGAGATTCGAGATTGTCTCCTCCATCTTGATACATTTAGCCGTCAATTCATTTAAGCGTTCAAGAATATCCTCCCCACTTCGACCTGTGTGAACTGGTCCGAGAGGTGGTTCATTAGAAAAGTCATCATGTACAAACTCAGAATCCGTCAATTCAGGTGCATGTTCCAAACGATCCTCATCACTTCGAGCCGTGTAACCTGCTCCGAGAGGTGAATCCTTGGATATAGAAAACATAGCATCAGACCTAGCCTGAACAGCTATGCACCCTATAGTAGCCAAGTGGCTAGGGATTCCTCCACCTGTGTTAAGCTCCAAGGAACTCTCCACATTAGGAGTTGCCAAAGGTTGGGTCTTATTGATGTTTCCACTATCCTGATCAGCATCTAAGCATGAATCAGTAGTGGAAGCCCTTCCAATCATGTCACCTCCACCACCTGTGACAGCCTCATTAACAACACCACTAGCACTAGCCTGAGGTAGCTGAGTGCCTTTCTTTCTCCTAATCCATACAATAGGTGTATCAGTGGTTTAGGTTTGACTAGAAGTGGTTTGAGGTACACTATCAGTGTTTACAAGGGTACTATCAGTGGGTTCATTGACTATAGGGTGAGATGCAGAATCCTCATCAAACTCAGGATCAGTAGGCAAAGTAAGCATATGAGGAAATAAAGGAACATCTATAAGTTGTACATTTTGTGGCTGGTTCCTCATATGTGCAAAAACCTTAGGAAGCATATGATGTACTTCATACTCCTGAGTATGCTCAACAGGCTCCTCTATTTGACTTTCCACAAGCAGTAGAACAAACCTAGGATATAAACAGTATTTACCCTTCTTCCTAATGTTTTGTACAAGCCCCTCATATATCATCCTTGACCAATTGAACTTTCTTCCATTAGACAAACAAATAATAGCAGTAGCAATTTTGGAAGGAAATTCATTAAACCCTGTGGTCTTATTACTCATACACATCAACAAGGTATGAATAAGAAACTTCCATTGTTTTGAAAACAAACTCTTAAAATATTGTACCTTATCACCTCTGTGGGTATATCCTAACCTTTCCAAACCAGCAACAATCTCAACATCTGAGAGATTATCAACACCATCAGCATCATCAAACTTTAAAACATCCCTAATGATCTCCTCGAGTAGAAATAGCATGCTCATCCACAACAGTGCTAAACACTTCAAATCCATCAACCTTTTCAAGCTTAGCATTCCTCCAGAACTGATATATGTAGGCTTTAAAAATGGTTGGTGTGACAGTTAAGGCATAGTGAATTGAATTGTGAATAAGGAAATCAATCATTTGATGAAACCCTTCAGATCGATCATTCTTGGTGAGAATAGCAACAAGGTTATGTGTAGTGGAATACTTATCAGCCATTGTGATTAATGATGGTTATGATGTGGGATTTTTGAATTATGCAAAGATAAGTGATTAGGGTTAGTGGTGAGCGCCAATGGAAGTGTTTTGAAGATCAAATAAATGATCCATCTGTGATTTGGGGGAAATAACATACTTTAGCAAAAGTTACCAATCAGCCCCTGTAGTATCCACCAGTAATCAAAATGCTATCCGCGGTTTCAGAACAGCTATCCGCGTTTAGACATACACCATCCGTGGATACATAGTAGCACTTCAACCAAACGTCCAAGAATTATAGCAAACAAATCTGGGTCATTATAAGAGAGATCTCACAAAAATATGAAGGATTACACAATTTATTTATTTTTTTTTTTTTATAAACAAACATAAGCAGCTAACACACCAGCTCCTATTTACACAAATCCTTCATACCTGCAAGACAAAAACACAAAACAAACACAGAGGAGAAGATCACTGTTGTCAGTGGTTAGAAAGAGCCATCAGTGGATCCAAATGACCTATCCATGGTTTAGAACAGGTAAGTCAATATGGTCAACTTCTAGAATTAATATTAGTTCAAAACCCAAGAATCTCATTAACTCTTCAACCACATTTAACTTGGCCCTCATTTACTTCCATAACCCATAACTTTTCTTATATAAAGAACCCAAAACTCATATAACGCACACACCAATTAAAATCAAAACCCTAATTACTCCAAAATCCACAATCAACATCAATCACCATGTGGAACCCCAGTTGGAATAAACCAGAGGTTGTTGATCTAACATCCTCCTCATCCTCATCATCATCAAGTGAAGATACTAACCCATGGCAGTTTTACCTCCCTTCACAAGAACCAAGACCAAGAAAATCCCCATTTCTTCCATCATCTGAAGATGATAGTGTGGTGGAGCCAAGTGAGGCATCTGAGGACTCTGAAGTCTCCTCAAAGAAGAGAACTTCAAACCCCCAACCTTCATCATCCCAACCCCAACCAAGACCACGAGCAAGAAACCCACCACTCCCAAAGGACATAGAGGTGGTTCTTGGTCTTCCAGCACCAGGTTGTGGTGCTTCTTTACATACGTAAGGGGGAAGGGAAAAAGGAAAATGGAATGATACTTTTTGGTGAAACCAGTAGATGCAAGTATGATATGACTATGTCCTTTGTGCTTCATCTACTGTGGTCATCGTCATCATCTTTGTTTTCATCAATCCATCCTTCCCATTTTGATCCTTAGCTACTCATGCATATCCAACAGCTGAGGATAGTAGTAGGAAATCATGTATAGAAGTAGTCTTTTAATTTGCACTTGAAGTTACATTGTAAGGTAAGTAAACTTTTGATGAATGAATGAACAATGAACTTCAGTACTTCTTTAGCTTCTATAATGATATTTCTTGTATCTGCAAAATGGTTAGTGGAAACACAGAACAACAAGCAGTGGTTTGAACCAAACTATCAGTGGTTAGAAACAAACTATCAGTGGTTAGAAACAAGAATAGCAAAACTAAGATTACATAATAACAGTCCAATACTTATACAAACTAGTACAAAACAATTTGAGAATTTAGAGATTAATCATTCCAATACTAACAACAAGGTACTGAAACCTCCCCACATCAAAAGCTTTGGTGAGAAGATCAGCAACATTGAAATCAGTATGGATTTTTACCATTTGAATCAACCTTTTCTCATTACAATCTCTAATAAAATGATGTCTTATCTCAATATGTTTAGTTCTAGAATGTAAAACAGGATTTTTAATGATGCATATTGTACTGTTATTATCAATGTAAATCTTAGTATGCATAAAATTGTACCCAAAATCCAGCAATTGATTCTGAATCCAAAGAACTTGACCACAGCAACTAGAAGCAGCCACATATTCATCTTCAGTTGTAGAATTTGCCACAATATTTTGCTTTTTACACTGCCATGAAATAAGTTTGCTTCCCAAAAGCTGACATCCTCCAGTTGTAGACTTCCTATCCAAACTAGCACCAGCATAATCACTATCTGTATAGGCCACCAAATCAAAAGGAGAATCCTTAGAATACCAAAGGCCCAGTTTAGGATGAACTTTAAGATACCTAAATATTCCCTTAACAGCATTCATGTGTGATGCATTAGGTGTGACTTGAAATCTTGCACACACACATACTGAGAACATAATATCTGGCCTAGATGCAGTGAGATACATCAAAGATCCAATCATGGACCTGTACAACTTCTGATCAACTCTGGGACTTCCATCATCAAGTAGTAGTGGTTTCTGAGTCTCCATTGGTGTACTAGCACTCTTCACATCCTGAAACCCAAACTTCTTCAACACGTCTGCTACATACTTATCTTGACTAATGAAGATACCATCAGTCCTTTGTTGAACCTGTAGCCCCAAAAAGAAAGTGAGTTCTCCCATAGAACTCATCTGAAACTTATCATGCATAAGCTTCTCAAAATCTTTACATAGCTCCTTATTGGTTGAGCCAAAGATGATGTCATCTACATAAACCTGAACCAATAAAATATCATCTTTGTGCTTCCTAATGAACAAAGTTTTATCAATCAGCCCTCTTTTAAACCCATTGTCCATCAAATAAGTGGACAGACGCTCATACCATGCCCTAGGAGCTTGATGCAAACCATACATAGCCTTCCTCACCCTGTAGACCTTGTCAGGATGATCAGGATCTTCAAAACTAGGAGGTTGACAAACATAAACCTCCTCATCAATTGTGCCATACAAAAATGCAATTTTAACATCCATTTGATACATAACAAAATTTTTGAATGAAGCATAAGCTAAAAACAATCTAATAGCCTCAATTCTTGCAACTGGAGCAAACACTTCATCATAATCCAAGCCTTTAGTTTGTGTGTATCCTTGAGCAACCAACCTTGACTTGTTCCTCACAACAATACCTCTTTCATCCCTTTTGTTTCTGAACACCTATTTTGTCCCAATTGCCCTCTTACAATTTGGAAGATCAACCAATGTCCAAACCTCTTAAAGTTTGAACTGAAGAAGCTCCTCTTGCATTGATTCAACCCATCCTTCTTCAGATAATGCTTCTTCAACTCTCTTGGGCTCCTTTTGAGACAGAAAACAAGCAAACAGGCAATTTGCAGATCTTTATGACTGTTTCTTTTGTGAAGTGATCTTGCAAAGAACCCATGTTCAGGAAAGGGTTCAGTGTTCTTAACCCTGCTTCTTGTTTGAACTGGAGTATTCAAGTTTCCAAGTATTTGTTCCTTGGGATGAATCTTGTGAATCCTTGTTGAGGTAACAGGACTTTCATGAATGACATGTTCCAAATTAGTTAAATCAGCATTGAAGAAATCATCCATGTCTTCATCATCAGTAGGAGTATCAATTTCAATCAAAGCAGGCATATTAGGATCATGTGGATACTCCTCTTCACCAAATAATGGCTTTGCAGTTGGTCCAAAGAAAGTACTATCATCAGTACTTACAGCAGGGATTTCACTTGTGATAACAGTGGTAGAAGTTGTTCGCTTAGCCGTTCTTGCATTATCTCTATCCGTGCTTACATTTGGCTTAGCAGTGCTTTCAGAATGCTTAGCAGTGCTTTCAGAATGCTTTTTCTTCTTTTCAAATTCTTCTACCAATACTGAATTATCTTTCAACAACTCATCCTTATCTTGATGATGATCACCATTGCCTCTAGTATTCAAGACATCATCATCAGTGGGACCTTGCTTATCAATGATGGGAGAGACAGAACTAGCTTTCCACTTTTCAAACAAATAGAACTCTTGAGGAGAATCAGCTTCCTTAGAAATTGCTTTTGTATCAGAATCCTTTTGAATACTGCATCAACATTAGTGGAAGTTCCTGCAATGATAGGCTCATAATTCATAGATTTGGTTAGCATATCAATGTTAAACAACCAATCTGGTCCTTTGGTCTCAACACTAGGAGTCTTTTCACTGAATTGAACATGCAGATTCTCTTCAACAATTCTAGTCCTCCTATTGTATACTCTAAAGGCTTTACTATTGGAAGAGTAGCCTAAAAAGTATCCATCATCTGCTTTTTTTTAAACTTGCCTAGGTAGTCTATGGTATTCAAGATAGTAACAGGACACCAAAAAGGTTTTAGGAATGCAATCATTGGCTTCCCATCATGTAACAGCTGATAGGGGGTCTTGTTATGAGGCTTCACTACCTTACTTCTATTCCGCACATAACATGCAGTGCCTACAGCTTCAGCCCAAAAGGTAGTTGGTAACTTAGACTCTGACAGCATAGTCCTAGCAGCCTCAATTTGTGTTCTGTTTTTCCTTTCAGCTACACCATTTTGTTGTGGTGTTCTAGCAACACTAAACTGTCTTTCTATACCTTTATCTACACAAAATTGATTCATCACAGCATTCTTAAACTCAGTTCCATTATCACATCTGATTATCTTTACTTTATGATTTACTAGATTTTCTGTCTTAGTAATGAAACTCTTGAGAATCTCACTAGTCTCACTCTTAGCTGCCAAAAAGTATACCCAAGAAAATCTACTATAATCATCAGTGATAACTAGGCAATACTGCTTGTGGTTTAAACTCTTGACAAAGGTAGGTCCAAATAAGTCCATATGAAGCATAAACAGTGGTTTTGTAATGGTGTTGACAGTTTTGGTCTTACAAGAAGCTCTATGTTGTTTTCCTTTTTGACAGGCCACACACAGTTCCTTACACTAAAAAACCTTAGAAGGTAACCCTCTCACTAAGTTGCCTTTTACCAGTTTATTGATTGTTTTGTAATTGAGGTGACCTAATCTTCTATGCCATAACTTAGACTCATCCACAGATGCTTTAGCAAACAAACAAGTTAAAGACCTATTAGGAATTACATCTTTAAGATCAAAACAATATATATTTTCCTTCCTAGGTACCCTAAGTTGTATAAACTTCTCATCAGGCATCTTAAACTCAGGAGACAACACCACACACTCAGTTTCACCAAAAAGTACCCAGTTTTTTTTATCACACATTTGAGAAACACTGAATAGATTGTACTTAAGTCCCTGTACCAAGTAGACTTTTTCAAAGTCTAAATTCCCTGTTCTGATTGTGCCTCTTCCAAGTATCTTTCCTCCCTTTGGATCATTGCCAAATGCCACATATCCTCCATCAAAAGCTTCAAAATCTTCCAGGTTGCTCCCATCCCAAGTCATGTGCCCAGAGCAACCACTATCAAAAACTCCTTAGTCTTTTAGCTCATCTTGTAGATTGCCCTGCACATGAATTTAAACAAGTTAGTTCCTTTTGTGGACCCAAGCCAATACTGACTTGGGTCTGCCCTGTGCATCAATATAATCAAATTTGTTTAGGTCCATTGATGCACAGTTGACATGATGTAAAACCTTGGTCTTAGGTTTCCATTGCCAAATAGCTGAGGCCTTTATAGCATAAAAATGATTTCCAACCACTGTATCAGTTATCACCTTTGGAATTTTTAAAACTTCTTTGTTATCTTTGGTGATTTTTGGCTTATCAGTGGTTTGATTTTGCTTAGCCGTGTTTACACTTTGCTTAGCAGTGGTTGGAACCCATTTTGGAGAAGCAGTGACAATTGATTTTGTATTTCCATTCCTCATTAACACTGCTCTAGGAATCATGTTTCTGTTAGGATGAGGGTTTGTTTTCTTTGAAAAGTTTTGGTGATTTACCCTCCTCCATTGATTCCAAACATGTGGTCTGTTTTTATAACAATTTCTCTGTAAGTGCTTAGAACTACCATAGTTATAACAAGCTTTCTTGACACATTGAAACTCATTACCTAACCTGTTAGTTATTAGGCCATTAAAGTTTCTCTAAGTACCCCTAGGTATATATCTTTTCATCTGTTCCCTAGGTACTTCCTTGTACTCTACCACTTTCTTAGTAATTTGAGCTCCAAATCTAGGTACAAGTTTGGCTTGTCTAGTATCAACTTTCTTAAGAGGTTCTAACTTTTCAGGCTGTGTTGATACTTTACTATCTTCCTCAGAATCTGATTCCCAATCTTCAATGATGGGAGCATCAGATAACTTATCAGAACCTATCTTAGGTGATTCATTCTTTTTAGTCTCACCTACAGGTTTGTTGAAACTAAATTCACTGCTAAATGAGAGCTCTTTTGGTAGTGGTGCATGTTGCATAAGGGTAGGTGGTGGCATATCATTGTAACCCAGGCCAGTTCCATCCTTGAACAATTTTTGACCTATTGGTTTATTTACTAGATCAGAAGCATATTGTGTTTTAGCAACCCTAACTACATGTTTTTCTTTTTCTTTTAGGGCTTCTACTTTTACACTCTCAGCTTGTTCTAGTTTCTCTTTAAGCATCTTAATCTCCCTATTCTTAAGATCAATTTCTCCACCTAGTATATTAATTTTATCAACATACTAAAACTCACATTTGATAAGATAACTAAGCCTCTCTTCCACACTTTCTAGACCAACTCTATAACCTAGGTTGCCCATAGACAGTCTTTCTACTTCTTTTCTTAAACTCTCAGTGATAGCTTTTTGAGATTCTAAGTTATCTTGACATGACTTAAAAGAACAAATAGACTCATTAGATACCTCAGAATCTGAACCAGAAGATGAAGCATAGGCCATAAGAGCAAAGTTATGCTCTTTTGAAGCTTCACTAGCAAGAAAAGCTGCATTGGGTCCTTCTTCAATTTCATCACTCCATTCATAATCACCAAGACCATCTTGAGCCACCAATGCTGAAGAAGGAGCAGATTCTTCAGTGGTCTTCTTGACACCTTCAATCCTCTTAGGAGCTCGACATTCCCTTGCAAAGTGACCCTTCTTCTTGCAGTTAAAGCACTCCATCTTGCTTTTGTCGAACCCAGCTCTTCTTTTAGCATCATACTTGACATATCTTCCAGTCTTCTTTAGAAACTTCCTTTCTTGGAGAGTCAACATTGCCATTTGCCATTGAAGATTAATCTCTTCAAGATCATCAGGATCAATTTGATCTAGATCTTGATTCAATACATCAACACTGGTGGTTAAATCAGACAGAAAAGCACAAATTGCACCATCACTGACAATATCACTAACCATGGTATTGTTTGCAATAGCTGTGGTTATTTCGTAGGCAGCAGTGGATACATCATGTGAACTTTTGTGATTAGTTGAAACAAAAGAAATGTTCTGATTAGCAGAAGATGCACCAGCAATGTTATTCTCAGACTCATAGACTTTCAAGTTGTTATAGAGATTGTCTAGAGTCATCTTATCAAAGTCCACCTTATTTCTCCACACAATCGTATGAACAGCCCATTCTGGAGATAAACTTCTAATAAACTTCAAATTTATATCTTCTTGAATAACATTATAGTCCACTGACTTCAATTGGCTGATCAGTTTTTGAAGCCTGTTGTAAGTGCCATCAAGTTTTTCTCCACTAAGAGCAGTGAAGTTTTCAAGTTGATGCTTGAGCATATTCTTTCTTGATTTTTTTGTAGCTTCATTACTAGCAAACCTTGTCTCAAGAGCATCCAGTAACTCTTTAGCAGACTCATATTGTTCAAAATCCAAAGCATATTCATTAGGTATTCCCATAGAGAGAATACTATGAGCTTTTATGTCCATCTTTCTCTTAGCCTTGTCAATCTCACTAACAATGGCTATTTCTTTGCCATCATCACCCTTCTTAGGAAGAGTATCACCTTTTTCCACAACATCCCAGAGAGCATAATCAATCATGCGAATATATTGCCTTATTCGCATCCTCCAGATTTGGTACTCACCATGCTTGAGCATGGGCACCTTTGAAGCAGTAACCATGTGTGTTTCGTCAGACATCTTATCTTACTTTAGCAAAACTTAACTTGACCTCTTCTTGATTACAGTTTCTAGATCACAAGCTCTGATACCACTTGTTGATCCTAGTTGAGCAAACGATCTAATATAGAAACTGACTTAGAATAAAAGCTTATTAAGTATTATGCGGAATTTAACACTTAATCTTAAGAAGAAGAACAGTTAACATTCAACACCTCAATATTATTAATTAATACGAATACTCTTACAGTATTAGGGTTTTGCAACCTTGAAGTGTATCGACCTTAGATAGAAAACTTATGTATATCTAATCTAACCTAGGACCTTCTTTTATAGACTAAGGAGTCCTTTACATAATACAATACGTAACCTACAAGATAAATATCTTTTCCATATTTATCTAATACAATAAACTAAACCGACTATACAAGACTAGCAGTGGTTACAATATATTGTCCGTCGTTACACACTACTATTAGCCGTGGTTTGTCTTCATCAGTGGTTCCATTCTTCTGTCCGTGGTTATATCAACTCTGTCCGTGGTTCCAGTACTTAGAGTAATTCATGATTCAAGGAACCAAAAACCCAACAATTTGCTCCTGTAGCAAGGATTGAAGCTATTAGAATATTTCTTGCTTTTGCTTCTTATATGGGATATCATGTTTATCAGATGGATGTCAAGAGTGCCTTTTTATAAGGAAAGATTACAGAGGAAGTTTATGTCAAACAACCTCCTGGTTTTGAAGATCCTAAACATCCAAACAAAGTCTACTAGGTGGTTAAGGCTCTTTATGGCCTTCATCAGGCACCTAGAGCTTGGTATGAGAGACTCTCTACATTCTTATTGCTACATGGCTACAGAAGGGGAGCTATTGATAAGACTTTGTTTATCAAGAGAGACAAGAAGGATATCATGTTAGTACAAGTCTATGTTGATGATATCATCTTTGGGGCTACCAAACAGTCCATGGTTAAGGAGTTTGAGCAGCTGATGCAGAAGGAATTTCAAATGAGTTCAATGGGAGAGTTAACATTCTTTTTGGGACTTCAAGTTAAACAGTCAAAGGAAGGTATTTTTATCAGTCAATACAAGTATGTTACAGACATACTTAAGAAGTTCAATTTTGCTAATATGAAGACTGTTACTACACCTATTAAATCTATCAATTCATTGGGCAAAGATGAAGATGGACAGCCTGTTGAAGTCAACTTATACAGATCAATGATTGGCTCTCTTATGTATCTTACTGCATCAAGGCCTGATATCATGTTTGCAGTTTGTTTATGTGCAAGATATCAAGTCTCACCAAAGATCTCTCACATGAATGCAGTGAAGAGAATCTTCTGTTATTTGAAGCAACAACCTAAATTGGGGTTGTGGTATCCAAAAGAGTCACCTTTTCACTTAGAAGCTTTTTCAAATAGTGATTATGCATGTGATTACTATGATATAAGATCAACCACTGGAGGATGCCAATATCTTGGAAGAAGATTAGTGTCCTGGCAATGTAAGAAACAAACAATTGCAGCAACATCCTCTACTGAAGCTGAATATGTAGCTGCCGCAAGCTGTTGTGGACAAGTTTTGTGGATGCAGAATCAACTCTTGGACTATGGATTCAATTTCAAGAATACTCCTATCAATATTGATAATGAGAGTACCATTTGTATTGTGAAGAATCCAGTTTATCATTCCAAGACCAAGCACATACAGATTAGGCATCACTTTATCAGAGATTGCTATGAGCACAGGCTCATTAATGTGGTTAAGGTCCACACAGATGATAATGTAGCTGACTTACTCACCAAAGGCTTTGATGTTTCAAGATTTAATTACTTGGTGGTGAGTATTGGCATGATTAACTACTGAGCTACATTTAAGGGGAGGACTATTTAGTATTAGTATAGTCCTGTGTATTGCTTGAGTGGAGGATATTTATGTGTACTTAGCTTATACAGAGGAATTTGGAAAATCTTGTTATTTATGAAAGTACTGCTTGGGAAAGTACTGCATACGTGGAAAGTACTGTTTGTCTTATTAAAGTACTGTTCCAACGGTCATATTGAGAGGTAATTAATTTTAACGGTAACTTTGGCATTTATGGCTGTGATTTTTTAAATCTCACCTATAAATAACTATTCTCTGATTTTCCCTCTCATATTGATACATTAGAATCTTTTCCATAATTCTCTCATCACCTCTATATTATTCGATTATATCTCTTCTGTGCTCACATACTCAACCATGGCAAATCGTCCAACCATTTCAAAGCACAATATGGTGGCTAATTTAGATAAGACTGAAGCGAATACACTCTTTCATGATATCATTGATTATCTTAGTGGATCGCCAATCAGTTATGCTCTTTTAGTGGAGCCGGATATAATTAAGCCTTGGATTCAAGAATTTTGGGCTACTGCTGGAGAAAATATGGAGAATGCTGAATTTTAAATTAGAGCTACAATTCCTGGAAGAACCGTGAAGATAACAGAAGCCTCCATTAGAGAAGACTTGTTGTTTAATGATGTAGAAGGAGCTATTCGGTTTGATAAGCAGTTGATATGGGATACTTTTGGACATATTGGTTATGAAGGGTCGTTAAATGAACAAACATTTAGGAAACAACTCTTTTGCCCTCAATGGAAGTTTTTAGTACATGTGTTGCTTCACTGTATTAGTGACCAAAAGTACTTCATGGGAGCAATTTGGATCAAATATAGCATCTGCTATTTTGGGTTTGGCTACAGATCGTGTCTTTAATTTCTCAAGACTCATTCTTGATGGCATGCTTTCTCACATCACTCATGGTTCAAAGTGGGTAATGTATCCAAGATCTGTTCAAGTATTCCTCAATAAACAACTTTCTGATGTTCCTAAGCCAACAGATCTTTTACCTGTTGTGGTTCAACAAGCCAAAATATTCACCTTTATGGCTAGGAAGAGTGATCAATTCACTGGAAGGGATACTCCCTTAACTACTTCTATGATGGAAGTTGTTCAGGATGTTAGAGCTGATACTGAAGATGATGATGCTACTGAAGGTACTGCATGCAAGTACTGCACCTGCAAGTACTGCATCTGCAAGTACTGCTTCTCAACAAGATGCATCTCAAGAAGGTACTGCATCTCCGCAAGGTACTGCTTCCCCAAGTACTGAAGTTCAAGACGATGTTGCAGTCTCACCTTCTCCATCTCCACAAAGATCTGTTCCTGCTTCTCCATCAGAGGATCATTCACCTATTCAAGGAGAGGATTCACATACCATACCTCCTGAAGAAATAACATTGGATAATTATGTTTTGACAAGGGAGTTGGTTAAGTTGAAAAAGACTATTGAGGCTCAAGCCAAGCAGATAAGGAAATTGAAACTAAAGTTTCGACGGCTAAAGACTTTTGTATGGCCATTAGTTCAAGAATTTCGTATCTGGGTTAAATCAAAGAAGAAGGAGCAAAGGCAGTCTAGGAAACGCAAACGCCAAAAGGATCATCAACATTCTTCTGTCCAATTGGGGAGGAATTTAGAAGAAGAAAATTTGAAAGAAGATGTTGAGAAGGAGAAACAACCTGAAGGTACTGAAGAATATGAAAAGACTAAAGAACAGAACATTCAAGATACTGAAGAGAAAGTTCAAGTTCTAGTTCAAAGTACTGAAAATCAAGGTACTGAAGATCAAAGTACTGCTTTTCAACAACAAGGATCCTACAGGCAAGCATTGTTAACACCAAGGTTGTTGGACTTTGAAGAGGAAGTTGGTCATTCAACAACTGTACATGAAGAAGTTGTTGGTCCCTCAACTGTTTTACAAGAGGAGGAAGCTACACTCAAACCCATCCATTCTGCAAATGATGATGAGTTCATTCTTTGTAATTTTGCAAGATTTATCACAACAAAGGGGTGGTGTTACTATTTCTGAAGTTCAAGAGGAACAACCAAGAGCTTCTCAACCTACAATTGATCCTAAAGATAAAGGAAAGGGTGTTCTGGTAGAAACTAAGAAGAAAAAGCTAACTTTGGCAGAACTTAGAGCAATTGAAGTTGCTAGGAATAAAGCTGCAGCTAGAAAGCTTCAAGAGGAGTTAAATGCTAAAGATAAAGAAGCTCAGGAAGCTGAAGAAGCTCGAGTAGAGAAGCGACTAAGAAGTTACAAGATGAATTATATCTTTGAAGGCTGCTTGAACCATTACAGATCACCTACTCTGTTAGATATATGCCAAGAAGACCTAATTTAGCTAAAGACAGGAATGCTATGATGGCTTATTTGAAAGGTCGAGGATACAAAGGATTGCAAAAGCTGAATTATGTTGATATGAAAAGACTATATGATCTTTGAAACAGAGGCTTATAAGAAGGATGTTGCAGGCATCAAAGATTTTAGAAGAAGCTAATTGGTGAAGAAGAAAGAAGAAGAGTTTAAAAAGAAAAAGGAAAACTGAAGTTACAGATGTTCAGTTCTCAAAGAAAGAACAAGTTGAATTAAGATCTAAGACTAGGGATGAACTAAGGAATTATCTCAGAGTAGTAGATTTTGAATATTCAAAAGAAGATGCTGACATGAAGATGAACAGATCTCAGATTAGTGCTTTTAAAGTTGTGAAATCCAAAGAAGGAAGTTATATGATGTTTCATAAACAAGATGAAAGTTTCAGAGTGTTTAATAGGCTATGGGATTTATTGCACATTATAGAAGGGATTGGCTTAGTTTTACTTGGAGATCTCACCACTGCATGGGAAACTGAAGAAGAGAGCACTGATGATATTTGAAAGAATCAAGAGAATTGGGAAATTGTCTGCTGGAGATTCTTTGAAGAGTCTGATATTCATGTTTTGGAGCTGGAAAATGGTACAATGATACACATGTTTGTAAATAGAAGATATCCTCTTACTGTTGAGCTTATGAGAAGGATGCTAGAACATGGAATGGAAGTAGAAGAGGATAATGAAACTGCTTGCATGGTTATCAATCTATTTATCAACTGGACTACCATTGCTGAAGATGATGAGTAAACTGGTATGAATTTCATTGAATAAATTATTTTTGATAAATCAGTACTTTATTCAAAGTACTGCTGATCAAACAGTACTTTCATCAAAGTACTGCTTGCAGCTTTTAAATCAGTTAAGTGATTTTTGAAAGAAACCTTTTGAAACAATGGTTAAATGAAATAAATGGATTTTGAAAATGGCAACATCAATAGGTCATCAATCCACCATGGCTACAAAAGGATTGGCTAATCCATGAGCAAACGGCTCTGGTAAAGATATTTCAAATCCGTTTTTAGTTGACAACTTGCTAATAAGTTGTATGGTAATCAACTCACCATATCAGTTTATG
The DNA here is from genome assembly GCA_910596185.1 of Chrysanthemum makinoi. NCBI lineage: Eukaryota > Viridiplantae > Streptophyta > Magnoliopsida > Asterales > Asteraceae > Chrysanthemum > Chrysanthemum makinoi. The sequence continues at coordinate 171,090,489 of OU343223.1, forward strand.
TGAAGAGTTGGCTAGCCCACAAGAAAATGGCTTGTGGTAAAGGCTGTGGAAAAACCATTATTGGTAATTAGTTCACCATTAGATAGAAGAACTAACTAGTCCAGAAGGGTACAGCTTTTGGTAAAGACAACTCAAATCTATTGATAGCTGATGATTTGCTAAAAATCATATGGTTATCAATGTACCATGGTCTTACACACCAAAACATTTGGCTACTCCAGAGTTAATGGCTTTAGTAAAGAGATCTAAATCCATTAAATTTTCAATGATTCACCTCTCACAGGAGTTAACACACCTGGAAGTGATGAGAATAGTATGCAACTTAAACTGAATTAATGTACAAATTGTCATATGTTGTTGTGTTGCTGTAAAGATGGAGCTTGCTGGATGCTGCTGTGAAAGAATAATTCTAGAGATACTTTGACAAGCATAGACACTACAGAGATCAATCTAAAGATTAGAAACAATCGTCCTTAATGATGAAGCTGTTAAAGATAAATTTACAAAGGAACTTGAAGTCAAGCAAGTAGAATTCAAGTTAGGGAGGATTGTTGGGATATGAAAGTCTTGAAGATATGAAAGTGACTGAAGATTGATAAAGTATCTTGTAAAACTTCAAAGTCTTGGAAAAAGTCAAAGAGTCAAAGTCTTGATAAAGATAAAGTCAAAGTACTGCACAACGAAGTCAAAAGTCTGCAAGAACAAAGAATTGTTATATTCGTTTATGGAAAGTATTGTAACTCTAGAATGTTCTGTATTAGATTACTTGTCGTACAAGGATACAATTTGTAAACCGACTAGGATATCCTTGAGCCTATAAAAGGACTCCTAGATTGGCATTAGAGGTACGAGTTTATGAGTTTTAGAGTTTACGAATTCACAAGTTATTTTAGAGTTTTAGAGAGAAGTTCGATAATCTTAGAGTTGTTTAGAGTATCTGCATAATAAGCAGATTTAGAGTTAATAATAAAAGTTATTCTTCTTAGGTTTGTTAAGTAAATTCCGCGTACTTGATAAAGATTGCTGAGTGTTTCTTTGTTAATAACTTAGGATTTATCCGAGGTTGTTAAACCTTAACAAGCTAGTTAAGTTAGTTTGATTAAAGTATATCGATCCAACATGATATCTATGCCTTCTCCAAGAAGTTGACAAGTGCTTTGTCAGAGGCTTTGGGAACAGCTATCTCCAACATGAAGAAAATTTCCATACTAGAGAAACCTGCAAGACTACCAAGGCCTCCTCCACAAGTTCTTGGTCTAGCTTGTCCAAGAATTCAGTCAACCTTTGAGAACAAAAGGAAGAGAACACACAAGGCCAAGCACAACTATCAGGGCAAGGGCAAGAAGCCAATGGAGTAGCTGATGTAGGATGTTTTAGGTTTCTATATTTGTGTTTTGATGGTGATTGCAAGTATTCTCAGTAGAGTGTAATGAGCTTCCTCTTTTGATTGAATGCAATGAAGTTTCTTTGTTTTACATTTTCCACTGCTTGTATTTTAGTTTCCGCTGTAAGGCTTATTTCCTGTATAAAAGTTAGTGGACAAACATAAATACAAGCACTAAACAGCAACAACTTGATGTACACAAATACTCCTTCAATCCTGCATATCACACACATAAACCAAACACTAAAAATATTGTTAAGGTTAGCAGTGGTTAGAAAGATTAACTAGAAGTAGATTCAATAGTTTTGCATGCGGTGGTTAGACCAGTACTAAACCACTCAGTCAACAAGTCAACTCCAAGTCATCAATCCGGCCACCAAAGTCAAAGACTTCATTTACTCCTCAACAACTTATACCTTCCCCTCATTAACTTACTGAATCCAACTTAACATATATTTAAGGACCTTTAACTTACAAACCATCCAAATCACGTACTCCAAAAATTTCTCTCTCAAAGACTTACATTTCTCCAACAACACCATGAGTCATTCCAATCCAATCAACCTGTCTTCTAGCAGTTCATCTGATAGTTCTTGGGATGACTTTGTTTTGAATAACCCTGGGAGAGTTGAGAAAGAAGAGTATGAGGAGGTTGTTTCCAGGAAGAGAAAACATTCAAGTGTTCTCTCAAATCCTTTTTCTGCTGGTCCTTCATCACTACAGCCAGTGCCTTAGGATGCACTCATCAAAAGGGATAGCTCAGAGATCAGATCCTATGTTTCTCCTTATGAAGATACAGATGATGAGACATTTGGAAGAGTCCTGAGTGTGCCCCCTCTTGCTACAATAGTTCCTCCTGAAGAGCTTCAACCATCACCTTCTCTACCATTGCTGACAGCACCACCACTAGTAGGTCCTTCATCATCCTCACCACCTGTTGGAGGAGTGGTGATGGGGCTAGCATGCCCCAGGTGTCTGAGGTGATTGATAGGTGAATGGCGCCTAAAGTGATGCTAGAATGGGCCTTCCCAAAGAAGCCATAGATGGTAGTTGGTGGTTAGGTTAGGGTTGGGGTTGGGGTAGGAATATGAAGCTTGTGTCTGTATAAGTTGTGATAGGAAGTTGTTTTCTGTTTTCTGTTATCATTAAATTATGCTGGTTGTTAGAACCTGATGGATGTAATCTCTGCACCCTTGTGTAGATTTGTTTAAATAATAATAATGATCCATGCTTTTCCTTTTGCTTAAGATTATCTTGCATCAAACTGGTTGTCATTAACTTCTTTTATCTTCAAAAAGCTCTTGTGATGTTTACCAGTTATGATGACCCCTTTACCAGCAACTTTTCCATTAACTCCACCTCCAAAGCTGACATACTGTCCATCATAATGTTCAAAATTTGAAAGATATGACTTATTGCCATTCATGTGCCTTGAACACCCACTGTCTGTATATCCTTGATCTGATCTTTTAGTCCTTGGATGTTCCTGCACATATAAGAAATGGGTTAGTTTCCTTTGGAGACCCAAGCTATGATTGACTTGGATATGCCTCATGTATCAATATAGTTATATCTATCAAAGGTCATTGATACACCATTGGGATTGGTTGATGAGGTTATTCCTTTAGGTTTCCATTCCCAACGTGCTGAGGCCTTCACAGCATTTCCCATGTGACCCCTGGTCTTGTTTACACTCCTTACAGTGGTAACTTTTGATTGAGCAGTGGTAACTGCTGGCTTTGTTTTTGGTACACACTGTTGGTTAGTTTGAATCCTTTTATTATAAAATGACCTTTACCTGTTTGTGCAGATCTTGCAAAAGTTGTTTTGGGTTTTTCACTTGAAACAGGTGATTTAGGGTGAGCAGTGTTAACAATTTTTGCAGTGGCTAAAGTTTTAAGACCACTTCTTAATTGAACTGCTCTTGGGACCATTTTGCTGTGTGGATTAGGGTGTAAATTGTTTTGAAACTTGTTAGACTCCACCCTTTTGTTCCCATGAACTTCCCTTCTCCTAAAATGATAGTCATAGTTAGCATGTAAATGATAAAAGCTACCACAGATATAACATGCTTTGTTGTACATCACAAAATCACTACCTAGTTGTTGAGATTTAACATGATTCCAACTCCTCTGGTTACCCCTAGGAGCTGATGGCTTGTTTCTATACATCTCAGCATACCTTACAGGTGATCTAGGTTTATTAACTGGTTTCCTAGGTTCCTCTATAATAGTATTAACAAATTTTGGGATAGTAGCCTCTACATTCTTCTTAACATTCTCATCAACAACAGATGAGTAACTAGTACTTTCAAAAACATCAGTTTCTTGCTTAAACTGTTCCTCAGTTTTCACAAATGTGTTCTTAAGAGGACCATATTCACGTTTAAGATCCTGAAACTCTTCTAAGCCTGTATGAGCTAAATCTATGCCTGGAGGTTATGGAACACCTCTTAATGGTGGAGGAGTTGTATTATAACCCATACCAGAATTAACTTTACTAATGATTTGAGTATTCCAAATCTTATCAATTGACTTAGACTGATGATACATTGTGTCAACTGACAGATTGACATTCTCATTTTTCTTTTTAAGCTTTTCAAACTCTTCTTTCAATGCCTCATTCACTGCTGTTTTATGATCTATTTCTCTCCTAAGAATAATCATATCATCATTATATTTGGACTCATTTTCTCTATAATGCTCTAGTTGTTTTTTTAATACAGCTATGCCTCTTCTAAGGTTTGACACAATATAATTAGCAGTATACAACTCTTGTCTTTCATTAGAATATAGATCATTAAGCCTTTCAACGTCCCTAGCAGCTCTACATGTTTTAGAACAACTTTCAAAATTTTGCACCTCAGAGTCAGAGAAAGCCATGAGAGCATGTTCTGTAGCAATGAAGGAACCATCTGAAGCTTGTTCCTCTTGTTCATCAGCCGTGAAACTCCAATCATAGCTAACACCATCAATAGCCAACATTGCCTTTGGTTCCTCCACAGTTGGTTCTTTCTTTTGCTTGTACCAAGTTGACCTATTGTCTTGCTTCCTTGGTCTTCTGCATTCTCTAGCAAAATGTCCCAACTTATGACAGTTGAAACACACTACTTTCTTTTTATCAAACCCTGCAGTTTCACCACCATTGATGTGAATTGGCTTGCCAGTCTTCTTGTAGAATTTCCTAGCCCTCATGCTAAGAAGAGCTATCTACCACTTTATGTCCATCTCCTCCAAGTCATCTTCATCAATTTGCTCTATGTCTTCATGAGTTAATATAGAGCCATTAACTTGAGTGGAGATAAAAGCATAAAAGGTAGGATCTCCAATACCAGCAACCTTCTTCTTTGAACCTGCAGTGGTAAAACTAACATTACCAGTGGAAACTGTAGAACCAGCAGGGGCAAAATCATCATCACTGTCAGCATCAGAATCATCACTGTCAACAAAGGTTGACAACAATGCCAAGCTACTAGAGCTTGCGCCAAGTTTCCCTGCCTACTTCAACCTTTGTTAAATGATTTTTAAGTTGTTATAAAGATCATTGAGCTTCATAGTTTCAATATCTGCTTTATTTTCCTAGACTGTAACATTAGTATGAAACTCAGAAGGCAAACTCCTTAGAAACTTTAGATTGAGGTCTACCTTATCTACCTCAATTCCAAACACAGTCAACTGTGTGACAATCTTCTGGAGTTTGGTGAAGATGCTGTCTAGTGATTCATTGCTTGAAGCAGAGAAGTTTTCATAGCTTTGCTTCAACAATGTCTTCTGTGTCTTCTTGGTAGCATCATTGCCACCAAACACTGAACAAATTTCTTCAAAAAGTTCTTTTCTTTATGCGGAATTTCTTTGAAGGAAATAATCTGATCTCTTGGAAGAGACATTAGTAACAAACTTCTGGCCTTCAGGTCATTCTTCTTCTTTGCTCTTTCATCATTAGTTTCAGGTGCAGTAAGTGTTACAACTTCAGTGTCACCAACTTTCTCAGTCTTCTTCTGAGTTTGGAAGGAATTACCATTTAAAATGATTTCCCATAGAGCATAATCTTGAATGAGAAAGTATTGCTCAATCAGAATCCTCCACATCTCAAACTCATTAAGTTTGAGCTTAGGAAGCCTGGGAGCAGAGTTGGACTGGTTGTTTTCCATCTCCATTGATTTGAGTGAGTAGGTTAAGCTTATTCCTTGGATCTTATAAAACAAAATATCATAACCTTCGCTCTGATACCACTTGATGGATCTGGACACACACCTTGTGTCAGTGATATTTTGTATTATATTAATAAGCACGCGGAATTTACTTAGTAAAACTTAGAAGACGGATTATATGATGTATTGTAAGTGAACACAGATTAAACACAAAACTAAGCTCCAATATTATTAATGAATAATACGAGTGATCTTGCTTATCACTAGGGTTACACCTTGAAGCTTATGTGAATGATACGTATGTCAGTAAGTTCCTAAGACAATGACCTAGGACCTCCTTTTATAGTACAAGGAGTCCTTTACAAGAGAAGTATAAAGCTAACAATATAGAATATATACAAGATCTTTTCTATACTTATCTAAACACGTTTTCCTAACAATTATCTAATAGCAGTGGTAATAATGTGCCAGCAGTGGTAATACGTTTCCACTGCTAGTGCAATACTTAGCAGTGTCTTCCACAGCTATCAGTGGTAACAGATTATTCCCAAAAAAATTTAAAAAAATTATGAGGAGCTAAACTTTAGTCTTAATAAAACATCTTATGGATAGGAATTATATGACTAGCACAAAAACTGTATACCACTCAAATTCCACCCAAAAAATGTGAGGTTCGCCCCTAGATCTTTAGGAATAAAAGCATTCATCTTTAATGCTTAGTGAGTGTATCGGTAGTATAATAGATTCTAGAACTTGTTTTGTGATGCATTCCGAGATCGCTAGTGAGACTACACTTGTGTAGTTAGGATTAACTAAATGATAAGAGGCATTAGGATACCCCTTGTTTTAAACCTTTATTATAATTACCTCTTCCACATCGGTTGAGTAATTTTCCCCACACCCTTGCGATGTACTCATCTTTAGTACACGATACCCCTAGTTAACCCCTCAGAGCCTATCTTTTTCGCGGTTCTCGCGATGTTCTGGTTTTCTGGAATATTAATGAAGAGCATTGTTTACAATCCACCCCCAAATGTACACCCATCTTTAGTGCATTATTGCATTATTGTTATCACCTTAGCCTACCTTTTATGCACTCATCTTTAGTGCATTATTGTTATTACTACTAAACCCTTAGTTCAATTTTCTAGTTACTTGCATGGTTGCTAAGTCGAGTCATATCTGTAGGATCGTGAATATTATGTTGTTTGATGATTCGGGTGGTCTAGGACAATGATTAAATAAGAAAGCCAGTTAGAGAGATGAAGAGAGTTGAGAGGAGGTTCTTGAAACAGAGTTGCTTAAACAAATGTAAGGTTAGATTCAAAGAAGCCACACCCCTTCCATGGATGGAAGGGGTATTTATACTTACAAAATACACGACCTCCTATCGGCCTGTGGATCAGGTATACAGTGGGTAAAGACCCGTCCTTCCTCCACGGTGTTGCACTAAACTAATCTACGCCACAAACTAACTAATAAACTACTAAATAATGTAAACAATGACAAATCTACGAGCTAACATATGCTAGACCATTATTGGGGTGACCGACACTTTAACATGGAATTTCCAATTCCTAACAATCTCCCCCTAAGGGAGGTCACCCCATGTTTTACATTTCGAATCCTAGCATTCTATATAAACTTCAGTTCTTGAGCTCGTAGTCTTGAATTCTTCAATTTTGCAATCTTTGTGCTATTGTAGCGATTCTTCAAAGTCCGCATTGATTTGTACTTTTAGTGGAGGCTCTTAACTGATCCACATCTTTGATGATCTTCGAGCTTCCTTTGAGATCATCAGCCACAGTAAATCTCTGGATCACCCTTTATTGTGTTGCCATCATGTGAAGTTGTGACTTTCGGACCGACATGCTCACACTTTTGAATCATGACATCTTTCCCTCAGAGTAGCGAAAGCCTTCTTGGTTCATGATATTTGCAGCGGCGAAGCATAGTATAAAATATCGAACCAGGTTATGTGGATATGCACCGTCATGATTTCTTCAAATTAAGTGTGGATCTTTGTGAGTATGCGGCTTTGGAATGACTCCTCAATTACGATGCAACCGTCCAAATGTACCTGCAAACAACAGTTAGCAATAAAACACACGAAAGTGTCTTTGATCACTTTCGTTGAATTGAGGTACACGGCCCACGGTTCCTCGTTGATTAGTACAAATCTGCCTGTGATCGGTAGGATTCCTAAGAATCTCCTTGACGAGGGTTTCGCAGTTTGCTCTAGCGTTCTCAAACCGGAGCGTCTCAAAGAAGACAACATGGAGTGAGTGAACCAGCGAATTGAGATTCACCGATTGATGAAAAATGATTTGAAAAACAATCGCGTATTGCTTAGAAGAAAGAGTTTTGCAATACGACGAAGGTTTTATGAGAAAGATCAATTTTCAATCAAAATACTTTTGTATTTAAAAGAGTACACATTCGACGTGCTAGAGAAATGAAGATTTGCACATCGAACGGTTTTTCCAAAAGTATTTTTTCAATCAGAGATACTTTGTGTGTTTGAAAACATAAGTACACATTCGATGTGCTAGAGAAATAAGATTTGCACACGAACGGTTTTTCCAAAAGTATTCGTCAATTCCATTCTGGACCAAGGTTGATTCACGAGTGAATCGCCCCATCGTTTCTATCCAGTTGTCAGATGGTTGATCTATAGAATAGATCTCACATGCCACCTACCAGGAGCTTGTTTGATGTTGTCTCCAGAAGGCTTTCCATCTTCATTGTGAATATGTATGCATATCACTCGGATGTTCCGGCAATACCACAAGGATAATGCGTAGGACTCTTAATATATTCTTACTTTCCACATTATGTGAAACAGCAAGTCTTCAAGAATTTAGTGTCCTAATGAGATATTGTGGATGATCTCTTGGCTCTAGACTCAATTAGTGCACATTTGGTTCCTATGCGGAGACTAGGGAGAGGGTCTCCTTCTTCAATATCAACAATCTCTAAGAGAAAGTCAATAGATTATGTCGGTTACCCGTGAGAATGAAACAAGCCCTTTTAAGAGGAACTTGAGTAGCTTAGAAAGTTTAGTGCAGTCGTCCTTTGGGTCCATGACGTCTTGTCTTCAATACCGTTGTTACCTTAGTAACCACCAGTAGCATATGTATTGAACCGGTTTTTTGCCCTAAGGTTGAATTATTGGAGGGCTATTTCTTTTCACCCTTTTCACATTCAGTTCTTTTTCATTCTTCAACCCCTTGAGTGCTTACCGAGACTTCATAACTAGAACCTTGTTGGGTTTATTCCGATACTAGCTCTGTCTCATCCGCACTCTTCCCATATTCTCATTTTCTCCTTTTTTCAATATACCTAAGGACTCTACACTATCTAGTGGATTGTCCCTGGGTAGATCCCTCCGGTTTTGGCGGATCGTGGGAACGAATACCTAACCTAACCATCCTTATAACACCATGCATAAAGTAAAATGGTCGGTCTTTTGGTACAGTTCATTCTTCCTTGAAACCAATTGAAAAATCATTTGGAAAAACAATCAAGGTACTTGTGATACGAGATCAAAGCATTTTGTACCTTAATAGTTTTGATCATTTAGAAAACCTCCCCCTCAACATGTTCATATGATTTAGAAATTGTTTATCACATGGAGGCAAGAGGACTTTGAAATATTTTCTTTGATCACAATTTTCATACGAAAAAGCCATTTGATTTTCTTGGTAAATTCTCCCCCTCAATATGTGCATAGGATTTTTGAAATCATTTTATCACATAGAGGCAAGAGTTAATTTGAAGCACATCCACAATCACAAGCGCCATTAAGAAACCATTTTAAAACACAATCAAGGTACTTTATAAATTACTTTAAAAGCTTTCGTACCTCGATAGTTTATTTGCTCCCCTCAATATGTGCTTCGAGATTCGAAAGCGTTTAGCACATATGAGAGAGTAGCCTGCACAATTAAATCAAAACGATCACCTTTTATCAAATTTCATTATTAAATCACAAATTCTCCCCGATCAAAAATATCAAACCCTTTGAGATTTAGGATCCCAAGTGATTTAATACGGTTTAGAAAACATGGGAGAATATGTGGCTTGGTTTAAATACTCATCATGTTTTTGGATAAATCCTCCTCCTCAACATGTGCATTGTGTATGAAATCGTTTGGCACATGGAGGCAGGAGTGCCTTTAAAGGACTAAAACCAATTCCATTAAAACAGATAAGAGATTTAACTCACGATCTCTAACCCGATCAAAATTTCAAACCTTTTGAGATTTGTGATCCCAATTGATTTAAATCATTTAAAAGATTTTGGGGAAAGGCGTGGCTTGATTTAACTTTGAAAAATGACAGATAAGGACCATTTTAAGACAATAAAGATTGTTAGTATCGTATGATTGTTTTAAGAGATCTTTTAGGTAAAATAAAACAATTTCACAATCAAACAAGAACAGAAAAATTTCATTTTGAAAGATCTTGATTCTAAAGAAAATCATACCATGACATAACATTAAATCTTTAGATCACCACTTAATTATTGTACAAAACGGACTCTTTTGAAGATATATTGTTTGAAAATATTTTAAATTAAATCACTCTCCCCCTCAATCGATGACCGAAGTCGATAATTGAGTGACTTAAATTTTGATAAAATGAAGTCCGGTGATTTTCAAAATTTAGTTCAATTTATATTTTCAAAACAATATTTTCCATTTTCAAAACAATTTAATTAAATAATTCAAAATTGTTTAAAAATGGTATCCTACAGAGATATGTTAGGTGGTTGAGAAGCTTCGTTGTAGTTGTAGGGTTTGGAAGAAAAACCATCTGCTGATGCAGTGAGAATTCGTCTTACGTTGCATTTTGAATGCCAACTAAGGTCAAATTAAGCTCCGTTTCTTCAATCACTTAGAAGAAAACCATCTGCTGATGCAGTGAGACCTCTTATGTTGCATTTATGCCAACTCTCCATAGAAGTCCAATTAAGCTCCGTTTCTTCATTTGTCAACCTAAGATCTAGTTACCCTTTCCTTTCGGCATCCAAACATCATATTATGTGGGATCCTGATCGGGAACATTCTTATACCAAGATACTTGCATACGTTAGTGGACACAAACAGATATATGGTGGTCGACAACACCCAAACAGCAATCGACTAATAAAAGTCAATTCAACATATCAATCAGTTCATATAAGGTATGGGAATTATGTGTTCATCAAATTCTAATCATCTAAACCTAACAATCATATCCTAGAAACCTAGTCCTTCAACATAGGCAAATATCATTTTTAATTAAGCATATTAGGATAATTAAGAAAGCCCGTTAGATGATATAGATTTGAAAACATTATCCCCTCAATCAATGACTCAATTTATAAAAGATTTTAAAAGTGCTGAAGTCAATGATTGAGTTTCCAAATTTTATAAAAACTCTGAAACTGATTGATTTTAAGCAACTCATTTTCCACCATTTTTGAAAAACAACAAATATTTTTCTGAAGAATTTTAGACGGAAAAACATTTGTGTAGGAACAGCAGTCCTTCGACATACTTTCCTCATTTTGTTTTTAGGATAAGTGCACGAAATATTTGAAAATTTTTGGTTTAGCGCAGCACTTTCCTTTCTTGAAGAGCGGGTTGCTATCTGAAATAATAGCAAACCATAATTTTAAGCACGGGTTCTGATCGAAACGCAAGCCATTATTTGAAGCCGGTTCTGATCTGAAATAATCGTAAGCCATAGTTTGAGACATGTTTAAAAAGAAATTTTTACACCTCCTGCTCGAACTTCATCTATGGTCCCGTGCCATTATTGAATGACATTTCTAAGACCGTAGATGTTATCGATACCAGAAGACATGTCTTGGAAAACATATTTTTGGTATTTTTCAAATTTTTCCGATTTTTATGGGTTTTTGAAATTTTCTATTTTTCTATTTTCTTTTTCTTGGTTTTATATTTTTGTATTTTGTTTTTCTGAATAAATATATACAAAGATAGAATAGATGATATAGTTAAAGAAGATGATGATACGAGTACCGAGATAAGGATATCGAGCAGCACGTCGTAGAAGATAGAAGTCATCAACCCTTAAACATTCACCACCAAAGCTTCCAGGGCTCTTGAATCGAAGAAAGAAATTGAACCACTTGAAAGTGAGACTTTGGCGCTTCCCCCAAACCGAAAATCCATATGTTGAGCAGATTTGAAGCTCTATTTCAAGCTTTCTTTAGCCAGGTGCACAAAGAAGCACACCATTATCATAAACCCAGCTGCTCCTTTTAAGAATAATCACCGTGATTCTTCGTTTGAGGCTATATCATCCAATAGAACAACAACACCGTATTATCCCACATTTAAATAATCTTCTCAAATTTCCTTTCCCTTTGAAGTCCGAACGATCCATTCCAAAAGGTGTCAAGAGAACACTTCCCCGTGTAGTCGAAATGATGCAACCGTCTCTTAGTATAATGCTCAAGAACTCTCCCGAATACACTTCATGAGGGAATGAAGAACACCTTCCCATGTTCACATTTTTCTTCCCAGATGAACGTGTATGAAGCTCAAGAACCCGAAGTACACCAATATCCAAGAACTCTCCGAATACACATCATGCCGGAGAAAACACCTCCTCGATGTTTGTGGTAAACACTTGCTTTCTTCCCTGATGATCGTGTATGAAGTTCAAGGACCTGAAGTACACACATTCCCCAAAGAGAGAACAACCGATAACATTGAAGAAGCAGGCCGAATCACCGATTATCTCTGCGGATGACAATCTCTGCGGATGTGAACTCCGAATAAGTGATTATATCTCGAATCATTGATTAAGCCCTCAAGTGAAGACATTGAGCCCCAATGTACACAATTCTCTCTTCCCGATGATTGCGATAACATCGAGATCATCACACACCGTGTACCTCTTTTATCTTGAGAAAATTTCATTTACATCACTTCCCCACGACGTTGGAATAAGAACACTAAACGCTTTGATGAGTAAAACCTTGAGTTTCTCTGCGGTCATGACATTTGTTTTCCGGGATATCTTCAATCACTTAGAAGAATTAAGTTCATCAAGTTTACTCGTCATGAGTCAAACCTTGAGTTTCTCTGCGGTAATAACACTTGTCTTCCCAGGGTATCTTCAATTACTTAGAAGTATTAAGTTCATCAAGTTTACTCGCGTTTAGGTGCTTGTCTCCTTACGCCTTGCTGGTTTTGACACTTCAGAATCAGCAACTCTTTGTAAGTCCGTATACTAGAAATATTTTGAGAAGAACATCATTAGCTCAGATGTATCTGTGAGAATCAAGTTGCTGAAGAATAACGTGAACAAGTCTAATTAGGGATTAAATTTGGCATTTCAATCTCCCCCAATTAGTGCTCTCCCCTAAACTGACAATCTGTTTGATAAATGCCCATAATAAGAAGAAGTCTTTAGATCATTAAATGCAACTCGTCTTTGGTCTTCTAACATATAGCAAGAAATGTAGAACAGACTGTAGACTCGACCTTCTTCAAGATTGTCCAGTTGGGGAATAGATAGTTAACATCTTCTTTACACCAAAGGCATTCCCGTTAACTTGTAAATAGCAAATCCCCTTAATTAAAATCCCTTCCAATCAAACAAGAACAGAAAGATGTTCATCAAAGAAATCAGCCCAGCAACTAGAAGCACTTTGTCATTTAATCATATCAGCCCGTGTGAAGATGTCAACCAACAACTCTTAGAAGAAACTACATGTGAAGATGACCCGATAAGAAGAAGCTCGGTTCTTACATGAGTTTAGAGCCGTATGACCATTTATATTCTCAAATATCAATCAACAATGCAAAAATTCACACTTCTTCTCCCCTCAAGAATTGCATACGGAGATGCCATTCTTGATTGAATAAGTGAATATCTTAACCAAATGTAGTCTATTCACACTTCTCCCCCGCAATATTAGCACATGATGTCACCCTCTTCATTATAGTTGAGCAAGTGGAATAAGAAAACAATCAATGGTAGCCCGGTTCACATGATGATTGAAGCACATGGAAAAAGTATGAAGCATGTTGATGAGAATGGTCATAATTTAGAAGATTTCTCTTCTTCAGAAGATAAAGCGCACTGAAGCGTACACTTTTCTTTTCTTTAGGAATGAGGCATGAACTGTTGTGTTCATAAGTCATAAGAAGATTTCTCTTCTTTTGAAGATAAAGCGCACTGAAATGTACACTTTTCTTTTCTTTAGAGAACGATGCATGAACTGTTGTGTTCATACGTCATAAGAAGATTTCTCTTCTTTCGAAGATAAAGCGCACTGAGACGTACACTTTTCTTTTCTTTAGAGTACGAGGCATGAACTGAAGTGTTCATACGTCATAAATCTCTCTCTTTTCATCTACTCTTGGAAAACTTGTAATCACCCCATTATCATTCAAGGAGGCTCTTTGTTGTGACATGATGAGAAAACCCGATATAATGAATTTGACCCTGAAGTAAACTAACCCGAACTCGTGACTTAAACTTGAACATATGTAACAAAGAGCGGTGCCGAGACTTCATCCTCCATTGAATCTCTAAGTACTCTATACTCTTCATCCAACCAACCATCAAGTAATAGACGTACATCACCTCTTGAGAATCCACAATTAAATGTGACACTAAGCACTACAACGTAACTCCTTAAAGTGATAGTTATTTTGTGGTGGTATGAGCCCAATTCCCCAAGTGGTAAAAGAAAAGGTAAAAGACACCCAACAATAACTAGATTTCCAAGTCTTCGTATTTGAAGATAAGCTCGAACAAGGATCTTGAAGAATCTTCATCCAACCATCCCCGATACCTTCAGATACTAAGTACACTCGCCTGTGATATTTCACTTCAACCTCAAATAAACAATACTGAATTAACGCCTCTTCACATCTTCTAACAGCTCAAATCTAGCCTTCTTTGACATTTAAATGAACTTTGATAATGGTTTCATCCTGACCATGGTTAAAAGCACGTAACCCCGTAAAACCTTGTAATAACCAAACTGCCATGACGAATATCCAAACACACATCCAATTCATGAAGTACACCCTTTTATCCCTTCTTTGAGACAGAAACCGTAACACCAGCATCAGAAGACCCTGAAATACACTTTCCTTTCTCCAAGATGGTTCCATCATCACGGGATTTTACAATTCTATAGTTTAAACCGAGAAATAGTTTCTTTCGCGGGATTTTACAAAACCAAGAATAAATCGTATGATAGTTCCAGAAATGCTCATTACTTTAACCAGGATGTTTCTATTGTCACGGGATTTTACAAGTCTATGATTTAAACCGAGAAATAGATTCTTTCGCGGGATTTTACAAAATCAAGACAAAACCGTAAACAATGTCAGCTTGAATGAGTTATGACAACCTTGGTTTTGGTGAATATCTGTTTTAGGGGAACATGCAGCGGTTCATCAATGGTTCATTATCCAGCTTCAACGATATCATCAACAATTCTTTACCCAAATGTAGGCAACTTCACAAACCACACTAAGGTGAGTAGTAAAAACTACTTCCCCTTGAGGTTGACCGTAAACCATCAAAGTACACGTTTCTCCCCCATGATGGTTTTGAACTTTCGGAAGCATCATAAACTTGTACGACCATTTGCACGAAAAGTTCTTGTCATAAGCAAGCATCTTGAAAGATCACGACTGACGTTGAAGATTCTTGAAAGATTTTGCTTAGACTGTGAAGTATTATTGACATTCAGTGGCGACGAATATATCATGAGAATTGTTGATCACATCATAATCAATCAATCCATTGGTACACACATCATTCACGTATTCTGACGGCTATTGTAGTGACAACATGGAGAAGTAAACCCGATATGCCAAACTTGATCATGAAGTGAAATTCCCTAGATTTGTTACTTAAACTTGTACTAATCCTTGTGAAGAAGAAACGGTGTACCCAATGTACAAAACCTCTTGACATATTCTCAACTGCGTGAGACACCGAAGTGATAGTTACGTTGTGAGTTAAGCGAGAAAGAGTCACAACCGTAATTAAATAGCCAAGTCTTTATCACACTCAACAAAAGCCCAAACAAGTCATCTTCGCGGAAGGGTAGAAAGAAAGAAGACGAAAATAAGTAAGCGTGCCCAGAAAACCTTCACTTCAAATCCAAATAATACATGCCGAACAATAAACCCGTAGTCAACTTTGATTAATCATAAGTTCAAGCAGTGACATAATATTCTTTGAGAAGATGTATATACCAACGTACCAAAACACATAACCTAACGGTTCTCATCATCATACCAAATCTCATCATCTACAATCCAATTAATTTTGAGTAGCACATATTTCGGTTATCCAAATCCAATAGTATTAAGCACACAGGCCTAAATGAAATTATACTACGCTTGAATCCAATCTATGTTTATCACATGCTTTGGCCCAAATGAAATTATATCCGATCCAAGAAAGTAGTAACCACACAGCCCATCCAATACACAGTTTAGTTGATGAAACCCTAAATATGAGGAGTAAATAAAAGGGTGCATATCTCACACTTGACCTAATATTACTCCCACTTAATCACTAAACCTAATCTCTCATACCAGACGCCTCCCATCTCATTCTCACATAACAGAAAACACATCACACCATCAGTTATAATCAAAACCCAAGTATCTCTCAACCTAAAACCTAATCACAATATCAAACGCCTCTATTATTAACTTTCCATCTAAGCTCCATCTCACCCTACTTCCATCTGAATCTGAAGACAGTCACAATGTCCTCGCCACAGGGTTGGCTTGAGTATCTTGATGAGACATAGCCACATAGCCACAGGGATGGTATGGGGTGAGGAATGACATAGCCACAGGGATGGTGTTGAGGGCTTTGACTAGGCCTCAAGATTGTACCACAGGTAGGTTTACATCTTTTTTAATTTTGTTTAGATTTCTCATTACCGAATGGAAGATTGGATGAAACCTTATGGTTTTGAACAATCTTTAAAGATTCGAATATTAAAAAGGAAGTGCAAGCTTCTCACATAGATCAATGATTATCCCATTCACGTATTGAACGACCTTAGAGTCTTCCTGTTTCTTGGAAGAGAGTATGGTGAATGAATCTGAGTCTTCTCGTTTTTTGTATTGAGTCGGTTGGAGTTGAGACTAGATGTGGGTTTTAGAGGATTGGTGATTGTAGATGTAGTCGAATGACTTGGATCTGTTTTTGTTAACATGTACCTCTCGTTTTTGATTACTTAATGCCATTGACTGATGATGGATTTTAATCCGGAAGTCATTGAGATATGGTCTTTGGTATATTGTATGATGTTTGGTCTACAACTCGCTTAGGTCTTTTGGTTGTGAGTCATATGGTCAACAACCCGCTTTTAAGACAAGTTAAATAACTCGCTTGTGTTGTCAACTCTCTTAATCACCAACTCGCATCATCTCCAACTCGCATCACCAACTTGCATTTGAGCAGCATGACAACTCGCTTTTGACATTAAATCAATAGCAACTCGCTCAATAGCAGAGTGCAACTCGCTCAAAAGCAAGTCAACATAACCTGACCAACTCGCATATAAGAATAAGGCAACTCGCATATCATTATCAGGTTACCAACTCGGAACATGAAAACACTGAATCTGGACATAAACCTCAACTCGCATATATGAATGACCCAGAAACTGCATAACGAGAAAACCATTATTGACCCGTATTTGACCAAGGATAATCAGACCATATGACCCATATAAAGCAAGAAGAGTTCTTCATTTAGACCCGTTTGACCATGTTCAAAAACAGATAAAACTGTAAGAAACAAGAATGCTAACCCACTTAAAGACCAAAAATGAATCAAAAACCTGGACAAACAACTCGCTCATATGAATAACCATTCAAAAACCAGTAAGAAGTTAATAAGAAACAGTTAAAACCAAAGCTTAAGAACCAGATAAATACTACAACAAACAACACCAAAATCATGTCAAACTCATTTAAACATCATCAAAAATGAATCAAACCGCATCAAGAAACCATTCGAATCAACCCAAACAACAAAACCTAGGCTCTGATGCCAATTGTAGGATCGTAAATATTGTTGTGTTTGATGATTCGGGTGGTCTAGGACAATAATTAAATAAGAAAGCCATTTTAGAGAGATGAAGAGAGTTGAGAGGAGGTTCTTGAAAGAGAGTTGCTTAAAAAAATGTAAGGTTAGATTCAAAGAAGCCACACCCCTTCCATGGATGGAAGGGGTATTTATACTTACAAAATACAAGACCTCCTATCGGCCTGTGGATCAGGTATACAGTGGGTAAAGACCCGTCCTTCCTCCACGGTGTTGCACTAAACTAATCTACGCTACAAACTAACTAATAAACTACTAAATAATGTAAACAACGACAAATCTACGAGCTAACATATGCTAGACCATTATTGGGGTGACCGACACTTTAACATGGAATTTCCAATTCCTAACAATATCATTTGTATATAGTTTTGGGACGATTGGGACTCATGGGTTAAAGTAATATTTTATGGAGTAACGGGAAAGAACGATAAACTCAAATTCCCTTTGTCTACGTAATAAAATACTCCAAGTGTTTTGATCTTTTCAAATCAGGTCAATTAGTATTAATAAAAACTCAAGTGTAGGGATGCTCCTATAAATCCAATATATTTTGATATTATCGTAGAGGATGGTAGGGTAAAAAGGTATTAAAAAAAATAGGAAACAAAATCGAAAAAAAAAAGAAAAAATTAATTGTTGAAAAACAAATGAGAGAAAAACATACGGGCTACCATCCTACATCTATCATTTATGTTTATGTTTTTAAGTTTGTGTTTGTGTTTTTTTTTCAAGTTATCTAGTGTTAGTGAGTCGAGTCTTGGCTTAGCAATGCCAAGCTTTTGCAAAATAAGATTTTTGACTTGCCACCACTAAATAACCCCTATCCAACAAAACCCTTTACTTCCCTACCATAAGCCTAACGTTACAACCCTTTGTAAAGACCTCTTAGATAGTTACTCTTAGGTGCTTACGCCAAAGCGGTGAAGGTTTGATCTATTCTCAAACTTATGGTAATCAATGTACAATGCCAGGTAATGAGTGTTTATATTCTATTTTCATTCATATAAACCCGAGAGATGAGAGAATCCAAACACCAATTGTGAGGTGCTAGTATATAATTTCTGTGATTGTTACGACTATTAGGGCACTTTTAATTGTTGTAGACTATCTTAAACCAATGCTTCATGCCCCCTAACTTATAAATTGATTGGCCAAAATCACATTTGCTTGAGGACAAGCAAATTCCAAGTGTAGGGATGTTTGATAAGGATTTAAAACCTATGTTTTTAGAAGGTCATTTAAGCCCTAAATCAATACATTTTATATCCGTTATTAATTAAAATCGTTCCTTTTCACATTTTAGGTCTTTTGAAAGCAAAATGCTGGAATTAAGCACATTTGGATGAAAAGGAGCGAAACATGAAGAAAACGGCAAAGTCAAGATCAAAGGCACTCCAGCACACCTGACGGCGTCCCAACCAAAGGGCGACGCCATCCCTCTATAGAAGTTTTGATTAAAAGTGCAAGCGACGGCTCAGCAGAAATTCTCGTTCTAAAGCATGACGGTGTCACGCCTAAACTCTAAAAGGTGTCACTTATAATTTTCACACCAGACACCCAAGAACCAAGGCTTAGATGATGTCCCTAATGAAGACTGACGGCGTCACACTCCTTAACTGATGTCGTCCCAATGATGACTTGGCCCAAACTAAACCCTAATGACGGCGACCTGACGGCATCACTAGCAAAAGGTGACACCGTCGCGATTGTAAATCTATACATAGATTAAGGAAAACTGGCTTGAACGTCCTAAATAGCAAAAAATCCTTAGAGTGCACTTAGGCCATTCGTTGAGTTTATTGCGTGAATTTTAGCTTAAGGATAGTAGAGTATTCGGGGGAGATACCATTGTACTTGTCGATCCCGAGTAGTCTAGAGGAGAGTTGCAATTCATAGAAATAAGGAATTAGGCACCACCCTACGACCAAACGGAATACAACACATCAATTAAAATAAAGGAAGTGACAATTCAACCGACCAATAAGAGATAACTAGGGAGTAAGAAAATCTAAGTAAACACATCTTTAATCATCATACGAGCACATCTACAATTAGCATAATCTATCCATAGTTAAAGTAGTTAATTAATTAGTAAAAGTAGTAGAAATCAGTAGAAGTGCCACCCCCACCCTTATTCCCCGAGATATTTACCTTTGTGTGGAAAACTAGAAGGGGAGGGTTGAATAGTTTTACCGATTAAAACTTTTTTTTAAACTATTTAGATTGACTTATGTCAATCTATTTAAAGTGTGTGTTGGATGATGATAGATAAAGCATATAAACAGGTAATGCAAAGATAAAGAGTAAGGAACACAAAACCACGACACGAGTATTTATATTGGTTTGGCAACAAGGACACCTTCCTTGCCCTACTCCACCCTCCGAGTTCCCCACTCGAGAGTTCGTAAGCACTACACAACACAAGCTCCTTAATGTGGCGTAGAATCCTTCACAACGTCACCTACTCTTTTATCCGGTACAAGGCTAGACACCGGGTTCTTCCACGAGTTAGAACCAAACCTATCACAACGTCGCCTCCACTTTATCCGGTACAAGGCTAGATACCAAGTTCCATTACAAAGGAATAACTACTACCCAACACAACACAACTAACCCAAAAGAGACACTCTCCTTATTACAACATCATAAGGATATCACTATCCTTTAACCCAAACTAACTATCTTGTACATCGATGCACCATATCGAATGTACTCCCTTGGCACCTTTCACTAATGTCTTCAACTTGACTCTTTGGCACCTTTCACTAAGGCCTTTGACTTGACCCTTTGGCACCTTTCACTAATGCCTTCAACACAGACCGTCGGCACCTTTCACTAATGCCTTCGACAAAGACCTTCGGCACCTTTCACTAATGCCTTCGACACAACACTTCTATGGAGTGAGGAAAGAACTATCAACAAGATAACTTCAGTACTCTTGATGATGACGAAGCTTGGAAACTCATGGACTTGAGCTTGCTCGAGTTCAAGAGGTGGTGATCTCGCCTTTAAGAGGAACCTAGAGAATCATGTTAGTGCAAATATTACGATATTTAATCTATACAGTCTCTCTTGTTTTGATTGATGACAAACATGTAACTTGTAATACATAAAGTAAAATGTACAACTTACTCGTAATCACATTTTGTCTCAACATACATTCAATACCTCTCGAAGTTTCAAGTCCTCGTATGTTACAACACAGGTTCGTACATGTTTGTTATGTGGCATTATGATCAAAACCCTTAACAAATCATTTAGAATATTTAAAATACGTTTAGAGTCACTAAGTATTTTAATAGGTTAACCATTCTATTTCGAACCTCATTTTACATTTTGCATTCACAAGTATTTTATACAAATACATCTTTTGTAAAATGTCTTACAAATATATACTTTTATTTGTACAAGTAAACTAACTATAATATTCATACAAGTACTAAAGTTTACTTACACTTCACAAAGTACATTTTATTTTGACAAGGACTCTACTAGATGTTTTATATTATAAAAGGTAACTAGACATTTTATCAACTAGTTACATAATACATTTAACAAGTTTATTTTCATATACATTTTAATCTAAATGAAAATGTATTTTTACATCATTTCATGCATCATCATATCTCTTTAAGATCTTTAGAAGATTTGGTTAGATTTACAAGATCTTGGAGGATATTCTAAGATATCAAATCTAATAAAATATTATTTTGTTGACTACCACTTTGGCTATAAATACCAACCCATTGTTTTCTCATTTCTTCATCCCTTCCAACACACATTCTCTCTATCTTTCTTTCATCTTTTAGATCTATAGATAACCATGTAGTAAAATACATTAATCACCCTCATCATCACATGATCATAATGCTTCTAACATTCATCTTTGTTGTAAGCATACTTTACATTTTGATCAACCAAGGAAAGCTTGGAGATCTAGCCATCCTCATTCACCACAAGCATACATACATGAAGATCTATCACATCAATCTTGGGGAACTTATGATCTTCATCATTTGAAGGCTTCCTATCAATGGAAGTTCATTTAGAAGTAGTCATTCATATCCATTAGACATTTATGTCATGGATCATCATTGTAAACATTATTTCATCATCACAACACTTTCACCAAACTAGATTAGATGGTTTATGTGTTTGTACCAAAAAATACAAGGTTTGTTATGTTGGGCCTTAAAACATAACGGGAGTGGTTGTACCCGAAAAAAACTCGACATCTAGCTTTGTGTCAGAAATATTGTATAGGCGACGTTAGGTTGGTTCTACCTCAAACTAGAACATGGTATTTAGCTTTGTACTGGAAAAAGTAACTCTCGATTTGGGTACTCAGGGAGTGGAGTAGCGCGGAGAGGAGATCCGTGACTGAACCACTATAAATCCTCGTGCTCGGTTTGCACTTTCCTTTCTTTATATCTTTACTTTTATAATTGCACTATACTATTGCTTGTGATATGGTTTGATGTTTGTGTGACAACCTGGTTTACTATGCTTTATATTAGTCACAAATGATAATTGACACTTTCATATTATAACAAACTTCATAAGCGATTTGATACGAAAGATCTAAAGTTTTTAAAGCGATAGTAACGTATTCACCCCTCGTTTGCACAATTGGTACCAGAGCCTCGTAGCTCTTATTTTCAAAAAAAAATAGTTTTTAAAATGGAGCACGATCCATGTATCAAATTACCATTGAAGCGAAATATAATATGAAAAATGTTTTGCTAATTATACTTAGAAATTTTGTTGTTAAATGTTTAGATAAGTCACATTAGTAAAAATAATAACAAAATATGTGTATTATATTTTTTATATCAAATCTAGTAAGTCCTACACTTTCTCGCTATGCGTAAGTACATTTTTCATCATTCTGTGAAGACCACGGATTGGGCGGAACCAAAAATCACCACTAGTGGCAACGAAGTTCTTGGTAATTAGCAAGGGGGAAGGAAGATCTCCACTCATTTAATTCATTGAGTGCCCGCGGTGAGGCGCGACCCACAACAAACAAAGGGTTCCTCCCTTGTAAAATTTTGGTTCCTTGGTCTGCATAGTATGCAGGTTTTTTGGCCAACTTCAAAAAATAATAACTAATTGACCATAAGTCCGTACGAGTCGAGCCACATATCATTTTAAATGGAATTGAGTTTAATTTCATTTAAAAATACTCTCATGGCCTGAGACTAATTTTAAATAAGTGAAATAGACCAAATACTACAAAGATATCCAAGATATTAAGTTTCGCTTTAACATAAAAACTCAAATTTTTTAGTCAAGCAATTTAAGTTGGTATTCTTAGAACATTGATACACTTTCGTTTGAAACTTAATAATTTGGTAATATGTTTAAAAGAAACTAATCATGCTTGGTATACATCGTCATATTTAAACGCAAAATGACGAAAAGTGTTTTTCTTTTTATGCTATGCTAAATGACTATTTGTTTATGTTGTTTACATATACGTTGCTTACTTATTTTCAAATTGTTGTTTACACTTGTTTTTTTGTATAACATAAGTGTCAATCTTGCCATGTCATTTATTCGCTTGTTTGTCGATTTCTTGTTTATGCACAATAGAACATTTACTAGATTTTGTGCACTAAGTTAGAAAATTGTTTTACCATCGCTTATAGACTTAGATCACCTTCTTTGCATATGTTATACTAACATCTCTCATAACTTATGAATTCATAACTCACTTAGGAATGAGTACTAATTAAATTAGTCAAGTACGTTAAAAATGTTGTTTTGCATAATCTCCCGCATATAAATGCAAGTGTTAAGATGAAGGTTTAAGGAGTGTTTGGTACAAGAACCAAAATAATATTGTATGATGTATTTTATGTATTTTCTCTTTCTAGGATGATAACTAAACTTAAAACAATCATGTGAACTAACTTTGCCGTGCAGGGGGATAACATTTTGATGTTATCAATTTTTCACGATTTTCATTATTTAGTGAAAATCACTAGCCCTTATTGGAAATACATGCTCTCGTGTGTTTATATGTGTGTTATTGTTTGTTCCTAACTAAAAATAATTATCTCCATATGTTTTAAGAAAAATTTCAGGATTCGGAAAAGTCCCCGAGGGTTAAAAAAACTCCTCTGTGAACATTTATGCACAAAACGGATTCGACGGACCCAAAATTTGGTTCCGTCCTTGATATAATTTGGTGCCGTGGGAAGTGCAGGTAAGTTGATGAATTTTACTAATTCCCGCAATCTAATTTACCAAATTTTGTTTCTAGGATAGTTTTTCCTGCTTTCCATTTATATTAGGACTAGTTTAACTTACTTAGACCAGTAGGATATCCATTTCCCACCAAAATTTAAAAATTCTCAAAATCCACCCAAGGAACCTTTTCCTATAAAGGAAGGAACCCTAAATTTGGTTCCTTGAAATCCGTGGGTGTTTGACTTTTAAGATTCTGCATTGATTGAAGTTCATTTACTGAATATCTTTCATATCTCACTCAACACATCCTCAATGGATTGACTTAGGATGTTTGACATGCTCTTAAACACTTCCATCTCATTAGAAGCCACCATCTTTGTATGGATTAACATCAATCAAACACATTTCTCCATGAATCCTTAGTTCCCAAAATTAACACATTCAGGATGGTCATTTTCACACCTTCACTATTACTTCTCCTTAAGCTTAGCATGTCTTAAAGCAAAGTCAAAATGACTAAATCCTCAACCTCAAACAAGCCACTTAAGAAAACCACTAGGATTAGCGTTCGATCTTGTTGCTCCGTTAGCGTGAACTCTTCATCCTCAGACTCGTCACCTCTCAACATCTCATCACCCATTCAAGATGAGAACTTTCTAAACTTAAGTACTCCAACTCCACCACCAAAATCACCCACCATCGAACTTTGTGCAACACCACCAACATCTCCTCATCTATTTGTGGATGAATTAGATGACTTGCCACCTAGACTAACAAATCCGGACTCATTATTTGCAAAGATATCATACACAAGTCTAACATATGACTATAGATATTGTTTTGTATCTACATGTTTTGCCTCATTTGGTTAACATGAAAATAATGTGTCATCCTCCAAGATGATAAGGATTTACATCGATTCATAACTCAAATGTATGTTAAAGATGTATCCTTGAGTGCAATCTAAGCTCTATAATCTCAACAACGTAGGATTGACAACTCAAGTATTTCATCCAAAATATTCAAGTATATGTAACTTACGATTATAGTCATTTAAAGTCATATCCAAAAAATCAACACCCAAGTATTTTAACAACACATGTTAAAACACTAATCCTAAAATGAATCAAACACTTATCCCATCTCAACTAGAACACTTATCCAAAAGAAACAACCCACTATGGCACTTATCCCTCTTTGACACCTACTATCCCTCTTTGACACCTACTATGGCACTTATCCCACTTTGTCACCTTCGGTGGCACTTGTCCTAACACTCTCCCAATCAAAGCAAATGTCAATAGGTATTCATCCTTTAACATCTACCACTTAAGCTCACTTGTTCTTTCGCCATTATCTCATCACATTCACCTCTGTGATTTATCTTAGCCCCTAAGCTTCACAAACATGACCAAAACTTCAAGCACTTCACCCACTAGTTGTACCAACCAATGAACCATAAGAATTAGTATCTGTACTTGTTGTGTTCAACATCTATGGACAAATAATCAACCTAAGTACTCCCATAGCACTACAAACCTCTACATCACCACATCCTTATTTAAGGCACAATAGAAAAGCTACCACCTAAATCAACCAATCCACCATCCTTACCATCATTTGAATTCGTTGAGTGCATTGCTCAAATAGCCCTTGTGTCCAACACTCATACTAAGTCACATGCATGTTGAACAAACTCAACCATACTTTTCTACCTATGAGGGCTTAGCTAATTCATTATGGCCAGAACCTCAACTATCAAATGAGCATGATGATCCTGGTAACTTTTGTCAAATTCCACTAGGTATAAGTAGTACTACCATCACAAATTGTTAGGAATTGGAAATTCTATAGTGAAGCATCGGTCACCCCTAATGCTATCTAGCTTAAGTTAGCTCATAGACAGAAATGTTTAGTATGTTATTTGTTAGTTAGTTATTTGAGTGTACTTTTGTGTTTAGAATCATTGTAAGTGCTTGGGTTTTGATTTGGAAAGCTTGAATCACTGTGGTTGGGCTTGTTTTGGATTGAAAAGTGTGGTTTTGAAGTTTTTCATGGTAGCGACTTGAGTCTCGGAGTTAAATTTCTTCGTAGTGACTTGCTTCAGTAATTTTTAGCGAGTTGCAGTGTTAGTCGTAGCGACTTGATCGTAGCGACTTGTCTATTGAGACAAGCCGACAAACAGTACAAGTTAGTTGATTCTCCACTACGGCTAGCGACTTGGAGGGGTGGCGACTTACTTTCATTATTTCTAGCGACTTGTACCTTTAGTTCTTAGCGAGTTGTCTCTTAGCGATTTGGATACTTAGCGAGTTGTTCCTTAGCAACTTGACTGTTTAGCGATTTGGTACCATAGCGATTTGTGTTCAGCGACTTGGGTCTTAGCGACTTGGGCTTAGCGACTTGATTCACTGTAACTTGAGGTTTAGCGAGTTGCTACCTAGCGACTTCGGGATTAGCGACTTGGTTCTAAATTTTCTAGCGACTTGGTTTTATTGTTCTTGGCGAGTTGTTCTATTAGCGACTTGTCTTTATAGAAATTTGGTGAATTGATGCAAGTTACTCATATCTAATATCCATCAACACAATGTCTTACATCACTGACCCTTTAATCTCCAAAGTGCTTGAACTTTATGATACCTCACAGAACAATGAAACTGGTTGCTATTCAGAATGTTCTACCTTGATTGATTCAGGAATTTATGATCAAAACACTTCACAATCTGAGTCAAAATTTAAAGAGTCACACTTGTTAATGACACCTGATGCAAGGCAAATGGAATGCAACATTGAGCCCTTTCAACTACTTCATCAGCACCTCAAACAACTGTTATCCACAACTATGGATCGTACATGCAGTGCTCTCCTTCGTCAGGATCTACCCACTTTAACAAGAACCGTGCTACTGAACTTTGAGCAACTGAGGCTTCAAATTACCAAAAAGAAGGTATCAACTGATGATTCTAATGCAGCTCTTCAAGTAATCTTCAATCAATTTCAGCCATTCATCAAAGGGGAATATTCCTCAGATTTTGATCATGACGTGACTGGAATTTCATTCAAGAAACATACTGGAATGGAAATTCATGAGTTCATAAACACATTTATTCAACTTATGGGTAATATGGAAATATACATTAAGGAAGCTTCTCAAGAGAATGATAATTTGAATGAGTTGAATGGGTGTCAATTTAAGTTAAGTGAAGGTTGTGATATGTCGGGCAATGGATCAGTTGAAAGAATGGATAATGCCGAATGCAGAATTTCAGTTGCAACAAAAGATGATGAAACCAAATGTACTGAACACAAAGGTTCAGAGTCAGAAAAGCTTGAAACAGCTTACATGACAACTCCTGTTATGCATATGGTGAATACTGATCACATATCTGCAAATGAACAAGTTTCATGCGATGAGGTACCCTTAACTGATCAACATAATGCATGTGCTAATGTACCTGATAAATTCGATCCTAACTCTGAACATTATATTGTTAAATATTTCTTGGTTAAGCCTGAATCTAAAATCTTTAAAACAAATGACATGGTTGAAAAAGGGGTTTATGATGAACTTTCAAACAAATACTCAATTCTTGAAAAATATTGCATTTCCTTGGAAATTGCAATACAACAAAGAGAAGAAAGTTTCCTTGCTGCAAATACTTGCATAAATCCAGAATTCCCAGAATTTCGAGAATTTTTTGAAATTAACCACTTAAAAAACCAGATTCAGGACAAAGATTCAACCATATGCAATCTGAAATTAGAACTCTCAGATCAGTATAAGAAATGTAATATAGGGAGGGACAATCCTAACCATGTGGTGAGTGATACACTTAAATCTAGGAATGATGAATTGGCTCTGTGTGTGTCCAACCTATTAAGGGAAAATGAGTCCTTAAGAAAGAACTTATTAGAGAACAATTCCAAGTTGATAGATCAAACTAACTCCTTGTTAGCAGACATTGATGCCCTCAAAGCCCAAGTTCAGGATAAGAGCTTCACTATTGTTGCATTATAAACTGAGCTTAGGAAATCTATTGGAAATAGGGTGAACACTAAGTTTGCAAAACCATCAACCTTGGGAAAGCCAATTGTTCAAAACAACTCAAAACATCTTGTAGTTAGGACCCAATGCTTTTAGAACTGAAAGATTTAAACCATCGAAATCTAAGCTTGCCTCCCAAGTTGATGTGAATACTGTTTTGTCAAAACCAGTCACTTCACTATTTCATTCCGATATGATGAATAACAAACCTCAGGTTAATGTTCAAAGTCCTAAGATCATGAATTCTAGGAGGTCATCCAGTTCTCATAAGAAGCATCAAATGGCTGATCAATCCCCTAAGAAACAAACTAATTACAAAAGGACCAATATTCAAAACAGGGAAGTGCCTACATCCAAAGCTACTAGCAGCTGTTTCAAATGGATTCCCACTGGTAGATTATTTAAGTTTTCAGGATCCAAACGGACTTACATACCTAGATCTTGCCTTAAGTGGATGCCCACAGGAAAACTCTTCAAGAATATTGAACCTAAAGGGATTTCTATTAATGACACTCCTTGATCAAACTGTGCTACATCCAGTAGTGAGGTTACTCATGTCACTAACCCATCTATTTGCAATACCACATGTGTTACTAGTGGAAAGTGTCCTCAGTCTTTTTCAGGTACAATGCTCAATTCAATCATGAACATCATGACTTGGTTTCCATCAGAAATGAAGATTGCTCACTCAGGAATTGTAGCTTGTCAGAATTGATGTACCTCGTACTTTGACTCCTATTCGACTTGAATCAGGACTCGTTCTCATAAATCTGTGTACAAATTAGTTTAAAAAAAACATTTTTTTAATTAAAAATCAAAAATCATTTTTTTAATTATATAAATAATTTTTTTTATCTTTACCCACAATCTGATAAAAGATATATCTCTTGTTATCGATAACATCTACGCTCCTAGAAATGTCATTCAATAATCACATGGGATCATAGATGAAGTTCGAACAAAAGATATACTCTTGTTTGATAACAGGGGGTTAGAATTCAATCAATGTTCACTGGTGACATTGATTGAGGGGGAGAATATTGCAAGTTATCTCGTTATCTCTGTTTCTCTAAATATTGCAAGTTATCTGGTTATCTCTGTTTCTCTCTGCACCATTGTTTGATATGTATTGTGTGCTGATGCATGTTTTAATCATGTTTCGTTATGTCCTCTGTGTTAGATTGCTTATCTATGTTATGTCAATCTTGGTACTTCTCATATTACTCAACATGTGTTTATCAACTGTATTTGCATGCAATCTGATAAGTTCATGAACTGAAAGTGTCAATTGTACAAAATTTCATAGATAGCGACTTACTTTATTCAGGGTTAGCGACTTGGCAACCAATGATGTAGCTACTTGACTTTTATCCTTGCTAGCGAGTTGCTTCTTATTCACAAGTACAGGGACTGAATGTGTGAACTTTGCAAACTTGAAAAACTTCTCTTATCCCCTAGCGACTTGATTCATTTTTCATACTTTCAAAAAAAATCAAAAAGTTTTGCTTGTTTTTCTCTCTCTCGTTATCAATTTCTACTAGCGACTTGATTGTGGTATGTGTTATATCAATCATTTTTCCGTTTCAATACATGTGATTTATATGCATATCCTAACTCTGTTCCCTTAACAGATTCCATTCGTGCTTTTGATCTTCAACTTTTGCTTCACTCGCTTAAGTTTGTTAATGGATTCAACTACTGAAACACATGTTATATGTATTAATGGTTTAGGTGCAGTTTGGGATCACTAGGATTGAAGTAATTTTGCAGTTATGTGTTTTAATGGGTGTTTGAGCTATTCGTTGTAATATTTGTATGACGGTTGTTTAGATTGTGTTTCTGTTGTTGCTTGTGGTTGTGAGTTGTTTTAATGGTCACGTTTGTTGAATGGTGTAAGGTGTTATGCATTTGATATGACTTGTTCTTGGTAGCGACTTGCCAGTGTTCTTGATAGCGAGTTGGCTTATAGATTCAGTATACATTTCTTGCTAGCGACTTAGTGATGTGATATGTAGCGACTTGGTCTTGTTTCTTTTGATAGCGACTTGTCTTTACAAGTTAGCGACTTAGTGATTTGATTTGTAGCGACTTGGCCTTGTCTCTTTTGATAGCAACTTGTCCTTACAAGTTAGCGACTTGCTGTATCATGTTCAAAAATGGCGACTTGTTACTATTTTTATGGTGACTTGTTTTATCAAATTGTTTAAAGCAACTTGCTATGATAATTTCATGCTAGCGACTTGGTTCAGGATTACTTGTAGCGATTTGTATTAACAAATTACTCTTAGCGACTTGATATAACATTATTGTTTAAGCAATTCGTATCTGGTTTCTCTTGTAGCAACTTGATATGATAACTTGTTTTAGCAACTCGTTATAACACTTCCATAATAGCATCTTGTCTCATGAAATTATTTTATAGCAACTTTGTTTTTAACTAATTTGTTTTTAACAACTTGTCTCTCAAAAACTTTGTCAAAAGGAGTTGTTTCTTTGAAAATTACTAATGCTACTTAATCTATTTCCTAAGCATTTCAATCTGTTTATGGGTACTCTGTCAAGTGTACTACTCGTTCTGTCTTTGTCATGAGGTTGCATTAAATCTTGTTTAGCTAACCATGTCTAATATAACATGCTCTCAAACACTGTTGTTGTATGTGTGTCTCTTTAGATCCTCAATGGCAAATAAACCTCATCCGAGAACCTTGGTTCCTCTACTCCATCCATTGTACTTATAGACAATGAAATTCTTCCAGAAGACAAATGGGTAGAGATTGGGAAAAGTAACTGTTATGTGGACATGGAAAGGATTCAACAAAATCCAATCTTCAAAGTGGCAATTGATATTCTTAAAAACACTAATTTCTTCAGTGCCATGACCAAGCAATGCACTATCCCTTCCATTTACCTACAACAATTTTGGAACACCATCACATGGAACAAGATCTCCGCCACTTATTCCTGCAAGCTTGATGATAAGGAATTTGAAATCACATATGACATTCTCAGCAAGGCCCTAGGAATCACACCCTGTGACCCCACCATACGATCTGCCCCTCCACCTAGTGCGGAAGAGCTAATAGTCTTTCTGATTGGTTTAGGTCATCAAGTTGGCATATCAAGGGCTTTAGATATCATCACTGGACACATGTATCAACCCTGGAGAGCCATAACTACCATTCTCAACTTATGCTTATCTGGCAAAACCTCAGGGTTCGATAAAGTAAGGATACCTATTCTGCAAATCCTATGGGGTCTCATCAATGGGGTAAACATTAATGTCTCGGGCGTATTGGGAAGAATTCTCGTTGTCAATGAACACATTTATCACCGATAGAACAAGCGTTCAGAATCAAGCTCAAAGAAGAAAGAAAGTACACAAACTTGTGATTCCTAGCATTAGATTCTCGAAGCTTGTTATCCAAGCTTGCAACATACTCATAACTTTAATCCTAGGAGTGAATCAATCCTCCATAATGCTAAGGATGAATTTGTTCTGGGTAATCTCAAATACATTGCCAGAGGTGTCAATAAGGAAATCTTTGGATTGCCCATTCACGATATTCTTCTCGGATGATATTAAGAAGACTGATCACTTCAAATTATACAAGAAAAGGGCATCCAGATCCAATGTTGAGGACTCTCCCATTCCATCCCAACCCAAAGCTACAAAGTCCACTTCCAGTACAAAGACCTCATATCTTTGCGCTTCCCAAGAAGAGACGTGGCAGATCACAACCTACTTGACACTTGACACCAGAAGCGAAAGGAAGAAGAAAGATGTTATAAAGGGGAACGCTGAAGGAACTGAGGTTTCAAGGGGTGATACGAATGTTATTGATGAAGATATGGCTGCTTTGCAACTGGGAATTAAACAAAGCCTTGAAAGCCAGAACATGAGACCACGGTGGGAGGAGTTACAATAAGAGAACCGAGGCGCACCCGACATACAACTCCTTCCACTCAAGACAAAGGAAAGGGATTCTTTGGGCAGATCTTGAGAACAAAATTTGCTCAAATGCTATTGAACATCTCTTCTCTGTCTCCTAAAACCACTACCCAATTTGAGCTAAGGAAAAGAAGTGTTGAATCATCTTCAGGCCAAGAACAAACTTGAGTGGAAAAGGAGGTATCAGAAACACAAAAGAAACTCCGGCATCAAGTGATACCCAATCGATCGAGAATGATGATGAAGAGTTCTTTGAAAGACTCCAGAGAGAACCTTGAGTCAAGATCGATGAAACCGGCATGTAGAGGAACCTAACATGTCTACGGGTTCTCTTTCCTCTCTTAAGAATCTAGATGCTGATTTTTCATTCGGTGATCAGTTTTTGAATGACAAACCTTCGACACGAGACTCATAAGCCTAATGATGAGAAAGAGATTTGAGTCCATGTACACGGTCGCATCCAGCAAGACACATCTACCATCCCACCTATGTACACTGCTCTTACAACCGAACATCCACCACCTAATCCTGCTAAAGATCTATCACTTGAACCAGTGGTTCTTACATTCGACACGGACACTCCACCGGCTTCACCACCTCAAATACTAACATCTGATCAATTGCTCGACAAAGCGGTGAAAAGAATTGAAGCTCTTGAAAGACAACTGCCTAAATCTGTCAATGTCCTCGAGGATCATTATCTGAGGCTAGAACATCTTAACCGATGAAGGGGTAGAGGCGCCATTCAAGAGAAGTCAAGGATCTTGTAGAATGGGCAATGCAAGCTCCTCTGCTTAAGCGGTTTAAAGACCTACCTATTTAGGACATGAGAGCTGTCCTTTCAGACAAGATGTATGAAGCTAACGAGCATAAGCATGAGGTTCGTAAGAAGTTATTCGAGGCTCTCGAAGAATCGATCGATTACGACAATCATCTACAGTTTTTAGAGGACATTGGAGAAATAAAGGCTAAGAAGAAAAGGAGGACTGTGGTATTGGAGACATTGCATAAAGGTCATAATCCTCCTCCTCCTCCTCCTCCAACGGGAGGAGCTGGAACTTCAGTGCGGGGGGATCTTACGGCACAACCACTACACCTTCACCACAACCACCAACATCTCTCCAAAACCGACAAATCAATCCGACTCATCCGGTGATCCAGGTACTCGGAAGAAGTCGCGGCACGGACCACCGTTGATTCAAGGTTCACACCACATTCTTTACTATTCCGAAGATCATGTGCCTCATGAAGAATCGTATGTCATGGCGAGTCGGAATCCGATGACGTGATGATGCATCCACCAAACATATCCCCAAGCCATCTAAAGATGATTGGTTTGATGCATCGTGTCGGTGAGCAGCTCTAATACCTCTAGAGTTGCACATTCAAAAGACACAATTCAAAGCTGGCTCTCCAAAGAGAGACCTCAAACTCTAGAACCTTCATGGTCCATTCCAAAATCTGACACGATGATCTCTAACAACAACTGGGCATCAACCATCACCACCAACTATGAAGCCCCACCCGAAGACTCTATTCTTCACATCACTGGAGATATGGATAGCTTTATAAAGTGGTTTTGTGAAATGAAGGGAATCTCATCCATCTCTCCGAAGGACCTTGAAGGACAAGCATTAGAAATCGTCAAGCTCTTCCACTCAGATGCCAATCAGCTTCAGTACCAGATGGAAGAATGCCATAAAATGCTGAATGATCAAGTCAGTGAACAAATCAGTCGTTTTGATGTTAACAAACCTCTTCCTCTCGGTGGTGAACCTGGACAAATGACTATTCATTCTGAGTTCTTCTTCAACCATGACCTGGACTATCTATGTGCTCGTACCCCTTGAAAGAAGACCGGCTTTATCGATTTCAAAGATGAAGGCGCTACCTATCACGGGTCTTGAGCGGATGGTACCGATCAATTCGGTCTGAAAAAGAACATGTGGATGACATCGAGGCTTCATATGGCATTTCGCATTGGTGGTTCAAAAAGAAGAAATTCTACATTGAAAGACATGGAGTGATAAAAGACGCATAAAGGCACGATTCGATCCAATTTTGTAGATTAAAAGTGTTGTCGTATAGAAATCTTCCCAATCTATGGTTATGAATATCGAAGAAGATTGTTCTTGAAGAGCTGACTTGAAAGATCACGTGATAGAAGAAAACGACTTCAAACATCTGCTGCCAAATGACTTTGAAGATCTCTATCTTCTGAACCTTCAAGGATACCTTAACCATCTACTGTTCGCTCTAGAAGAAAGCCCTCTCTGCGATTGTCAATCTCGGATCGAGGCTTGGTCATTCGAAAAGAGTTGAGGATTTTCACTAGGAATGGAAAGCTACGACCGGCGTCAACCTTACAAGACCGCAATGGGAAGCCTCAGGACATGAATTTCATCACGAATATAAAGTGATTGACACTCCCAGAGCCATCATCTTTACCTCGTGATATCTGGTCAAGAATGCTAATGAGGTTATGCGAGTTATACAAGTTCGATGATGGTACACTTAGGATGGTTGAACAAGAATTGAACTCAAGAGTGAAGGAAATCAAAATTGACATCAAGCCGTGGAACAAAACAAGACGGTCGAACAGGATTTAAAGATGTGTGAAGAGTTTGCAGTGGCGCAATTGGTAGAAGACTTAAGACTAGGATGATTTATCGCAGTTCTTGAAAGTTTTGTGGGTGGTAGACTTAGTGAAGGTCACTACAAGTCGCTTCAAAGAACTGAATGAAGACATCTTCCTAAGTAGGAAGCTTACACGTTTTGTATTTTTGTTATGTAAAATGTGGTGTATGTAATATGAACGACTATAATGTATGTAGTAGTGATAGGTTATGTATTGTGGTTTCCCTTTTTTTTTATCTAAAAAGGAACTGATTAGTAGTCCACTGATCATATAAAAGCGGGGACATATTTTTCTCCTACAAAGTTTTATTTTATACATATTTAAATCACTTGAGATCCAAAATCTCAAAGGATTTGAAATTTTGATCGGGGGAGAAAATGTGATATAAATATGAAAGATGATAAAAGGTGACCATTTCGTCTCAAAGTGCATCTTGCTCTCTAATATATGCTAAACTAGCAGCTTTTGAATCTTGAAGCATATATTGAGGGAGCATTTCAAAACAAATAAAAACCTTCAAGGTACAAAGACTTCTATATTTTAACATAATGTACCTTGATTGTGTGTTAAATGGTTTCTAAATGTTGGTAATTGTGGTTGTACTTCAAAAGATCTCTTTCCTCTATGTGATAAAATGTTTTCAAATATCCTATGCACATATCGAGGGGGAGAATTTACCAAGAAAATCAAATGGCTCTTTGATTTCACAGTTTCAAACATCGTCAAGCTTAACTCACACAAGCTAGCCACTTGTGAATGACTAACCGTAAGAAGCTTAAAACGGCTCGGACACTGAATCTGTGATAATGAAGGCTTAAGGGTTATGTGTGTGGATAAATCCTCAATATCAATATCAAAAATAATCACGAAGATAGATTCAAATTCTCTTAGGAAAAAGAATAATAAATCAAATCCCGTGTGTGATCGTGTGTATGGATTAGTCAACCCGAATCGTTTTCCCAACGCGGCGTGAATTGCCAACGTCGTTCTTGGTTTGGAATTTAATGCTCGATGTTTTGATTTGTTTGGTTTTGATTATTAAACACGGGGAGTGGGGAAAGTAATTAAGGGAATCTATTTTACGGGAAATCCTAAGTGCGATTTAAACTAAAACGTAATTAATCAAACGTAAATAAAATGCAACTACGTCTAAATTAAACCCTAAAAATGCCTAAATCTATTTTCACTCTAGAAATGATATGTAAAAACTAATTTAGAATTAAAACTATTTTTGGATTTTTAAGATTTTATTTAAATTAAAAACTAATTTTTAACCTTTTAAAACTAAATTAAATACTAAAAATTATAAAATTTAAGGAGAAAAATGTGAAACTACTTTTATAAAATCTAAAATATCATAAGAGACTTTTCAAAACTATTTTTTTTATTTTTCAGATCAATTCTCTATTTTCTACTAATTTAAAACTATTTTAATCTAATTTAAATTGTGAAAAATATCAAATAAAGGGGGAAAAATATGGAAAAATCTTTTTTATGCTTTTTATATTTTTCTTAAACTGAGAAAAATGAAAAGTTATTTTTTGGAACTTTTTCTCAATTAATTGCAATTAAAGCTAATTAAAAATGATTAAAAACTAGTTTAAATCTAGAAAAATAGCAAACAGTGACCAAAATTAATGAAAAATTCAGGAAAATGCTAAAATGCTATTCTAAACCCATGAAAAATAGGAAATGTGGTGCTTATGTGTAAGGATCAAGGGCTGTAGTGTAAATGAAGCTAAAATAAGCACTTATAAATAAGCAAAAAACTTCTACACTGAATTTAAGCTAAGGGAATCTTAAAGTAACCTTAAAGTGACAGTGATGGAACTATGGGAGCATACAATAGGCTAGTAATAAGGAATGATTAAGCTAAAATGAAGATTTCCTACAGAAATAAGCTAAAAAGCTAAGCAATCCTATAAATAAGCTATAGAGGAAGGGAGACCTAATAGGCTATCTATACTAAGGTATCTAGGAGTGTTATAAGCTAATCCTATAGTCTAATGAGCTCTAGAGGCTAACTTTGAAACCTCAAATTCCAACAGTTATAGCAGAAAATGGGACAACTTTTGAGCTTATTAATAAGCTAGCAAACAAGTTTTTTATGCCAAAATAAGCTAGATCAGATCTAGAACAGGTTCCAGGGTCTACAAAAAACCAAACTTCAAAAGTTTTGAAGCTCAAATAAAGAGTTTACAGGATCTGATATAGGGGGTGTTTGAGGACTGTTGTAAATCTGTTTTGCTGATATGCTGTTGGGACAGGTTTGAAAACTAGATTTGAGCTTGTAAAAGTTGTTGAAAATTCTTGAAAACTGATTATAAGCTAACTTTAACTGCTAGACTCTACTCAAAACTAACTTTTTTGGGTTTTTGAAATGATTTAGACAGTAAAAACAGCTAGAGAAAGTGACCTACAAAACTGTTTTGACAGGAAATTAAGACAGCTAGAGAAATTGATCAAATCTTTTGACACTTTATGACACTAAACCAGGACTTGTAACAGACTCAAAAGATCCTAAGTGACTCAAAAGCTGACTCAAACAAGGGCTTAGACCAAAGCTAAGCCATAAGCTGTTGTGACAGCTTATGGGTATCAAAGACTTGAAAACACCACTGACTTTATGAAATCTGATCAAACTTAACACAAATAACACTAAGACTACTAGAACTATTAACCAAAGCAGTTATAACCCAAAGAGTACCTGAAAATGGGTCAAAAACCCTTTGTGCCAAACACTCCTTTTTGAGGGGTGTTTGGTACAAATTGATTGGCTTTACCTCTTATTTGGGTTTAACTGATGAAATAAAGATGAAAGCACATCCTTTTTATGATAAGAACACAGATTTGAAAATAAGCAAACTCTAAATAAGCAGTTTGACTTTCGTTGACTTTTTTTTTTATTTTTATAAAAACTGAACAAGACTAAGACAAGATGGATAAAACAAGCTCACATAAGCTATTCAGAGCTTATATGAGCTTAAACTAACAATATTCAAAGCTTGAATTAATGGAATAGTACGGATTGATATCAAACAAGAAATGAAACACTTGAAAACTTTTATTAAAACTGAAATGAGAATACAAGATATTGAAATTCAAAACATTAAACTACTGAAATCTTTGAAAATACATTAAACATAAACTAAATTTTAAAGGAAATCAAGCTACTCTACACGAATTCTATTGTGATCAAAGGGGTCTTTAAATAGCCTTGAGGAGGAGGTCTTGGGATCCTTTGAGAAGAGCCTAGAAGG
Source organism: Chrysanthemum makinoi (assembly GCA_910596185.1). Classification (NCBI taxonomy): domain Eukaryota; kingdom Viridiplantae; phylum Streptophyta; class Magnoliopsida; order Asterales; family Asteraceae; genus Chrysanthemum; species Chrysanthemum makinoi. The sequence continues at coordinate 171,128,236 of OU343223.1, forward strand.
CTGATTCTGAGCCATTCATTCCTTCCATCATCACTTGCACCAATCAAATTGCACCATTTCGCCCATTGATGTGTTTCGACCAATAGTGTTGTGACATTTGGCCACGTGGCACCTAATCGACATGTCGGTGAGGATAAGGTTTCTAGATAGATTCTAGTACGAGGTTGGTGTTTGGGAGGTGGTATTTGTGGAAAAACGGGTGTGTTTGGCTGGGACAGGGAAGGGTACTGTTTGGGGCGCGGGGGCTTATAATATTATTGTTTAAAATGTTTGACCGGGTTGGTTTGCTTTGACTTGGGTATAAGGTCGGGTAAAAGGTTTAGTTTAGGTGGCCGGGTTTTGTATAATGGGCGGGTTGAGTGTTTGGGCCAGGCAAAGAGTAAAAGGGCCGAGATTTAGGATATTGGATCATGGGTTTGGATATTTAGGATTGGTATCTTGGACTAGTAATAGATTATTGGTAACCATAGGGACCATTTATGTAATTTTGGATTTCCAAGGGACCAATCATGAAATTCTGAAATCATCTTCCAAGGACCATCTTTGACAATCTTCAATAGACCAAGGGCCAATTTGCAAATTTCTGAATCTTCAAGGGTCACTGACAAATCTCTGAAACTTGAGGGAATTTCGACATTTCTTCAAACTTTGATCAAATCTTCACAAATCATCCTCAGAGATTTAGAAATCTTCATAAATGCATAATTCGACCTTCCTCAGCTTAAGCTCTCTTAATCTCTCGTGCTTTCGGTTTACGTCGATTTGGTTCCTTTTGCGTGTTTTACATATCCGTACTGCACAAGCACAAACTCAAGAAAACCACAAATATTAGCAATAAACGGCTCTTTCTTGGTTATTTTGGGTCTATTTTGATAAAGAAAAGGTATGTGTTTTAGCACATACCAAAATACCCCAGACGAAACCATTGCCGTGTCCTCACGCAATGCAATCAACTCACGCTTCTAAAACCAAGGATCTCAATCTCTTTCTACTAAACCTATGAAGAAGTAGCAAAGATTCCTCAAAAGAGATTAAGAAAGCCTTAATTCTAAAAACGCCCCGTTTACCTTTTAATTCTCATGTATAGATATTATGATTAAGCACATTCCGGTTATGAATGACGGTTTGTTGAACTTTCATGTCGATCAATAACTCCAACATTTTTCAAACGACATGTTAGGATCACGGAGTAGAAAACACAACACAAAGTGAAGTGACCATACGGATAGAATACATCGTCCCTGATTTTTCACAAGTTCCCAAACTAAGCGTAAAACCGAAATCATTGTTACATACGATTCTAGATGCTAACACTACCCATGGAAGTTACTTGTGTAATTACCTTTTGTTCCCATTTTCCTATTTCCTCTAGATTTTTTTTATTTTTGTGAGAAATGAATTTCTTCAAAATCTCGTTTCGATAACTTTTATTCCGATAAAGATATAAAGCTAAGTCGATAATTAGTTATCCGCCTTCTCTCAAGAACCATTGTCGTAAAAATGAGGTCCACATCAAGGAATTTTTATTCACTTATACTTGATTTTTTCATTTTCATTTTTCAACATTTTTTTTTTTTTTTTCATCATTCATTTTCATTCACTTAGACTTTTACGTGTATGAGTTATGAACTACGGAGCTTCACGGGGTAATTCCAAGACTATAGGCTTCATGAGATGAGAATCCCGGCTGGCTAGGCTAAGACCTCACTCAATCCTGGCTAAAGATCCAAGAGTCCGATCTCGACACACGCAGACTCACAACTTTACTTATTACATTATCACATATCACTTATTACTGATTACTTATTTATTACGGATCCTTGATGTGTACCCAATTTTTAAAACAAAGATTCTTTTAAGAAGAAAAAGAACTAACTATCGCCAAAAACTCAACATCTCTAATTATTTAGACAGATATGGGGTGAAACAATTTTGTGGGAACAAAAGCCATAAGTACCTTCGATGGGCTCTAAAGAGAACCAACTACTCCACGCTTAGCATCTAAACTCATAAGTAACTCTATCATTTCTCGATATCTGCAAATTTAAAATCCCAAATAATGAGATCCGCGGATGCTTAGCCGATAATTTTTAGATTACCTATGGTTAAGGGAACAAGCTAGGGCTCAACACGCCCGGTCAAGTCGGAATTCCATTCCTACTCTCACCAGCGGAAAGTCAATCAAGGTGTCAAAATATATATTAACTTAGCAAATGCTTCGTCTAAAGAAATCAAGTTATGCATATTTAAAGTCACTCAGGGAAACTTGCAAAATCTTGGCCTTGTGAGCTAGAATTAGCATTTTATAGCTTCTTATCTAAGAGACTAGCAAACTTTTCAATCAAAAAGACTTAACAAAAGCTTACAAAAATTTTTAAATTTTCTCATTTTTTGCACAATTTTTCATTTTATAAGGAAAAACGGGGTTACGAGAGAAACACGACGAAATAAGCAAGTGCGGTCAAATCAAATCGAAGATTACCCTACCCCAGACTAGAACGAAACATTGTCCTCAATGTTTAAAAGCAAGGGTATCACGAAAATCTAAAAGCCGTTTATTAAGTATGCTAGAAGATAAACGTTAGTCGATAAGATTAGGATATCGGATTTCCATCGGCATCGATCATGAAACTCGAGTGGAGAAAATTCAAACTGCGAGCACGAGAGTCTTCATATCGGGAAATTCCTGAACACAACATCACATACAACCAAACACGAGAAATGAAGAAGCGGACCCTTCGGCGTCACTTATTAGAAAAGTAGAAAGAAGATAGATGGATAAGCATGGGGTGCCTCCCACGGCGCTCTCGTTTTGATTACCGAGTCGCTAGCTTGACTCGATCCCCGAATTCAATTGTCCATGAGGAAGAAAGTTTGGAGATCCGGGACAACCATAGATGGGATGTCCCTCCAAAATAATGTTTCACACGATGACCATTCACCTTGAAATTTGGGCCATCGGGTTGAGAAAGCTCCACCGTTCCATACGGGAAAACTTGAGTGATGGTGAATGGTCAGGACCAACGGGTTTTGAGTTTGCCCGAGAATATCTTCAATCGAGTTAAAGAGGAGAACTTGATCACCAACGTTAAAGCAGCGGTTTTGATTTTAGCATCATGAATCCTCTTAGTCTTCTCTTTGAAAATCAAAGAATTCTCGTAGGCCTGATCCCTAAGCTCGTTTAATTCATTCAATTGAACTTTTCGGTGATCACCCGCGGTCTTAAGATCGAAATTAGCATGTTTCAAGGCCCAGAATGCCTTGTGCTCGAGCTCGATGGGCAAGTGACAAGCTTTTCCATACACCAACTTAAATGGGGTGCACCCGATGGGTGTCTTGTATGCGGTGCGGAAAGCCCATAATGCATCATCTAACTTATCGGCCCATGAAGCTCGATTTTCTCCTACGGTTCTTTCTAAAATCCTTTTTAAACCACGATTCGAGACCTCAACTTGTCCGATCGTTTGCGGGTGATACTGTGATAGAAAGGCGATGGGTAACTCCATATTTAGCCATAACTTTTGCAAATTGTTCATTACAGAAATGGGTACGCGATCACTGATGATAGCACGAGGTGCTCCGAATCGGGAAAACAAATTCTTTAAGAACTTAACAACCACTCGGCGTCATTGGTGGGGGCGCCTTCGCTTCAACCCATTTGGACAAGTAGTCGACGGCCACGAGGATATACTTATTTCCTCTAGATGATGGAAATGGCCCTATAAAATCGATGCCCCATACGCCAAAATCTCACAGACTTGAATAGCATTTTGTGGCATTTCATCCTTCTGTGAAATTTTCCCTTGTCGTTGGCAAGAATCACAAGATTTGACTAAATCATGAGCATCTCGATATATGGTAGGCCAATAGAATTCGGAATCAAAAACCTTCTTAGCGGTGTAGCTTGCACCATGATGGCCACCAGTGGGTCCATTATGGCAAGCATTGAGAATATCAATAGCCTCTTGGCCATGAACACACCGCCGGATCACTTGATCCGCACAAATCTTAAACAAGTAGGGGTCGTCCCAGAAATAATGCTTAACATCTTTGAAAAACTTGTTCTTTTGTTGGGACGACATCCCTTTCACGATGAAATTGCCCGCATGGTAATTTGCAAAATCGGCAAACCATGGGGTGTTCGGGTCTTTCTTAGCAACCATCCCAAGTGTCTCAAGAGGAAATGTTTCCGTAATCTCCTTTTTCTCGAGCACACTTTGATGGGGATTCTCAAGTCTAGAAAGGTGATCGGCAGCCAGGTTCTCCGCTCCTTTTTTGTCAAGAATAGTAACATCAAACTCTTGAAGGAGGAGAACCCACCGAAGTAATCGTGGCTTAGCATCTTGCTTTGCCAAAAGATACTTTAGGGCAGAATGGTCGGTATACACTATGGTCTTCGACAAGACAAGGTAGGGTCGAAATTTTTCAAAAGCATAGACAATGGCCAATAATTCCTTTTCAGTAGTTGTGTAATTGTGTTGGGCCTCAGACAATGTCTTACTCGCATAGTGTATGGGTTGAAAATGTTTCGACTTACGTTGCCCCAAGACTGCCCCAATTGCGTAATCACTTGCATCACACATAAGATCAAAGGGCAAATCCTGGGTCGGGGCAACTAAGATCGGTGCCTCGGTTAATTTCTTTTGAGAATGTTAAGCGCTTCAACACATTAGTTGGTGAAGATAAGCGGAGCATCCTTTTCAAGGAGATGGGTGGAGGCGGGCTATCTTAGAAAAATCTTGGATGAAGCGGCGATAGAAACGGCATGACCCAAAACTCGAATACCTTTGGCGGTAGTGGGATGAGGGAGTTTAGCTATAACGTCGACTTTAGCTCGGTGCGACCTCAATCCCGATTTTGAAATCTTATGGCCGGGGACAATGCCCTCTCGAACCATGAAATGGCACTTCTCCCAATTCAAGACCAAGTTGGTGTCTTCACACCTTTTGAGCATGTGGTCTAGATGAGAGAGGCAAGAAGTGAAAGAATCTCCATAAACCGAGAAATCATCCATAAAAACTTCCATAGACTTTTCGATCATGTCATGAAAAATTGCCATCATGCACCTTTGGAGCGTCGGGAGCATTGCATAAGCCAAATGGCATGCGTCGGTAAGCAAACGTTCCATAAGGGCACGTGAAAGTGGTTTTCTCCGATCCGCGTCGGGATTTGAAAATAACCGGAGAAACCATCGAAAGCAATAGAACTCATTTCCGCTAAGCGTTCGAGCATCGATCCATAAAAGGCGAAATGGTCCTTACAGTAGCATCGTTCAATTTTGATAATCAATACACACCCTCCATCCGGTGATGAGGCGTGTGGAAATCAACACATTTTCATCGTTAGCAATGGCGGTCATTCCTCCCTTCTTAGGGACACAATGGATAGGGCTAACCCATGAGCTATCGGAGATTGGATAAATGATTCCGGAGGAGTTTAAGAACTTCCTTTTGATAACATCATGAATTTTGGGTTAACCCTACGTTGTTGTTGAATCGGGTTTACAATCATCCTCCATCGAAATTTTGTGGAGTACGAAGCGAGGATTGATTCCTTTGATGTCAGAAATTTGCCAAGCGATTGCATTTTTGTGTTTTCGTAGGACATCCAAAAGTGCGGTCTTCTCCTCATCTTTCAAGTTTTTAGCAATGATGACGGGAAATTTGTTCGGTTTCTCAAGAAAAGCGTATTCAAGATGAGGAGGTAAATCCTTGAGCTCGGGCTCCGGAGGATTTTCATCAGACGTTCGTACTTCTTTGATTTAGTCAATGTAATCTCTTTGGAGGAGTGACGGTAATGGATCTTCGTTCAACAATTGTTCAAGATAGCGGATATCTCCCTCGAGTCATAAACACCATCATCAATTCCGGTGGAATCGATTCATCATCGACAAAACTCATCGATCTCTTCCAAAATGAAGTCACCTCCCTCGAGCGGGTTGAAGAGGGAAAAATCGGCAATAATAGGCTCAGAAGATGGTTCAACATTTTTAGAAGGAATGGTGGGATTGCCACCCATAAAATCAAGAACTTCTTGAGCATACTCCTTCGTAGCAATATCGAGAACGTCGATTCGATTAATAGAAGCATCATCGTAGTTGGAGGAGTATCTCGAAGGATGGTTAATATTAAGCGAGACGGTTTCCTTGTTAGCTCGTAAAGTGATTTCTCCTTCATAAACGTCAATCATCGCACGACCCGTTCTTAGAAAAGGCCTTCCGAGAATAAGAGGTACTTCGGTCGACATCAAAGTCAACGACAAGAAGTCGGCGGAAAATGCGGTGGTCCTACTTTCACATAGACGTCCTCGGCGATTCCTCTCGGAATAGAGGTTGAGCGGTCCTTGAGTTCAAGAGTCATCTTAGTAGGTGTGAGTTCGGGAGAAAGTTTGTTATAAATCGAAAGAGGCATTAAGTTAATACTCGCACCAAGATCGGCCAAGGCGGAGCATTTCACTATTCTCGGAAACTCACAAGGGATAAGAAATTTGCCGGGGTCTCCTAACTTTTTTGGAAGTTTCTTGAGGAGCACCGCCGAGCAATTCTCATTCAACGGTGTTTTTGCTATTTCCGCCAACTTTTCCTTATTACTCACTAAATTCTTGATCATAGCACAAATTTGGCATGAGGAGTAAAGCATCGGTGAAAATGATGTTAAAATTCAAGGATTGAGCGATTTCACAAATTTCTCCATTTGGTTTTCGGTTTTATCACGAAGCTTTTGATTATGAAGTCTTGAAGGATAAGGAAGTGAAGGTTTTAGAGTAGTCTTCGGAACATCGGGTTTCGAATCGAGTCCTGAACGACCTGAGGAGGTGATGCAGTGCGGGTTGCACATTTTCTTCAATAACCTCGGTATCTTGTTCCTCCTCCCTTATCAGCGGAGTAGGAGATGAAGGTCCATCAATAGCCTTACCACTCCGTGTGGTTATAGCTTTCAACTCACCCTTCGGGTGGGGAATAGTATCACTTTCGGAAGAGAACCGAAGATGAGGGTTGGTGACCTTACACAACCTGACATTCAACATGTCTTGAGTTTATTCTACGTGAAGTTTCCAATTTGTTGTTAAAGTCGAATCTCATTCCTAAACTCATTGCTTTGTCTAGTTAACGAAGATTGCAACTCGTTCCTCAAACTAATGTCGATTTTGCATAGTGGATGGTAGAATTGGTGTTTTGAACATAAGTCGTGAAGTCATTTGGAGGCAAAGGTGAAGCTTGATAGCTTGGGTTGTGATATACTTGATTGTAGTTAGCTCCTTGATTTGGGTATTGATTTGGTGGAGCTTTGAATTGGTTTTGAACATTTGGTCCACGAACTTGATTCTGATTAAAGCGATTCGATTGTTGATGGAGAAAATCCGGAGGTACCATTTGATTACTAACACGAGGATTCGGTTCAACTTGAGAGCGGTATTGGTTACCTCCGGTTACGGCATTAGCATTGAAAGGATGTCCATCGGTGGCGGTACAATTGTAGTAGGCATGCGGGCCACCACAAGTAGTACAAGTCGTTTCCACCGCTTTGACTTGAGCTGGTGGAGAAGAATTAGGTGTGTTTGATTGCACTTAATGGTTTGATTCAAGGCCGAATCCAAATTCGGTCAAGAATTAGTGTGTTTGATAAATTTTGTTTGCCTTTGAATGAAACAAATTAGCTACCGACCATTCTATGCGAATGAGAATACAAAATCATTCAAATAGCTTGCAATTTTACCCCATAAACTTTCTCCACGTAAGTGTCATCTCTATTCTTTTACACCTAAATGTTTCTATTTAATCTTATGGTATTACTATTATTTTGTATAAAGGCAAAACATTATTCAATATTTCACAACTCTCTTTCTCAAGATTTCAAATCAAAAGGTTGTGATTGGACTTTTATAAAATCAAGTATTTTTGGTAATTGCTGAGTGCCCACAAGGCCACAACCACGCTTAGAAATTATACTGCTCGTTGATGCCGTATGTAAATTTATTTGTTTTGTCATCTTTAAAATGAAATGAAATAATAATAGTTATAAGCTCAATTATAATCACCCCAATGACGCTAAAAATAATACTCATTAGTTTGATGTATATTGAAATTTTTCACAATTGTATTGTTTATGTGTGTTTGGCGCTAAGCATTTAGGAGCCGTGAGCTTGAACGCTAGATCTTTAATGGTCGCTTGGTAAGACCAAGTAGATTTATCTACTTTATCAGAAAGATCATTTTTCGACGCTCCATAAAGTAGCATTGAGTGTTGAGCATTTAAGAGATGTTTTACAAATTATGATTACACCTACAATTACAAGTATTCAAACTTATTTATAAAGAAAAATCAAGCATCAAGCATAACTATCACATAACTACCACTCACTCAAGCACGCTATTTTGATGTGTACCCAATTTTAAAACAAAGATTCTTTAAGAAGAAAGAACTAACTATCGCTAAAAACTCAACATCTCTAATTATTTAGACAGATATGGGGTGAAACAATTTTGTGGGAACAAAAGCCATAAGTACCTTCGATGGGCTCTAAAGAGAACCAACTACTCCACGCTAAGCATCTAAACTCATAAGTAACTCTATCATTTCTCGATCTCCGCAAATTTAAAATCCCAATAATGAGATCCGCAGATGCTTAATGATAATTTTAGATTACCTATGGTTAAGGAACGCTAGGCTCAACACGCCCGTCAAGTCGATTCCATTCCTACCTCACCAAATGAAAGTCAATCAAGGTGTCAAATATATATTAACTTAGCAATGCTTCGCCTAAAGAAATCAAGTTATGCATATTTAAAGTCACTCAGGGAAACTTGCAAAATCTTGGCCTTTTGAGCTAGAATTCGCATTTTATAGCTTCTATCTAAGAGACTAGCCAACTTTTCAATCAAAAGACTTAACAACAAAAGCTTATAAAAATTTTTTTAAATTTCTCATTTTGCACAATTTTTCATTTTATAAGGAAAAACGGGTTACTTAGAGAAACACTACGTAAATAAGCAAGTGCGGTCAAATCAAATCGAAGATTACCCTACCCCAGACGAGAAAGAAACATTGTCCTCAATGTTTAAAAAGCAAGGGTATTACTTAAAATCTAAAAGCCGCTTATTAAGTATGCTAGAAGATAAACGTTAGTCGATAAGATTAGGATATCGGATTTCCATCAGCATCGATCATGAAACTCGAAAGGGAGAAAATTCAAATTGAGCACGAGAGTCTTCATATCGAAAATCCTACACAACATCACAAAAACAACCAAACACGAGAAATCAAGAAAATTTTAATTCGTCACTTATTAGAAAGTAGAAAGAAGATAGATGGATAAGCATGGGTGCCTCCCACGGTTACTACTGTTTTTGATTAATGAAGTCGCTAGTTTGACTCGACCTCAATTCAATGTCCATGGGGAAGAAAGTTTGGAGATCCGGGACAACCATAGATGGGATTTCCCCTCCAAAATAATACCACACGATGACCATTCACCTTGAAATTTGGGCCATTGGTGATGACAGCCCAACCGCTCCATACGAAAACTTGAGTGATGGTGAATGGTCCGACAAATGGTTTTGAGTTTGCCCGAGAATATCTTCAATCGAGTTAAAGAGGAGAACTTGATCACCAACGCAAAAACGCCGTTTTTGATTTTAGCATCATGAATCCTCTTAGCCTCTCTTTGAAAATCAAAGAACTTGTAGGCTCCGATCCTAAGCTCGTTTAATTCATTCAATTGAACTTTTCGTGATCACCGGTCTTAAGATCGAAATTAGCATGTTTCAAGGCCCGTATGCCTTGTGCTCGAAAGCTCGATGGGCAAGTGACAAGCTTTTCCATACACCAACTTAATGGGGTGCACCATGGGTGTCTTGTATGCGGTGCGGAAAGCCCATAATGCATCATCTAACTTATCAGCCCATGAAGCTCGATGTTCTCCTACGGTTCTCTCTAAAATCCTTTTCAAACCACGATTCGAGACCTCAACTTGTCAAATCGCTGTTAATTTTGCGGGTGATACGCAGTAGAAAGACGATGGGTAACTCCATATTTAGCCATAACTATAGCAAATTGTTCATTACGTAAATGGGTACCGCGATCACGATGATAGCACGAGGTGCTCAATTGGGAAAACAAATTCTTTAAGAACTTAACAACCACTCTCAAGGCGTCATTGGTGGAGGCCTTGCTTCAACCAACCCATTTGGACAAGTAGTGGTCGGCCACGGGGATATACTTATTTCCTCTAGATGATGGTAATGGTCCCATAAAATCGATGCCCCATACGTCAAAATCTCACGTACTTGAATAGCATTTTGTGGCATTTCATCCTTCTGTGAAATTTTCCCTTGACGTTTGCAAGAATCACAAGATTTGACTAAATCATGAGCATCTCGATATATGGTAGGCCAATAGAATCCGAATCAAAACCTTCTTAGCGTGTAGCTTGCACCATGATGGCCACCAAGGTCCATTATGGCAAGCATTAAGAATATCAATAGCCTCTTGGCCATGAACACACCGCTGGATCACTTGATCCGCACAAATCTTAAACAAGTAGGGTCGTCGAAATAATGCTTAACGTCTTTGAAAAACTTGTTCTTTTGTTGGGACGACATCCCTTTCACGATGAAATTGCCCGCATGGTAATTTGCAAAATCGGCAAACCATGGGGTGTTTGGGTCTTTCTTAGCAACCATCCCAAGTGTCTCAAGAGGAAATGTTTCCGTAATCTCCTTTTCTCGAGCACACTTTGATGGGGATTCTCAAGTCTAGAAAGGTGATCGGCCGAGGTTCTCGCTCCTTTTTGTCAAGAATAGTAACATCAAACTCTTGAAGGAGGAGAACCCACCGAAGTAATCGTGGCTTAGCATCTTGCTTTGCAAAAAGATACTTTAGGCGAATGGTCGGGTATACACTATGGTCTTCGACAAGACAAGGTAGGGTCGAAATTTTTCAAAAGCATAGACAACGGCCAATAATTCCTTTTCAAAGAGTTGTGTAATTGTGTTGGGCCTCGGACAATGTCTTACTCGCATAGTGTATGGGTTGAAAATGTTTCGACTTACGTTGCCCCAAGACGCCCCAATTCGTAATCACTAGCATCACACATAAGCTCAAAGGGCAAATCCCAGTCGGGGGCAACTAAGATCGGTGCCTCGGTTAATTTCTTTTTGAGAATGTTAAACGCTTCAACACATTCGTTGGTGAAGATAAACGGAACATCCTTTTCAAGGAGATGGGTCGAAGCGGGCTATCTTAGAAAAATCTTGAATGAAACGGCGATAGAAACCGGCATGACCCAAAAAACTCCGAATACCTTGGACGGTAGTGGGATGAGGGAGTTTAGCTATAACGTCGACTTTAGCTCGGTCGACCTCAATCCCAAATTTCGAAATCTTATGGCCGGGACAATGCCTCTCAACCATGAAATGACACTTCTCCCAATTCAAGACCAAGTTGGTGTCTTCACACCTTTTGAGCATGTGGTCAAGATGAGAGAGGCAAGAAGTGAAAGAATCTCCATAAACCGAGAAATCATCCATGAAAACTTCCATAGACTTTTCGATCATGTCATGAAATATAGCCATCATGCACCTTTGGAACGCATCGAGCATTGCATAAGCCAAATGGCATCGTCGGTAAGCAAAGCGTTCCATAAGGGCATGTGAAAGTGGTTTTCTCCTGATCCTTTGGATCGATCGAGATTTGAAAATAACCGGAGAAACCATCGAGAAAGCAATAGAACTCATTTCCCGCTAAACGCTCGAAAGCATCGATCCATAAAAGAAGCGGGAAATGGTCCTTACGTAAAGATCGTTCAATTTTTGATAATCAATACACACCCTCCATCCGTGATGAGGCGTGGAAATCAACTCATTTTCATGGTAGCAATGACGGTCATTCCTCCTTTCTTAGGGACACAATGGATAGGGCTAACCCATGAGCTATTGGAGATTGGATAAATGATTCCGGCGTCGAGGAGTTTAAGAACTTCCTTTTTGATAACATCATGAATTTTTGGGTTAACCCTACGTTGTTGTTGAATCACGGGTTTACAATCATCTTCCATCAGAATTTTGTGGGTAAAGCGAGGATTGATTCCTTTGATGTCGAAATTTGCCGTTTATTGCATTTTTTGTGTTTTCAGTAGGACATCCAAAAGTGCGGTCTTCTCCTCATCTTTCAAGTTTTTAGCAATGATGGCGGAAATTTGTTCGGTTTCTCAAGAAAAGCGTATTCAAGATGAGGAGGTAAATCCTTGAGCTCGGGCTCCGGAGGATTTTCATCAGACGTTTGTACTTCTTTGATTTCGTCAATCGTAATCTCTTTGAGAGGAGTGACGGTAATGGACCGTTCAACAATTGTTCAAGATAACGGATATCTCCCTCCGAGTCATAAACACCATCATCAATTCCCGGTGGAATCGATTCATCATCGAAGAAACTCATCGATCTCTTCCAAAATGAAGTCACCTCCCTCGAAGCGAGTGAGAGAGGAAAGAATCGGCAATAATAGGCTCGAAGATGGTTCAACATTTTCGAAGGAATGGTGGGATTACCACCCATAAAATCAAGAACTTCTTGAGCATACTCCTAGTAACAATATCGAGAACGTCGATTCGATTAATAGAAGCATCATCGTAGTTGGAGGAGTATCTCGAAGGATGGTTAATATTAAACGAGACGGTTTCCTTGTTAGCTCGTAAGGTGATTTCTCCTTCATAAGCGTCAATCATCGCCGACGACCGTTCTTAGAAAAGGCCTCCAGAGAATAAGAGGTACTCGGGGGTCGGCATCAAAGTCAACGACAACGGTCGGGGAAAATGCAAAGTGGTCCGACTTTCACATAGACGTCCTCGGCGATTCCTCTTGGAATAGAGGTTGAACGGTCCGCGAGTTCAAGAGTCATCTTAGTAGGTGTGAGTTCCGGGAGAGAAAGTTTGTTATAAATCGAAAGAGGCATTAAGTTAATACTCGCACCAAGATCGGCCAAGGTGGAGCATTTCACTATTCTCGGAAACTCACAAGGGATAAGAAATTTGCCGGGGTCTCCTAACTTTTAGGGAAGTTTCTTGAGGAGCACCGCCAAGCAATTCTCATTCAACGGTGTTTTGCTATTTCGCCAACTTTTCCTTATTACTCACTAAATTCTTGATCATAGCAGCAAATTTCGGCATGAGGAGTAAAGCATCGGTGAAAATGATGTTAAAATTCAAGGATTGAACGATTTCAACAAATTTCTCCATTTGGTTTTCGGTTTTATCACGAAGCTTTTGATTATGAAGTCTTGAAGGATAAGGAAGTGAAGGTTTTAGAGTAGTCTTGAACATCGGTTTCGGAATCAGTCCGAACGCCAGGAGGTGGTAAGTGCGGTTGCACATTTTCTTCAATAACCTCGGTATCTTGTTCCTCTTCCCTTATCAGCGGAGTAGGAGATGAGGGTCCATCAATAGCCTTACCACTCCGTGTGGTTATAGCTTTCAACTCACCCTTCGGGTTGAGAATAGTATCACTTCGGAAGAGAACCCAAGATGAGGGTTGGTCGACCTTACACAACACAAAGATTCAACATGTCTTGAGTTTATTCTGTGAAGTTTCCAATTTGTTGTTCTCAAGTCTAATCTCATTCCTAAACTCATTGCTCTGTCTAGTTAACGAAGATTGAAACTTCGTTCCTCAAACTAATGTGTCGATTTTGCATAGTGTGGATGGTAGAATTGGTGTTTTGAACATAAGTCGTGAAGTCATTTGGAGGCAAAGGTGAAGCTTGATAGCTTGGGTTGTGATATACTTGATTGTAGTTAGCTCCTTGATTTGGGTATTGATTTGGTGGAGCTTTGAATTGGTTTTGAACATTTGGTCCACTTAACTTGATTCGATTAAACGATTCGATTGTTCGATGGAGAAAATCCTGGAGGTACCATTTGATTACTAACACGAGGATTCGGTTCAACTTGAGAATGGTATTGGTTACCTCCCGTTCTGACATTAGCATTGAAAGGATGTCCATCGGTGGCGGTACAATTGTAGTAGGCATGCGGGCCACCACAAGTAGTACAAGTCGTTTCCACCGCTTTGACTTGAGCGGGTGGAGAAGAATTAGGGTGTGTTTGATTGGCACTTAATGGCTTGATTCAGTGCTGAGTCCAAATTCGGTCAGCAATTAGTGTGTTTGATAAATTTTGTTTTGCCTTTGAATGAAACAAATTAGCGCTGACCGATTCTACGCAATGAGAATGCAAAATCATTCAGCAGTTGCAATTTTACCCCCATAAACTTTCTCCACGTGTGTCATCTCTATTCTTTTTACACCTTAAATGTTTCTATTTAATCTTATGGTATTACTATTATTTTGTATAAAGGCAAAACATTAGTCTAATATTTCACAACTCTCTTTTCTGTTGCATTTCTGACAAATCAAAAGGTTGTGATTGGACTTTTATAAAACTGTTATTTTTTGGTATTGCGTTGAGTGCCCACAAGGCCACAACCACGCTAGAAATTATACTCGTTCGTTGATGCCGGTATGTAAAATCTCTATTTGTTTTGGTTCATCTTTAAAATGAAATGAAATAATAATAGTTATAAGCTCAATTATAATCACCCCAACGACGCTAAAAATAATACTCATTAGTTTGATGTAGTTATTGAAATTTTTCGACAATTGTATTGTTTATGTGTGTTTGGCGCGAAGCATTTAGGAGCGGTGAGCGTTGAACGTTGTGATCTTTAATGGTCGTTTGGTAAGCACCAAGTAGATTTATCTACTTTATCAGAAAGATCATTTTCGGATCCATAAAGTAGCATTGAGTGTTGAGCATTTAAGAGATGTTTTACAAATTATGATTACACCTACAATTACTGCATTCAAACTTATTTATAAAGAAAACTCAGCATGCTTACAACTCTTTGCTTACAACTACCACTTCTCTGCTATTTTTGATGTGTACCCAATTTTTAAAACAAAGATTCTTTTAAGAAGAAAAAGAACTAACTATCGCCAAAAACTCAACATCTCTAATTATTTAGACAGATATGGGGTGAAACAATTTTGTGGGAACAAAAAGCCATAAGTACCTTCGATGGGCTCTAAAGAGAACCAACTACTCCACGCTTAGCATCTAAACTCATAAGTAACTCTATCATTTCTCGATCTCTGCAAATTTAAAATCCCAAATAATGAGATCCGCAGATGCTTAGCCGATAATTTTTAGATTACCTATGGTTAAGGGAACAAGCTAGGGCTCAACACGCCCGGTCAAGTCAGAATTCCATTCCTACTCTCACCAGCGGAAAGTCAATCAAGGTGTCAAAATATATATTAACTTAGCAAATGCTTCGTCTAAAGAAATCAAGTTATGCATATTTAAAGTCACTCAGGGAAACTTGCAAAATCTTGGCCTTTTGAGCTAGAATTCGCATTTTATAGCTTCTTATCTAAGAGACTAGCCAACTTTTCAATCAAAAAGACTTAACAAAAGCTTATAAAAATTTTTTAAATTTTCTCATTTTTGCACAATTTTTCATTTTATAAGGAAAAACGGGGTTACGAGAGAAACACGACAGAAATAAGCAAGTGCGGTCAAATCAAATCGAAGATTACCCTACCCCAGACGAGAACGAAACATTGTCCTCAATGTTTAAAAGCAAGGGTATTACGAAAATCTAAAAGCCGTTTATTAAGTATGCTAGAAGATAAACGTTAGTCGATAAGATTAGGATATCGGATTTCCATCAGCATCGATCATGAAACTCGAGTGGAGAAAATTCAAACTGCGAGCACGAGAGTCTTCATATCGGGAAAATCCTACACAACATCACAAACAACCAAACACGAGAAATCGAAGAGGCGGACCCCTTCGCGTCACTTATTAGAAAGTAGAAAGAAGATAGATGGATAAGCATGGGGTGCCTCCCACGCGCTATCTGTTTTTGATTACCGAGTCGCTAGCTTGACTCGATCCCCGAATTCAATTGTCCATGGGGAAGAAAGTTTGGAGATCCGGGACAACCATAGATGGGATGTCCCCTCCAAAATAATGTTTCACACGATGACCATTCACCTTTAAATTTGGGCCATCGGTGAGAACGACTCCACCGCTCCATACGGAAAACTTGAGTGATGGTGAATGGTCCCGACCAACGGGTTTTGAGTTTGCCCGAAATATCTTCAATCGAGTTAAAGAGGAGAACTTGATCACCAACGTTGAAAACGCGGTTTTGATTTTAGCATCATGAATCCTCTTAGTCTTCTCTTTGAAAATCAAAGAATTCTTGTAGGCCTGATCCCTAAGCTCGTTTAATTCATTCAATTGAACTTTTCGGTGATCACCTGCGGTCTTAAGATCGAAATTAGCATGTTTCAAGGCCCAGAATGCCTTGTGCTCGAGCTCGATGGGCAAGTGACAAGCTTTTCCATACACCAACTTAAATGGGGTGCACCCGATGAGTGTCTTGTATGCGGAAAGCCCATAATGCATCATCTAACTTATCAGCCCATGAAGCTCGATGTTCTCCTACGGTTCTTTCTAAAATCCTTTTTAAACCACGATTCGAGACCTCAACTTGTCCGGCCGTTTGCGGGTGATACTGTGATGTAGAAAGACGATGGGTAACTCCATATTTAGCCATAACTTTTGCAAATTGTTCATTACAGAAATGGGTACCGCGATCATTGATGATAGCACGAGGTGCTCGAATCGGGAAAACAAATTCTTTAAGAACTTAACAACCACTCGGCGTCATGGTGGGGAGCTCCTTCGCTTCAACCCATTTGGACAAGTAGTCGACGGCCACGAGGATATACTTATTTCCTCTAGATGATGGAAATGGCCCCATAAAATCGATGCCCCATACGTCAAAAATCTCACAGACTTGAATAGCATTTTGTGGCATTTCATCCTTCTGTGAAATTTTCCCTTGACGTTGGCAAGAATCACAAGATTTGACTAAATCATGAGCATCTCGATATATGGTAGGCCAATAGAATCCGGAATCAAAAACCTTCTTAGCGGTGTAGCTTGCACCATGATGGCCACCAGTGGGTCCATTATGGCAAGCATTGAGAATATCAATAGCCTCTTGGCCATGAACACACCGCCGGATCACTTGATCCGCACAAATCTTAAACAAGTAGGGGTCGTCCCAGAAATAATGCTTAACGTCTTTGAAAAACTTGTTCTTTTGTTGGGACGACATCCCTTTCACGATGAAATTGCCCGCATGGTAATTTGCAAAATCGGCAAACCATGGGGTGTTTGGGTCTTTCTTCGCAACCATCCCAAGTGTCTCAAGAGGAAATGTTTCCGTAATCTCCTTTTTCTCGAGCACACTTTGATGGGGATTCTCAAGTCTAGAAAGGTGATCGGCAGCCAGGTTCTCCGCTCCTTTTTTGTCAAGAATAGTAACATCAAACTCTTGAAGGAGGAGAACCCAACGAAGTAATCGTGGCTTAGCATCTTGCTTTGCCAAAAGATACTTTAGGGCAGAATGGTCGGTATACACTATGGTCTTCGACAAGACAAGGTAGGGTCGAAATTTTTCAAAAGCATAGACAATGGCCAATAATTCCTTTTCAGTAGTTGTGTAATTGTGTTGGGCCTCAGACAATGTCTTACTCGCATAGTGTATGGGTTGAAAATGGTTCGACTTACGTTGCCCCAAGACTGCCCCAATTGCGTAATCACTAGCATCACACATTATTTCAAAGGGCAAATCCCGCCGGGGCAACTAAGATCGGTGCCTCAGTTAATTTCTTTTTGAGAATGTTAAACGCTTCAACACATTCGTTGGTGAAGATAAACGGAGCATCCTTTTCAAGGAGATGGGTCAGAGGGCGGGCTATCTTAGAAAAATCTTGGATGAAACGGCGATAGAAACCGGCATGACCCACAAAACTCCGAATACCTTTGACGGTAGTGGGATGAGGGAGTTTAGCTATAACGTCTACTTTAGCTCGGTCGACCTCAATCCCAGATTTTGAAATCTTATGGCCGGGGACAATGCCCTCTCGAACCATGAAATGACACTTCTCCCAATTCAAGACCAAGTTGGTGTCTTCACACCTTTTGAGCATGTGGTCAAGATGAGAGAGGCAAGAAGTGAAAGAATCTCCATAAACCGAGAAATCATCCATGAAAACTTCCATAGACTTTTCGATCATGTCATGAAAAATAGCCATCATGCACCTTTGGAACGCACCGGGAGCATTGCATAAGCCAAATGGCATGCGTCGGTAAGCAAACGTTCCATAAGGGCATGTGAAAGTGGTTTTCTCCTGATCCTTTGGATCGATCGGGATTTGAAAATAACCGGAGAAACCATCGAGAAAGCAATAGAACTCATTTCCCGCTAAACGTTCGAGCATCCGATCCATAAAGGAAGCGGGAAATGGTCCTTACGAGTAGCATCGTTCAATTTTCGATAATCAATACACACCCTCCATCCGGTGATGAGGCGTGTGGAAATCAACTCATTTTCATCGTTAGCAATGACGGTCATTCCTCCCTTCTTAGGGACACAATGGATAGGGCTAACCCATGAGCTATCGGAGATTGGATAAATGATTCCGGCGCCGAGGAGTTTAAGAACTTCCTTTTTGATAACATCATGAATTTTTGGGTTAACCCTACGTTGTTGTTTAATCACGGGTTTACAATCATCTTCCATCAGAATTTTGTGGGTACCGAAACGAGGATTGATTCCTTTGATGTCAGAAATTTGCCAAGCGATTGCATTTTTGTGTTTTCGTAGGACATCCAAAAGTGCGGTCTTCTCCTCATCTTTCAAGTTTTTAGCAATGATGACGGGAAATTTGTTCGGTTTCTCAAGAAAAGCGTATTCAAGATGAGGAGGTAAATCCTTGAGCTCGGGCTCCGGAGGATTTTCATCAGACGTGTGTACTTCTTTGATTTCAATCAATCGTAATCTCTTTCGGAGGGAGTGACGGTAATGGATCTTCGTTCAACAATTGTTCAAGATAACGGATATCTCCCTCCGAGTCATAAACACCATCATCAATTCCTGGTGGAATCGATTCATCATCAGCAAGAAACTCATCGATCTCTTCCAAAATGAAGTCACCTCCCTAAGCGGAGTGAGAGAGGGAAGAATCGGCAATAATAGGCTCGAAGATGGTTCAACATTTTCAGAAGGAATGGTGGGATTGCCACCCATAAAATCAAGAACTTCTTGAGCATACTCCTCCGTAGCAATATCGAGAACGTCGATTCGATTAATAGAAGCATCATCGTAGTTGGAGGAGTATCTCGAAGGATGGTTAATATTAAACGAGACGGTTTCCTTGTTAGCTCGTAAAGTGATTTCTCCTTCATAAACGTCAATCATCGCACGACCCGTTCTAGAAAAGGCCTCGAGAATAAGAGGTACTCGGGGTCGCATCAAAGTCAACGACAACGAATTCGGCGGGAAAATGCAGTGGTCCGACTTTCACATAGACGTCCTCGCGATTCTCTCGGAATAGAGGTTGAACGGTCCGCGAGTTCAAGAGTCATCTTAGTAGGTGTGAGTTCCGGGAGAGAAAGTTTGTTATAAATCGAAATAGGCATTAAGTTAATACTGCACCAAGATCGCCAAGGCGGAGCATTTCACTATTCTCGGAAACTCACAAGGGATAAGAAATTTGTCGGGGTCTCCTAACTTTTCGGGAAGTTTCTTGAGGAGCACCGCCGAGCAATTCTCATTCAACGGTGGTTTTGCTATTTCTGCCAACTTTTCCTTATTACTCACTAAATTCTTGATCATAGCAGCAAATTTCGGCATGAGGAGTAAAGCATCGGTGAAAATGATGTTAAAATTCAAGGATTGAACGATTTCAGCAAATTTCTCCATTTGATTTTCGGTTTTATCACGGCTTTGATTATGAAGTCTTGAAGGATAAGGAAGTGAAGGTTTTAGAGTAGTCTTCGGAACATCGGGTTTCGGAATCGGAGTCTGAACGACCGGAGGTGGTACGGGTGCGGGTTGCACATTTTCTTCAATAACCTCGGTTTCTTGTTCCTCCTCCTTATCGAGTAGGAGATGAGGGTCCATCAATAGCCTTACCACTCCGTGTGGTTATAGCTTTCAACTCACCCTTCGGGTTGAGAATAGTATCACTCGGAAGAGAACCCGAAGATGAGGTTGGTGACCTTACACAACACAACATTCAACATGTCTTCGAGTTTATTCTGTGAAGTTTCCAATTTGTTGTTCTGAAGTCGAATCTCATTCCTAAACTCATTGCGTTGTCTAGTTAACGAAGATTGAAACTCGTTCCTCAAACTGTGTCGATTTTGCATAGTGTGGATGGTAGAATGGTGTTTTGAACATAAGTCGTGAAGTCATTTGAGGCAAAGGTGAAGCTTGATAGCTTGGGTTGTGATATACTTGATTGTAGTTAGCTCCTTGATTTGGGTATTGATTTGGTGGAGCTTTGAATTGGTTTTGAACATTCGGTCCACGAACTTGATTCTCGATTAAAACGATTCGATTGTTCGATGGAGAAAATCCCGGAGGTACCATTTGATTACTAACACGAGGATTCGGTTCATCTTGAGAACGGTATTGGTTACCTCCGATTACGGCATTAGCATTGAAAGGATGTCCATCGGTGGCGGTTACAATTGTAGTAGGCATGCGGGCCACCACAAGTAGTACAAGTCGTTTCCACCGCTTTGACTTAAGCGGGTGGAGAAGAATTAGTGTGTTTGATTGGCACTTAATGAAGCGTTGATTCAAAGGTCGAGTCCAAATTCGGTCTGACAATTAGTGTGTTTGATAAATTTTGTTTTGCCTTTGAATGGAAACAAATTAGCTACTGACCGATTCTACGCAATGAGAATACAAAATCATTCAGCAGTTGCAATTTTACCCCCATAAACTTTCTCCACGTGTGTCATCTCTATTCTTTTTACACCTTAAATGTTTCTATTTAATCTTATGGTATTACTATTATTTTGTATAAAGGCAAAACATTAGTCTAATATTTCACAACTCTCTTTTCTGTTGCATTTCTGACAAATCAAAAGGTTGTGATTGGACTTTTATAAAACTGTTATTTTTTGGTATTGCGTTGAGTGCCCACAAGGCCACAACCACGCTAGAAATTATACTCGTTCGTTGATGCCGGTATGTAAAATCTCTATTTGTTTTGGTTCATCTTTAAAATGAAATGAAATAATAATAGTTATAAGCTCAATTATAATCACCCCAACGACGCTAAAAATAATACTCATTAGTTTGATGTAGTTATTGAAATTTTTCGACAATTGTATTGTTTATGTGTGTTTGGCGCGAAGCATTTAGGAGCGGTGAGCGTTGAACGTTGTGATCTTTAATGGTCGTTTGGTAAGCACCAAGTAGATTTATCTACTTTATCAGAAAGATCATTTTTCGACGCTCCATAAAGTAGCATTGAGTGTTGAGCATTTAAGAGATGTTTTACAAATTATGATTACACCTACAATTACAGTACCAAACTTATTTATAAAGAAAAACTGCTACTGCTTACAACTACTGCTTACAACTACCACTCACTGCTACTGCTATTTTTGATGTGTACCCAATTTTTAAAACAAAGATTCTTTTAAGAAGAAAAAGAACTAACTATCGCCAAAAACTCAACATCTCTAATTATTTAGACAGATATGGGGTGAAACAATTTTGTGGGAACAAAAAGCCATAAGTACCTTCGATGGGCTCTTAAGAGAACCAACTACTTCCACGCTTAGCATCTAAACTCATAAGTAACTCTATCATTTCTCGATCTCTGCAAATTTAAAATCCCAAATAATGAGATCCGCGGATGCTTAAGCCGATAATTTTTAGATTATCTATGGTTAAGGGAACAAGCTAGGGCTCAACACGCCGGTCAAGTCAATTCCATTCCTACTCTCACCGTGAAGAATCAATCAAGGTGTCAAAATATATATTAACTTAGCAAATGCTTCGTCTAAAGAAATCAAGTTATGCATATTTAAAGTCACTCAGGGAAACTTGCAAAATCTTGGCCTGAAATTACTTTCTTTATATTATATTTTTATTCGGGTTAATACTTTTTTTATCAAACGGTATATTTCGTTCAATACAAAATCAGACAGAAGGTTAAATTGGTAATTTCAGGCAACTATTGCTCATTCAACAAATATCAAATAATCATTTTCATTGAGAATCGGTTTCACTCAAAGAGCTCGAGAATCATTCAACACTTTGATTCATTCAAAGCTAAATCATATTTTTATCAAAGCCCCTTAATCTTAACCAAAGTTGGATCATATCTCGTAGCTTATCAATCTTAGCATCGGTGCTAGACATTATTTCCGTGAGATCGAAGACGATGGTGTACCATTCACTCGGCGGAACCGATTTGCTACGTGATGACCGAACTTTAGATTTGTTCTCAATAATGGACAAGGCATCTCTCGTTGATCGGGTCAACAAATTACCACCAGCGGCGGCATTGAGAGAGTCTTGATTATTCTCATTCAAACCGTTATCAAACGTATCAAGTTGGTGCAACCTCGAAAAACCATGATGGGGACATTGCCTAAGCAAATCTTTGAATCGGTCCCATGCCTCACTAAATGATTCATCAAATCTTTGTATGAATTTTGTTAATTCATTTTTAAGGCTTGTTGTTTTAGGCGGTGGGAAGAATTCGTTCACGAATTTTGACACTAAATTCTCCCATGTGGTTATCGACGAGGGGTAGTTTTCGAGCCAAATCCGCGCGGCCTCTGAGTGAAAATGGGAAGAGGAGTAGCTTGATAGCCTCTTCCGAACGCGTTACTGTATTCTTGATGGTAGACGTGAGCTTGCTTGTTAAACCGACGGATATGAGAGTGAGGATCGCCCTCTCAATCCGTAAAATGGCTCGATGATACCAAGTTGATTGGCCGTGTTTAAGCTCAAAGTTATCGGCAACGATTGCCGGGACGGCGATGGCTTCTCCATAACCCTCGGTGGGTGCTTGGAGTTGCTCTAGCATAGATCGGTTGTCCTCTGCCATTTCGATGATGGGCGGGGCTTGATTAGTTCGAATCTCGGGTTCGACTAAGGGAGCACGCCTATTTTTCAGCGAATTGTAGCGGCTTCGTGCATCGGTCGTAGTTATTAGAACGAGCGCATGCACTTTCAAAACAGTCAATTAAAACGAACGGTATTCGAAAACACGGTGAACTTAACCAATAATCCCAAGTGAATAAATCACCTCTACAAGACAAACGCAAGCTGCGGAGAAGCTTTTAGGTCATAGAAGCTTATTAAAACCCTTCTTCTTTACACGCAATTTAATGTCGGGCCGTCCTTATACCCACCACCACGGTTTGTTTGTCCGATAGAAATAAATAAATCCACCAGCGACACAAAGGCAAGTTTTTGATCTTTAGTTCGGGAACTTATTAATGATAACACCTCCGTTGAGAATGTTACATAATTGATGTCTTCTATTTATTAGCAAAAACACAAGAGAAAATCTTTTTGTATTTTTAATATGATATATATATACAAAAAAAAGGAAAATATTTTTTACTTTTTTAATTTATAGAAAAATAGTAACTTCACGAATGAAGGATCTCGAGTCACTAATCGTCAAACCTCAAAGGATATTGTCGTGACACAACCTCCCGGCGGCGCCAAAATTTGATTTCCACGGTTCCAAACATCGTCAAGCTTAACTCACACAAGCGCCACTTGTGAATGACTACTAACCGTAGAAGCTTAAAAGCGGCGGACAACTGAATCTGCGTGATAATGAAGGCTTAAGGGTTATGTGTGTGGATAAATCCTCAATATCAATATCAAAAATAATCTGCGAAGATAGATTCAAATTCTCTTAGGAAAAAGAATAATAAATCAAATCCGTGTGTTAATGATCGTGTAATGTACGGATTAGTCGGCTGAATCGTTTTCCCAACGAGGCGTGAATTGCCAACGTCGTTCTTGGTTTGGAATTTAATGCTCGATGTTTTGATTTGTTTGATTTTGATTATTAAACTACGGGAATAGGGAAAGTAATTAAGGAATCTATTTTAGGAAATCCTAAGTGCGATTTAAACTAAAAGCGTAATTAATCAAAGCGTAAATAAAATGCAACTACGTCTAAATTAAACCCTAAAAATGCCTAAATCTATTTTTACTCTAGAAATGATATGTAAAAACTAATTTAGAATTAAAACTATTTTTTTGGATTTTTCTGGATTTTATTTAAATTAAAAACTAATTTTTAACCTTTTAAAACTAAATTAAATACTAAAAATTATAAAATTTAAGGAGAAAAATGTGAAACTACTTTTATAAAATCTAAAATATCATAAGAGACTTTTCAAAACTATTTTTTTTATTTTTCAGATCAATTCTCTATTTTCTACTAATTTAAAACTATTTTAATCTAATTTAAATTGTGAAAAATATCAAATAAAGGGGGAAAAATATGGAAAAATCTTTTTATGCTTTTTATATTTTTCTTAAACTGAGAAAAATGAAAAGTTATTTTTTCGAACTTTTCTCAATTAATTGCAATTAAAGCTAATTAAAAATTGATTAAAAACTAGTTTAAATCTAGAAAAATAGCAACTTGTGACCAAAATTAATGAAAAATTCAGGGAAATGCTAAAATGCTATTCTAAACCCATGAAAAATAGGAAATGTGGTGCTTATGTGTGAGGATCAAGGGTCATAGTGTAAATGAAGCTAAAATAAGCACTTATAAATAAGCAAAAACTTCTACTTGAATTTAAGCTAAGGGAATCTTAAAGTAACCTTAAAGTGACAGTGATGGAACTATGGGAGCATACAATAGGCTAGTAATAAGGAATGATTAAGCTAAAATGAAGATTTCCTACAGAAATAAGCTAAAAAGCTAAGCAATCCTATAAATAAGCTATAGAGGAAGGGAGACCTAATAGGCTATCTATACTAAGGTATCTAGGAGTGTTATAAGCTAATCCTATAGTCTAATGAGCTCTAGAGGCTAACTTTGAAACCTCAAATTCCAACTGATTATATGAGAAAATGGGACAACTTTTGAGCTTATTAATAAGCTAGCAAACAAGTTTTTATGCCAAAATAAGCTAGATCAGATCTAGAACAGGTTCCAGGGTCTACAAAAAACCAAACTTCAAAAGTTTTGAAGCTCAAATAAAGAGTTTACAGGATCTGATATAGGGGGTGTTTGAGGACTGTTGTAAATCTGTTTTGCTGATATGCTGTTGGGACAGGTTTGAAAACTAGATTTGAGCTTGTAAAAGTTGTTGAAAATTCTTGAAAACTGATTATAAGCTAACTTTAACTGCTAGACTCTACTCAAAACTAACTTTTTTGGGTTTTTGAAATGATTTAGACAGTAAAAACAGCTAGAGAAAGTGACCTACAAAACTGTTTTGACAGGAAATTAAGACAGCTAGAGAAATTGATCAAATCTTTTGACACTTTATGACACTAAACCAGGACTTGTAACAGACTCAAAAGATCCTAAGTGACTCAAAAGCTGACTCAAACAAGGGCTTAGACCAAAGCTAAGCCATAAGTTGTTGTGACTTGACTTATGGGTATCAAAGACTTGAAAACACCACTGACTTTATGAAATCTGATCAAACTTAACACAAATAACACTAAGACTACTAGAACTATTAACCAAAGCAGTTATAACCCAAAGAGTACCTGAAAATGGGTCAAAAACCCTTTGTGCCAAACACTCCTTTTTAAGGGGTGTTTGGTACAAATGATGGCTTACCTCTTATTTGGGTTTAGTGATGAAATAAAGATGAAAGCACATCCTTTTTATGATAAGAACACAGATTTGAAAATAAGCAAACTCTAAATAAGCAGTTTGACTTTCGTTGACTCTTTTTTCTTTTTTTTTTTGTTTATAAAATCTGAACAAGACTAAGACAAGATGGATAAAACAAGCTCACATAAGCTATTCAGAGCTTATATGAGCTTAAACTAACAATATTCAAAGCTTGAATTAATGGAATAGTACGGATTGATATCAAACAAGAAATGAAACACTTGAAAACTTTTATTAAAACTGAAATGAGAATACAAGATATTGAAATTCAAAACATTAAACTACTGAAATCTTTGAAAATACATTAAACATAAACTAAATTTTAAAGGAAATCAAGCTACTCTACACGAATTCTATTGTGATCAAAGGGGTCTTTAAATAGCCTTGAGGAGGAGGTCTTGGGATCCTTTGAGAAGAGCCTAGAAGGCTGATTCTGAGCCATTCATTCCTTCCATCATCACTTGCACCAATCAAATTGCACCATTTCGCCCATTGATGTGTTTCGACCAATAGTGTTGTGACATTTGGCCACGTGGCAGCCTAATATTACATGTCAGCTGAGGATAAGGTTTCTAGATAGATTCTAGGACGAGGTTGGTGTTTGGGAGGTGGTATTTGTGGAAAAACGGGTGTGTTTGGCTGGGACAGGGAAGGGTCATTTGGGGCGCGGGGGCTTATAATATTATTGTTTAAAATGTTTGACCGGGTTGGTTTGCTTTGACTTGGGTATAAGGTCGGGTAAAAGGTTTAGTTTAGGTGGCCGGGTTTTGTATAATGGGCGGGTTGAGTGTTTGGGCCAGGCAAAGAGTAAAAGGGCCGAGACTTAGGATATTGGATCATGGGTTTGGATATTTAGGATTGGTATCTTGGACTAGTAATAGATTATTGGTAACCATAGGGACCATTTATGTAATTTTGGATTTCCAAGGGACCAATCATGAAATTCTGAAATCATCTTCCAAGGACCATCTTTGACAATCTTCAATAGACCAAGGGCCAATTTGCAAATTCTCGAATATTCTGACAAATGCTGAAACTTGAGGGACTGTTTCTGACATTTCTTCAAACTTTGATCAAATCTTCACAAATCATCCTCAGAGATTTAGAAATCTTCATAAATGCATAATTTATTCGACCTTAAAACAAAGCTCTCTTAATCTCTCGTGTTCTGGAGTTTACGTCGATTTGGTTCCTTCTTGCGTGTTTTTACATATCCGTACCTGCACAAGCACAAACTCAAGAAAACCACAAATATTAGCAATAAACGGCTCTTTCTTGGTTATTTTGGGTCTATTTTGATAAAGAAAAGGTATGTGTTTTAGCACATACCACTCTTTCTACGGAAATTGTGATCAAGAATATATTTCAAAGAACTCTTGCCTCCATATGCTAAACAATTTCAATATCATATGCACATGTTGAGGGGGAGCATTTCTAAAATGATCAAAACTATTAAGGTACAAAATGCTTTGATCTCGTATCACAAGTACCTTGATTGTTTTTCCAAATGATTTTTTTATTGGTTTCGAGAAGGAAAGAACTGTACCAAAGGACCGACCCTTTTTCTTTATGCATTGGAGTTATAAGGATGGTAAGGTTAGGTATTAGTTCCCACGATCCACCAGAACCGGAGGGATCTACCCAGGGACAATCCACTAGATAGTGTAGAGTCCTTAGGTATGATGAAAAAAGGAGAAAAGTGAGATATGGGAAGAGTGCGGACTGAGATAGAGCTAGAACTGGAATAAACCCAACAAAGTTCTAGTAATGAAGTCTCGGTAAGCACTGAAGGGGTTGAAGAATGAAAAAGAAATGAAGTGAGAAAAGGGTGAAAAGAAATAGCCCTCCATTAATTCAACCTTAAGGCAGAAACCGGGTTCAATACATATGTTACTGGTGGTTACCAAGGTAATGCCGGTATTGAAGATAAGACATCATGGACCCAGTGACGCACTGCACTACAACTTCCCAAACTACTCAAGTTCCTCTTAAAAGGGCTTGTTTCATTCTCACAGGGGAACCTACATAATCTATCGACTTTCTCTTAGAGATTGTTGATATTGAAGAAGGAGACCCTCTCCCTAGTCTCCGACATAGGAACCAAAAATTGCACAATTGAGTCTAGAGCCACGAGATCATCTATAAATCTCATTAGGACACATTATCCTTGAAGACTCACAGTTTCACACAATGTGGAATGTGAGATTATATCTTATGAGTCCTATGCATTATCCTTGTGGTATTGCCAGAACATCTGAGTGATATGCAAACATATTCACAATGAAGATGGAAAGCCTTATGGAGCCAACATCAAACAAGCTCCTGGTGGGTGGCATATGAGATCTATCCAATAGATCAACCATGTGACAACTGAACAGAAATAATGGGGCGATTCATAATTGTGAATCAATCCTGGTTCAGGTTATGGATTGACGGATACCTTTGAAAAACTGGTCGTTGTGTTTAAAAAATCTTTTCTCTAGCATCATATTTGTGTATTAATGTTTCAAAAATTAAAAGGTGTTTGTGATTAATAATTGAGTTTTCTTAAAATCTTCGTTGTATTGCAAAAACACTTTATTGAGCAGTACATGATTGTTTTTTAAATCTCTTTTCATCAATCAGTGAATCTCAATTCGCTGGTTTACTCACTCCGTGTTGTCTTCTTTGAGACGTTCCCGTTTGAGAATAGCTAGCGCAGCTGCGAAACCCTGTTAAGGAGATTCTTTGGAATTATACCTGATTACAGGCAGTACGTGTACTGATCAACGGGGAACCATGGGCCGTGTACCTTAATTCAACGAGAGTGATCAAAGACACTTTAAATGTGCGCTTTTTACTTATGCTTGTTGTATTCAGTGCCGCTTGTTTGCAGTAAATGATCGAATGGAGAGGTCAATACATAGCCGCATGCTCACACAACACACTCATTTCCAAAGATTTCATGATAGGTGCATCAATGACTCTGATATTTTCAATCAATGCTTAAATACTGCCTTTTGCAAATATCATGAATCAACTAAAGCTTCGCATTTACTCGATAAGAAGATATCATGATCGAGCGTGGGCATGTCGGTCCAATTGTCACAACATCATATCACGGGCAAACACTACAATGGGTGATCTTTGAGATTAACGTGGCTAATGATCTCTATTAAAGCCCAAAGGTCATCAATGTGGATCTGCTCTATAACCTTCACTTAATGTACAAAATAGTTGAACTTTGAAGAAATCATCACAAAGACACATAGCCTGAGTACTTTGAAGTATTAAAGTCTACGAGCTCAAGACTGAAGATTTAATTAATTGCTTAGATGCAAATTGTAACTCATGGGGTGACCTCCCTTAGAGGGAGATTGTTAGGAATTGGAAATTCTATTATGAAGCATCGGTCACCCCTAATTCTATGTAGCTTAAGTTAGCTCATATACAGAAATTTTTAGTATGTTATTTGTTAGTTAGTTATTAGCGTAGCTTAGTCTAGTGCAACATCGTGGAGGAAGGACGGGTCTTTACCCACTGTATGCCTGATCCACAGCCCGAAGGAGGGCGTGCTTTTTTGTATAAATAGCCCTCTCCCCACAAGGGAGAGGGTTGGATGTTCATTTGGAATCTAACCTTCCATGAGTTTCTCTTACTAGAATATCCCACTTTCTCTCTCTAAAACCATATACCTATACGCCTATATTTGTGATTGCTTGTGTGTTTGAGAAATCCAACATGTTACACAAATTATCAAAGTATTAGTAATACTTTGTCGTTAAACTTCTGCATAATTTTCGTTAAACCTTAAATCAACATTTTAATAACATATGTTAAAATGCTATCTCAAATCCAACATCATACACTCCGAGCAACAATGACTCTTGAGGAGTATACATAAGAAACTCGAGTGAATTCCTCTTGTCATCATCTAGTGAATATAATCTTGAGACCAAATATATTTAGGATAGGACTATCTGATTCAAACACTTTGGCTTCATATCTTCATTTTGGAAAACATGATGTTTTGAAAAAAATTACGCCTAAGAAATCATGCGTTAAGTTTTCATCTTGTTAAAAGGATATTGTATATCCTATGCATCATTCTCTCCCTGTAACATAAATATTTGTGTTACAATAGATTTCATTACACCTCATTGGCTAAATGATCTTGAAACAAACATCTACAAGTTCTATGAACTAGCGTATACAATTCATCTTGTCATACTTATTTTCATAAGCATGATAACTTTATCCCATGTGATAATCTCATTAGTTGAAAGATACTATTTGTATCTATTTCCTTTCAAGCGTACATCATAACCTAACCTTGCTCAAACCTTGTGCATATCCAAGGTTAAAACTACACGTCTCTAGAGCATACACAAGATCTATTGAAGTTGGTGACCTTACTTAGATTCTAGTTTAAAAATCTAAAGAGCTTTCTTGAGAACTGTCACAACCCCAAAATACCTGTTTTTTTGAATGGAATACAGGGGAGTGACTGCCATAGCATCACAGTTACAGTTATATTGGACGACCTAAAGTGTCGTTTTAAAAACACATCGTTTGATATAATAAAACATTCAGAGTTTATAAAACATAGGTCCCAAACATGTGCAGAAATAAGTTTGCTACAATCCAAACGATGTTTTAAAGTGCATAAAAGCCATATGAGACGCGTCGTCACCGCGACTCTATGATAAGTCCTTATGCATGCCATGAAGTATATACCTTAGATACCTGAAAATACATTGCTAAAAGTGTCAACACAAAGGTTGAGTGAGTTCATAGAGTTTATGAAAATGTTTTACATGACTACCACAAGTATAGGTCATGTATGACAAATATGTCACATAAAAATTATACAATTTCTATACAGTACAAGCTAGGCTGATCATGATGTTCACTCCAACAGGAGTGTTTTCCAAACAACTCTCATTCGATATTAAATGAAATGCATCCGTTTGACGGTTGGAACCACCAACCCGATGGATGAAGAGTAAGCCCTCAATAGATCTATTCACTCACCCTGCGCACTGCGTTATTAACGGTTCATGATTATAAAATGGGGACATTCAATTGGAAATGAGGTAACTTAAGCAATGTAATGAATTTGATATACTTGGGCTCGTAATAAAATGTTGTGCAATGTATTCTCCCCCGTAGGTTTGAAAATAAGTATAAACTTGAAAGACGGGGCTATGAGAACTCACTTGATACAATGATTATGATGGCAAAAGTGGATACATTGAAATGAGGCGCAATCTCTAACTGCAACCTATTATGAATGATATGATCTAATATAAGTCATGATATAATGTTGTGCATGCAAACTCATATGATATCCATACCACTTGTACATTTGAAAATAAAGTTTATCGTCGAAAATAAGTTTATAACGTCTTGTCATGTTACAAAATACTTTACAAGTATTTACGTTGAAACAACATCCAACGATAGTCGTTTAGTGATTTATCAAGAAATTATAGCTTTTTGTCGCAAAACAATATACTTTGGCAAGTTATGAAAATGGCTAAGTAGGCTCGTAAAGCTAGTTGTAACTCGATGAATATTGAGTGTTAGAAAACAAACTCAATGGTTTTGGAATGCTTGTAGCGATATCTAAAAATCTTAGACTTTAACTTTTGATCATAGAAGTCTCGATCATAGAGAAAAATATAGATGAAGTAAGGTAGTCGGAATAAAAATATTGTTTAAGGTTAAAGTTTGAGTGATCGTATATTATTCGTTATAACTTCATTTGATGAACGGTTAAACATTTTGGAAAATAGAATAGGCGAACTCACTTTTACTTGAAGACATCGTTTTCTCAAAAATATTCTATTGATATGTAAAATGGCTCCAAACATGGTCACTTGCGATAACCATTTTGGTCTAATAGAAAATATATGAGTTAATACTTGTGAAAATAATTACGATAGCCATAATTAAAACGCGTGTAACTTAGTCGTTATAGCTTGGTTTTCTACGATTTATATATCCTTGGTTTCGTGTTAATGTATACTAATATATTTTTGATAAATCGACTCATTTAGATTATGTTTAAAACTCGATTTTGCCCCTTAAAAATCCCTTGACAGCTTACATTATTTCAGAAAATAGTTTTCGTCGCTAAACTTGAAACTAGCGTAAATTCTTCGTTATAAACCCGTTTTAACCCGTTCAAGCGGCCACGGTTTCGTTTTTAAGTGTATTTTCTGAAAATATAAACTAAAATAATCCATGACTCACTGAAATTTCCAGATTTTACATATTTGGACAGACCCTGATTTTGTGTTGTCGAAAATAATTTTTCTAGTGTAGAACTTGTTCTAACCCTTTCCAATCAACACCAAAACTATTCTAAACCTACCATAAACCTTCTTAGGGTGTCATGGGTTCCTAAACTTCACCAATAATGATAGGTCTTATAAGAATATTAATAGAATAGTTTAAACTCATTATATGTAGTAATAATCAAATAAAAGTGGTATGGATCAAGGAATACTTGCATGTTTTTCTTACTAGATCAAAAAAATAGATCAAGTAAGAGTTTATATGAGTAGGAAAAATTATTTGAAGCTTACTTGAGTGATTGAAGAGTTTTTGAGCTAGAAAACTTAATTAATCTATAGGTTTTTATTTCAAAACCTTAACATAGATTACCACTAGAACTTGTTTAACACTTGATCTTGAAAAATTAATGGATTCTTCTTCTTGTTCTTGGCTTGGACGAAAAACCACAAAGATGAGGGAGAGTTTCTTGCCTTTTACACCTTCAAAATATGTGTTTGTATGTGTGTTTTTAGGAATTAAAATACTTGTACATGAAATATCTAAGTCAAAAGTGTGTATGTGTAGTTTGTAGTCAACAAAATATCAATGAAGTGGTGACTTGGATGGGGGAGGTCGGCAAGGGGGGGGGTGGAAGTATTTGGTGTATTTTTGTTTATTAAATGCATTCTATGTTAAGTATAATGTATGGTTTGTACATAAAATTAGTTATTTAGTGTAGCGTTAGCTAGAAATCGATTTTAACGGAACAAAATAAAATATATCGAAGTCATAAAAATTTTCAAAATGCATTTCTCGCAAGTATTGAGTGAACAAATAATTATCGAATAGAATTTATGAAAACCGTCGTAAATATATATATATATAACAATTTATATGCCAAAATAAATTCAAAACATCGGGTAAACTTATAATATGATTTTTATAGTCTTAAAATGAGTATAAAAATATATCAGGATAATTGTCGGAAGTGTCGGATCAATTATTCAAAATAAATGATTGTGCGATAGCGTTTATTTAATAATTAAATATACGTTAATGAAATATGCAAACCCATGCATGAACTAATATGAAAATGATGTTACTGATGATATGTAGACTAACTCTAGTCTATATGTAATGTTCTCAAAGATGTTCCATGAATACCATTTGACTTAACCCTTACGGTTACGGCGTATTTGATACTAAATAAACTAGTTTCACTAAAAATGATGAAAAGTAACCATGAATAGTGATTTTTCTCCGGGAATGAATAGCGTTTTGTGAATAGTAAAATTTTGAAATAACCTCTCAAAGTCGCAAACTGACTTCAAAAACGATGAATAGTAAAATGATGAATAGTAATTTGTGAATAGTAAATTCCCGAGATGAATAGTAAATTTGAGAAATAACCTGAAATTACGATTTGTCACATTCGCCCACCCAAAAAGGAATTCAGTCCCTGAGTTCAGTTCATGTTGGTTTCTATGGTGTTATTTGTGAAAAGAGTTTAACTTCCCGCGTTTTCTGAATCGTACCACGCCTTTCCAAGGCGAGACTTTCAACATAACTTTGTTTCCAACTTGAAATTCTAATAGTTTGTGACTTATGGAACAGATTTCCAATATTTTGCGTCGTATCTCGACGTAGCTTTTCTATCTATTTGTTGTTGCGTGTAACTGATTCTTGATTTGTACGACTTCTTTGTTGTTTCATGAAATAAGTTATGGACTAGTGAGTTGGGCTTTCCTGATTATGGCCCGTAAATAGGTGATTGACACCTCAACCATAGAGTGCCTCAATTGGTGCAGTCAATATGTTCATGTGATAACTATTGTTGTAAGGGAACTTGTTCGTTGATGAATGATTTATCCAATCGTTTCCAGAAACAATCACATATGCTTTGAGAATATCTTCTAATGTTTGAATTGTTCTCTCGCTCTGACCATTGAGCTGAGGATAATAGGCGGTACTCATGTCCCAGTAGGTTCCATGGGGATCTTGAAATGATTGTGTTAGGTCACTAGTTTTACAAACACAAGTTATATAGAAAGGAGATGAGGCGATTGAACAAGTATCAAACACACACACACACAATATAGTATACGGTTAGGCGTAGGAATATGTGTGAAAAGAAAACTTGAACAACCAACCTTCAAATGAAGGTTATTACATGATTTATATAGGCAAGGAGCTAGGGCAACACTCCCTCTCTTCCTATTCCTATTGGGCTTGGGCCTAAGCTTATGGGCCTTCTACATAAGCTTGACCTTAAAAACAAACATAAAGGCCATAATAAAGCTACCTATTACATATGAAATATAAATACTTGAAATCTTTGTTTAGGAGTGATTCCAACAATCTCCCCCTCAAGTATATATATATGAGTGTAAAGCGGTGAAGGCGTTGATGTAATAGTACTTGATGGCGATCTTTCGACATTCTTCTTTCTTGTGAGAAGAATTGCCTTGATTGAACAATCTCCCCCAGTGTAGAGATAGTAATCTTTGAACAGTTATGCTTTGCGTCATCTTTTAACTTTGTTCTTTGATATTTGTTCTTTGTGGTGAGTGATAGTATGTTGTTATGCGCATCTGATGCATGCCAGTGCCTTATTTGCTCCAGTGTCTCCACGTCATTCTTCAACATGCTCACGCCTCTTTGACGTTGGAAATCAATCCTTGATGAAGTTCTTTAGAATAACTTTGACTTTGTAGATTCTTTGGTTTGACTGAAGAATCATTCATTGACGTTGTGTTGCATTGAGATAGGACTTCCATTAGTGATGATGTTGGCGTGAGTATGAGAAGAATCAGCCACGATCATCCGGCTCGAGCTTCCATAAGAAGAAAACATTTCAAACGGTTAGTAATAAGCGGTTTCCGGCACTACAAGTTTGAACCGAGAGTGTCAAACATAGTGTGAGGACACAACTCTAATTCTTACAAAGGCCGTTCAAACTGAGCTGGAGTCCCACATTAAGTGAGATACGCGATGTACGAAATCAAGTACATCTGATTCAGATGAGTCACTAAGGTACAGAAGCATCACCTCACAGTAGACTGCGGTTTGAGACACACTCCGCGTAATCACGGGGAGTTACCGAAATGATGACCCACCTGACGGTGTTTGATGTTGACCACAGCGAGTTTCCATTCAATCACCGAGGATCCGCGATGTGAACTTCTCATAAATGTTCTCGTGATTGCTAAGATCTGTGAAGGACTCGATATGAACCACCGATGATCTTATTAGTTGATCATCAAGTGATTAAATGTCAAGTGTTCCTAAGAGATCTTTTGATGAATCTCGTGGCTCTAGACTCAATAGAGCGTTTTGGTTTTCCCGAAGGAGACTAGGGAGAGGGTCTCCTTCTTCAATACGGCAATCTCAGGAGAAAGCCGATAGTTTACGTAGGGTTCCCTGTGAGAGGATGAAACAAGCTTCGTTGAGGAAACTTGAGTGGATAAGAAGGTTTATGCATAAACTTTGCTGGGTCCATGGCGACTTTTAATCTTCAATACCGGAATGCACTAAGTGACAACCGGTATTATATAATTGAACGATTATACGCCCTAAGTTGAATAATCAACATTTCTTTTCACCCTTTACTTTACATTTCTTTTTGATTCTTCAACTCCTTCTTTCTCCGATTCTCATTTTCTCCTTTTTATAATCATTCCTAAGGACTTCTAACACTAACTAATGGTAGTGTCCTTGGGTAGATCCCTATGGCTCTGGCGGATCATCTGACGGCAGTTATTCTAACCTTAGTCACCTTATAACTCCATGACTATCCTATGTTTGCCATTAAAACCAGTGGATGATAAAATATCTCTCAAAGGGTTTGTTAATGGAAAACATGTTTGAACCATTGTGAGAGATGATGTTTTGCATAAATACTCCCCTCCACATGTGCTTAATAGTATTAATGGTTAAATGCTTGCGGTGAGGAAAGAATAATTTTTGAATTGATCCATGAAGATAGACAATCCCATGAGAACACGGTTCACGTTGCATAGTTAAAGAGTTAATTGTGAAGCTTTTTAGGTGACAACTAAGCTCTAATAACTACCTTGAAGGTGTAGACAAACACGGGAAGGTTGTCAAACCGTCAAAGTTCATGTCTATCAAAAGTTTCGAATGGTACATTCTACTCAGACAAGTCCTTTATGACCGTTTACATCACTAGCGAACTAGCTTGAAAATTATTACCATTCGTCCAGACAAGTCTTTTCGAGTTACAAATTTGTTTAGTACCGTCAATTCGTTGGTTAAGTCTCGAGGTACCGCACCTGATTCATTTGCATTTTGTACAACATATTTCTTATCACACAATTTTCTCCCCTCAAAAATGGCATATTAAAGTGTTATTTTTGAAACGTTTGAGAATAAATATGACCATGTTAATAGAATGTTCTTAGCGGGAAGAATGACCCGCGAGAACAATTTTGAACAAAGTTTTTGAATCAGTACTCCCCCTCAACGAGTGATATAAGCGGTTGAGGTTTTGAAAATCATTGAAAGTACTTGTTCTTTGAGCAAAACCTTGAAAAGTGAAAGGTTTGATAGGTTTTACTCAAAGTAAGAAGCTTTCGCTCCTTTTATAAGGATTGTGGCGGAAAGTACCAGGGTCCTTTATTGACAATTACGGGTTGTACACAGTATGTGTACAAGCCATTGACATATATATATCATACATCCAAAATTATGAAGGAAACAATTCAAGGGGTACCGGGAAGTGCGATGATGTTCGGGGAGTCTGTGAGGCGGGGCGTTGAAGCGGTGATGTTTCTCACGGCCCACTGACCACCAACTTATTATAGCTCTCAATCTATGCGGCGGTCATACGAACAACCGTTCATCAATCATGGTGATGATCCTTCTCACATCCTCCTTTCCGAGAATTCGAGAACTTACGAGGACCCAACTTCGAGGTACATATATCCTTCAACACATGCGCTAATCCATCCCAACCGGCTTCCAAAGTATGATCCCACGAATTTGAGATCCTTACTGCATTAAGGTTTCTTTGAAGTTCAATGCGGTAAAAACAACTCCAGAAAGGTTTGATGGCGTATATTGAGGTAGGCGATTTAGATCGGAAGAGTAAGCGTTGGAGGAGTGAGTTGACCGTCGATAAGATTCAACGACCATCACGGATATCTTCAACACGTTCTTTGATCACGCGATCGTCTAATGAAGAAGATGAGAACTGACTTGATAAATTGACGTTGAACTTCAGTCGAGAATTGTAAGATATAACTTTTCACATACACATCATAACATTAACACAAGGTAGCATATAGATGGAATTCTAGAGAGAGAAAGTTAGAGGTTTAGGGAACTTAGTGAGAGAAAGTGAAAGATATTATTATGAGCTCCAACTCTCTACCTTGGGAGGTAGAGAGTATTTTATAGTCTTACACATGGATCGAGGGCATACTGATGGGTAAAGACGTCCGTCCTCCACGGTGTTACTTAACTAAATACTACTTAACTTAATATTACTATGACTACGAGCTTTCTAACGATTACATATACTTGAGGTGACCGACTCTTTAATACCTTGAATTTCTAATTCCTAACAATCTCCAAGGAGGTCACCTCAATCATGCACTAAAATTACATTGAATACAAACAGATATGACATTAACAATTGTTCTTGCATTCTTTATGTAGTCCTTTGTTCTGGCTCGTAGTCATTGATTCTTCACATTGCATGTTTGGTTACTTCAAGTGGAGGTCTTTATCTTGATCCGCGTGATAATAATTTTGAGCCATCATTTGAGATCATCGACCATCAAAAAAATCTGTGACATCCTTTGTGGTGTTGGTATTATGTGATGTTGTGACTTTAGGACCGACATGCTCACATTCTGGATCATGATATCTTCTCATCGAGTAGCGGAAGCATTTGTTGAATCATGATATTGGCGCAGCGTAGCGTAAGCATGGAGTGAAAATATCCGAGTCATTGATGCACTAATCATGATTTCTTTTGAGATGAATGTGTTAAGTGAGCATGCGGCTATGAATTGACCGCTTCATTACGATCACCGCAAAGCGTCGGGCGTACGCATACCAGTTAGCAATAAATCGCACGAAAGTGTCTTTGATCACTTTCGTTGAATTGAGGTACACGGCCACGGTTCCCCGTTGATCAACATAAGTACGCCTCGTGATCGGTATAATTCGAAGAATTTCCTTGCGAGGTTTCGACCGCTGCTTAGCCGTTCTCAAACCGAACATCTCAAAGAAGACAACACAGAGTGAGTGAACCGAATTTGAGTCCAGCGATTGATGAAAAGATATTTGAAAAACAATCGTGTATTGCTCAATAGAAATTGTTTTTGCAATACAATGAAGGTTTTAATGAAAATCAATTATCAATCATAAAACACCTTTTGATTTGAAAAATTAGTACACGGTCGACGTGCTAATGAAAAGAGTTTTAAAGCACAAAGACCGGTTTTTCAAAGGTTTCCGTCAATCCATAACTCGAACCGTGATTGATTCAAAAGATTGAATCGCCCCATTGTTTACGTTGAGTTGTCACATGGTTGATCTGTATAATAGATCTCACATGCCACCTACCAAGAGCTTGTTAGATGTTGGCTCCAGAAGGCTTTCCATCTTCACGGTGAATATGTAAACACATCACTGGATGTTACGGCAATACCACAAGGATAATCGTAGGACTCAAGATATAATCTCTCTTTCACATTGTGTGAAAAGAGAGTCTTCATTGAAAGTGTCCTAATGAGATTTATTGATGATCTCGTGGCTCTAGACTCAATTTGTGCATATTTGGTTCCTATGTCGGAGACTAGGAGAGGGTCTCCTTCTTCAATATCAACAATCTCTAAGAGAAAGTCGATAGATAATGTCGGTTCCCGTGAGAATGAAACAAGTCCTTTTAAGAGGAACTTGAGTGGTTTAGGAAGTTGAAGTGCAAGCGTCCTGGGTCCATGGCGTCTTGTCTTCAATACCGATGTTACCATCAGTAGCATATGAATTGAACCGGTTTTACGCCTAAGGTTGAATAAATGGAGGGCTATTTGTTTTCACCCTTTTCTCATTCAATTCTTTTTAATTCTTCAACCCCTTCAGAGCTTACCGAGACTTCATAGCTAGAACCTTGTTGGGTTTATTCGATTACTAGCTCACGGTCTTAGTCCGCACTCTTCCCATATCTCATTTTTCTCCTTTTATCATCATACCTAAGAACTCTACACTAACTAGTGGATAGTCCATGGGTAGATCCCTCCTTCTCGGCGGATCATGGGAACACATACCTAACCTTATCATCCTTATATCACCATACATAATGTAAAGTTGGTCGGTCTTTTGGTATTGTTCATCTGCCATAGGAACCAATTGAAAACCATTTGAAAATCAATCCGGATACTTGTGATATATTATCAAAGCATTTTGTACCTGAATTGTTTTTGATATTTTTAGAATAAGTGCTCCCCTCAACATGTGCATCAAATGTTTGAAATTGTTTTGCACACGGAGGCAAGAGGAAAATTAACTTCTTTGATTACCATTTTCAAAAAAATATCAACATCACTTCCTTAATCAAATCAAGTAGATAAAGCATTTTGGGGAAGGATGAGGTTTTCATGATTTTGCTCCCCTCAATATGTGCCTCGAGGTTTGAAAAGAGTTTTACACATACTAGAGGGAACCTGCACATTGAGATAAGTGATCACGTTTCAAATCATTGTGGTTTAATATAGATGCTCCCCTCAATGTGTGCATGGAAAATTTGAAATCGTTTGTCACTTACGGGAGGCAAACATGCTAATCACTTAAGAAACCATTTATCGAATTATCGGTTTAAATCCTATTTAAATCACAACTTCTCCCCCGATCACAATTATTAAAACATTTGAGATTTGTGATCTCTGAAGATTTAAATTGATTTTGAAAGCTTTTAAGGAGAATTGTGACTTGATTATGAAAGCGTTTTAACCGATAAGGATCGATGTTGAGATTTTAAACTCCATTGGTTAAACATGCATGTACATCTTTTGAAAACAATTTAATGCCAAATAACTTTTAATTTAATTGAAATCATTCTCCCCTCAATCAATGACATAGGTTGTTGATTGAGCGATAGAGATTTTGACAGATAAGTCATGATGATTATCAAAAATAGAGACCGAGTTATTTTTCAAAGCATTTAGTTTTCATTGAGATAAATGTTATAGAATCGAGCATGGAATTTGAAAACATGGTAAAACATGGCTCGTTCTTTCTTTTAAAAGGGGTTATTGCACGAAAATGACAATAAACCATTGTTTCTCTTTCTCCCAAAAATATTTTTTTTTTGAATTTTTTTGATTTTTTTTTTTATAAGAATTGAACAACATCTAAAGTCCCGTGTCATTCTTTGAGTGACAGCACAAAGACCGTAGATATTTTCGAACCGAACAAAAACATGACAAAAAGACAATATTTTTTAAAGATTTTTTGAATTTTTGATTTTTATGGATTTTTGAAAGTTTTATATTTTTCTATTTGGTTTTATAGAGTTTTATAATTTTGTATTTTGTTTTTTGAATAAGTATTTACAAGAGATAGATGAAGATAGACCTTTACTCCTCGTCTTCCTCATGAAGACGTTTGAGTGTAGGTTGAAGGCTTTTCAAGCCAAGGCGTGGAAGAATAAACTCAAAACGTTCTCTTGGAAGAGCTTTGGTGAAGATGTCGCTAAGCGATATTGGACCTCACAAAATATAGTTCCACCACACCTTTTTCCACTTGTTCCCTGATGAAATGATGTCGAATGTCGATATGCTTTGCTCTTGAGTGTTGAGCGTTGTTGCATGAGAGAGCAATAGCACTTTTATTATCACGATCTGCAGAGGATTTTGTTGAATTCAAAGCCATAGTCGGATAATTGAGATCTCATCCATAAGATTTGAGCACAACAAGATGACATGGCTATGTATTCACCTCGAGAGAAATAGAAGTACTCATTTGCTTCTTTGAAGACCAGCTCACAAGCTTATCACCCAAAAGCTGAGCACCTCGGATGTACTTCGGCGTGTATCTTGACAACTGCATGATCGGCATCTGCATAGGCCGTTAGTGACATACCGGTGTCCTTCGGGTACCATAGTCCCATATTGATGGTTCCTTGGAGATACCGAAAAACCCGTTTAACCGCTTCAAGGTGCTCTTTAGTAGGCTTAGCAGGTATCTAGCACACATGCAAATGAACAAGATATCACGGTCTACTAGCATGAGGTACATGGGGATCCAATCATACTACGATATTTCGTTTGGTCAATCATGATCCCTGAGTGGTCCTCATCTAGTTTGGTTCGATCAATCATTGGGGTGTCAACAGGGTCACATGAATCAAATCCAAATTTCTTTAAAATCTCTATTGCATATTTAGATTGATTTATGAAAATGCCTCCGGGACTTTGAGAAATTTGTAATCCCAAGCGACATTTGTCCCATCATTGACATTTGAAACTTAGAACTCATTTCATTAGAAAAACGATCACATTCCATTGGGTCGGTCGAGGCAAAAATAATATCATCAACATAAATTTGAACATGAGTTAAATGTTTGCACGACTTCGGTGAACAATGTAGGATCAACTGCTCCTTTCTTTGAATCCGGATGATAGAAGAAACTTTGACAATGTATCATACCATGCCCTCGGTGCTTGCTTTAAACCGTAGAGAGCCTTCTTCAGACGATAAGCGTGAGTAGGATGCTCTTGATTCACAAATCCTTCGGGTTGGTGGCGTGAGCGACTTCTTTAAGATCTCCGATTCGAAATGCGTCTTCACATCCATCGATACACTACCATGTTCTTACTAGGTGCTTAGCGCCAAAAGATTCGATTGCCTCGATTGAGCAAGCAGAGCAAAAGATTCTTCAAAGTCTATACCCTCCTCTTGGCGATATCCTTTAGCAACTAAACGAGCCTTGTTCTTCAACACATCACCATGCTCATCAAGTTTTACTTTGAAGATCCATTTGAGTGCTATAATCATAGCACGATGCGGGCGAGGTACTAACTCCCATACATCAAGTCGATCAAACTCATGAATTTCATCTTGCATGGCATTGAACCATCTGTCTTCATTCATGGCGGTTTAACATCTTTTGGTTCGATCTTAGAAAGTACGGAGTTGAAGAAACACCATAAGGCATCGGTTGCAAGTTGTTTCAGGGTTGATCACGGGGACGAGGGATTTCCAATGATGTTGTCTAATGGATGATCGTGAGTCCATTTTCTAAGGTGTTCATGTGGCGGTTGTTGAGGAACCTGAGGTAGGAGTCGATGTCTCCTCAAGAAGATGGTTCGATGATGATTCGGGAGTAGCAAATATGTTTTCAAATGGAGCATCCTCAGGAGTAGCAAAGGGATTAACTTCATCATTGATGCGAGAAACATTTCCATGATGTACATTTGAAGAATGATGATTTGTTGATGAGGATCGAAGGATCGGCGGCAGGTGCTTCTTGACTTAAAGATATTGAGGACCGAAGGATTGACTTCATTCACGGGAATATGAGCATCCTCTGGTGGAATCATCACCTCATTAGTGTTTGAATCATACAGTTCATCAAACATAGGATCAAACAATTTCTTTACATCATCTTCGGATGGAGGTACATATGGAGTTTCTTGAGTAGAGTTTGGAACAAGAGATGAACCAACAGGACTGTCTTGAAGTCTTGCGGGTCCCTTGGATTGTCGGGAGCCATTTGACCGTCGACTCATCAAGCGTAACGTGAATGGTTTCCATGATATTTCGGGTTCTTTTGTTATAGATTCGGTATCCCTTTTTGTTTGGTGCATATCCTACAAATACTCCAATGTCACTTTAGCCCTAAGTTTCCCTAAGTCTTGACCCTCATTAGTTGGATAGCACAATGCACCAAACACACGAAGGCGAGAGAGATTAGGTTTTTCATTTGTGGACAAGTTCATATGGAGTTTTTCCATATGCGGTGTGGATTAGGAACGATTTTGTGTATAGCATGCAATGGCAATTGCTTCACCCAGAGAAACATTGGAACCTTTGAGTAAATCAACATTGTTCTAGCGGCTTCAACGAGTCGATTTAGTCTTTCAACTACACCGTTACGTTGAGGAGTTAGTGGAAACACTTCTTTGATGCTGATTCCAACGCTTTCATAGAATTCACTATGTTGTTTGTTGACAAACTCAGTTCCATTGTCTGCTCGACAATTCGGACCGGTTTTGTTAAGTCGAACTGCAGTACTGTTTGAT
Organism: Chrysanthemum makinoi; assembly: GCA_910596185.1. Lineage (NCBI taxonomy): Eukaryota > Viridiplantae > Streptophyta > Magnoliopsida > Asterales > Asteraceae > Chrysanthemum > Chrysanthemum makinoi. The sequence continues at coordinate 171,171,539 of OU343223.1, forward strand.
GAGTTTGATGATGATATCAGGAGTTTCATCCTTTGTCCTTAAGAACTTGACCGAGGTGAATCTAGAGTAATCATCAACCACAACTAACACATATTTCTTCCCAAAGATATTATGTACCCTCATTGGTCCACATAAATCCATATGAATCATATGAAGAACTTACGTGGCGAGTTAGTAGGTTTGGGTTTATGGGCATATTTCTTGCTTTTCCCAATTGACATCTTTGAACAAAGATGATCCTTTTCATACTTTAGTCTAGGTAAACCTACAACTAAGGTCCTTTACGGAAAGATCATTGATGGTGCTGAAGTTCAAGTGATTGAGACGTCGATGCCATAACCATGACTTTGTTTTTGAAGCCTTTGATAACAAGCAGATTGGAGAAGCCCTCATCATGTCATCGATAGAGATGGTGTAAAGGTTTGACCTACGAGTTCCTTTTAACAGTTCCTTACCATTAAGATCTCTAACAAAGCGGTATGTTTTCACGAAGGCAACTTCTAGATCGAGTCACGAATTGACCAACGAGAGAACGATTATGACCCAACCCTTCAACATAGTAGACTCTCGAGATGACACTATCACCAACAACATAATCTCCATAACCCATAATAGCACCGAAATGATCATTACCAAATCTAACAGTCCCGATGAACTTGCTCACGGTTCATGAGCGCGACCGTCTCGGTCATATGCTTGGAAATGCTCGAGTCCGGTACCACGTAACGATTTGAACGATCTCAGCTGAACACGCAAAAATGGATAAGCGGATAATTGGGATCCCCATGCAAGAATGGGTTCCATTTGGTTAGTATAAAGAATTGGAACACCCACATCGTAATCGAAACATCCATATCAGAAGTAGAAGCAATGGAATCATTGGGAATGGATGCAATGCTGGTGTATCAGATTTGACCTATTCAAAGTATGTTTACTTCTTAAGGGAATAGTTCTACCAATAGGCATCCATTTTCTAGTGGGCATAATCTTAGCAGTGTGAGAACAAAACTCGATTATTCTTATGACCAAAAGGTATCCAATAATAACCTATCTTTATAAAAGTTCTTCCTGTGGGTTTCCACTGTTTTCTAACAATCTTTCGCTTTTGCCTTTTTGCCTTATTTGCACGATTATTAGCATTAGCAATTTTAATCTGGCATTTGACAAAGATTAGACAAAGCATTCACACCACATTCATGATTAGCAAATGTAATTCAAGCATGCAAAGATTACAAGGTTTGCAAATAGTATCGAATTGAATTAATTACAAGATTTAAGGCTAATACTAGAATCAACACGATTCGCTTTATTCAACTCAAGCCTAAAGTTCCTAGATTGGTCTTCTACTCTCTTCCAATGCACATTCTTAGCTTGCAAGGTCCTATCTTTCCTTGTATTGTCTTGAGACTTTGACCGCCGCTTTAAAGTCACCGATTACTCTCAGAGGGAATGGGAACATTAGTTGGTTGATCTAATTTTTGCATTCCCTGAACTTGATGCAAGGATCGAAGTACTAGAAGGCACATTAGTGTATACTTTAAGATCTGTGATTTGAGCTTTTGCGGAGCACACTAAAGTTCACTTTCTTAGCACTAACATATCCGAATCAACTACTTGAAGGCACATTAGTGTTTCCTTTTTAAGACGGGCATAGAACGGATTTCCTGCTTGGCACTAGGCATAGAACAGGGCATCACAGCTTTGCCCTTTTCACCTAAGGTTAAGGATTTTGGACATGTGGCAATTACACATTCTAGCAACTCTTGAGATCGTTTGGCCTGAGGCAAGCAAACCTAATTTCACTATCAAGAGGTTTGTTAATGAAATCCTCTTCGACAATCTCACTGAGACATTCTAGACTATCCTTAAGGTGAGCACAGGATTCATGAAAAGCATGTTCATTATTCCTAAGATGAGGAGGAATATATTTAACAGTCACAGTGTATTTGCAATCTAAGGGTGACTTTGAGACAACATTCTTATTGAAAACAAGTGGCGGCTTTCCCATTTCCCGACTTCTTAGATTCTCAATTTCCTTTTGTAAAGACGTTATTTTTTCGTTGTTTTGGTCACGGGTGACTTTTATTGAATCATATAACTCTTTAAAATGTCGTTTAACTTTTTCATTTTCTTCTAGAAAACTCTCGCTTTCCTTTTGTAAGGCATCAACTAAGTTTTGAAGATGAAAAGTTTGAGAATTCCGAGAATCTAAAGGAGGAGGGATTTGGGAGCCTGTCTTATTGTTCGTTTGACCCTTTAATTGAGAGATTTAGGCTTTCAACTTTCTCGATCGTGTTGCAATCGAGCTTGAATCATTCATCACGTTTGTTAATTTGAAAACCGCATCAAACTCTCGGAGCATCTCGACGATGTCTTGATATTTGAAGTTTTAACATTTTCTTTAAGATGTTGATATTTTAGTTGTAAATTAAAATGCTCAACTTCCAGTTTAGAAAAATGTTTAACCAAATTGTTGTGATCATCCAGTTCAATTTTCTCGTTTAGTTCAGAATTAGTTTTTCAAGCTCAATGACACGATCATGGGAGACTTTCAGGCCACAGATAGTTCATGAAATTTGGAAGCATTAATAGAGCAATTTGAAGCAGGGAAAAAGATATCTTGAGCAACACATTCAGTAATAAGAGTCTCATTTAAGGTATGCAAGTTCTTCCTCTCAATCTCATTATATTTTAGTGCACGCTCATAATCACTAACTTCAACTACCATTGCATCAAATTCCTTTTCCATTTCTTTAATATCTGATTTTGTCCCCTTTTTAAGACTCTCAAAATGATCTTTTAGTTGTTTAAAGAAAGGCATGACCTCTGTTAAATAACATTCTTTCATTTGCTCAAAACCCCTTTTATCCCGAGGTGTGATCCTTTTCTTACAAGTTTTCTCAAAATCAACAAATAGTTGAAGAATAACATATTGACTGATTAAGGTCTTGCTTTAGTGGCAATAGTTCTAGGAACTAAATGCATTGGTGTATTTGGAGGATACATACGCTTTAGGAATTTCCTACAAGGGGGTTCTTTTCAACAAGATTTTCACCTTTTGCAAGTTCATATCCTTTTTCCGAACACTTGTTCGGGGTCAACAATGTTTGAGGCTTAAACATGTTCAAGGAAATCCAGTTTCCTTCTTGTAGTCATGGGGAGTGATAATAATCTTTTTCTCTTTGCATTTCGGGTCATCTAGTTTTTGTTCATCCTTTCCCTAGTGACTTCATCTGATTTCTTATCTTCCTCAGCGCACTCAACGCAACTAGGTTTCTGCCTAGGCTTAAGAATTTCATTACCATCATAAAGCACCTTATGAGCATTTCTAGTATTTTTAATTACCTCTGATTGGTTCCTCAACAAGGGGAATGCTATGCTTATCGCTTAAGACTCGATGTTTAGTGACCATGTGAGCAGCCTGAATGGTGTTTCCTTGTATGTACAACTTGTTCTCAAGTTTGTTTTTCAAAGTTTTCTGATTAGAAAAATCTCTCAAGAGTTTTGATTCCTTTGCATTAAATTCTTGCTTAAGCATTTTCACATTTTCTTGAAGTTCTTGTTTTTGTTTAGATGTTTTAGAGAGTTTTTCTTGCAAGGAATTTAATTCTTGTTTCAATACTTCTTCTCTAAACTTACTTTTTCTAATTACTGTACTTTCTTGGTTATCCATTTCCGCCACGCAGTGGTCAACTCAAACTTAGCACGTTGTTCATAAATAGCAACACGTTCTTTATAGGCATTTAGTTCCGAAATAATGGAATCATCAGGGGCACATGCAGTGTATTCATCAAAAACATAGTCATTGTTGAATGCAGAAGATGCATCACTTGGTACAACTTCACTTTCACTTTGTTTCACATATTGATCATATGGGACAATATTGATATTACCCATATTTTCAATATTTGATTCAATAGTTTCAGTTGATTGTACTTTGTCATGCATCTTTTGCACATCAGGATCATCGTATAGTTTTAATACCTCTGAGATGAGCTTGTCATGGGATGGCCCCGCTAGTGATGAAGAAGAGACCTTGGGAGAAACCATTGGAGAAATGCTAGCCATAAAATTGTGTGTGCCGTAGGTCCATCATCCACATCAGAGTCGTATGCATCACGCGTCAATCGGCTGACTTGAAAGGCATTCGATGATTGTGACCTATCTCCCTGAATAGGCCGCTCATCCACATCCGCATCATAGGTCTTGGCATTGCCCTCGGAAGAAACAAGCAATTCCTCTTCATTCAGAGTAGCACCATTGTCCCGAGCTTGAGCCAGCACTCATCTTTCTCAAGTAATCAAGCATTCAGGCGCTTTGGAGATGTACAGTGCCTTGCAATGTGTCCCTCTCCACCACAGTTATAACATTTGATGAGCTTAGTTTGACCTTGGTTACCATTCCTTCCTCGATTCTGGTTTCCAACATAACCTCCCGGCTCCACCTCGCCCCTGATCATATCTTGTCTTTCCTGAACGGTTGCACCACGATCCTTCCATCTTTAATAGTGGCTTGATTGTGTGGGTTAGATGCGCTCAGGTTGTTGTTGGTTTGTGGGAGAGTATTCATGTTTTGACCGATGAGAAGAGCTAGTTGATTAATGAAGCTACCCACGTGAGTATCAAAGATCGCCTTGTTTGTACATAGTGTAACACCCGATGACCATTACCCAAGGGTAAAGATATCACATATGGTGGTTTCATATCGTAACTTTAAATATTATACAATAGCTAAAACCTTTACAAAATATTCAAAAGAAAACATAAATAGTTAATTTTTCAAAATAAATCTAAGATCTCTAAAGGTCAAGTCTTGCTCTCTTTCTAATCTCAACCCGTACCTATCCCATAAGCTCATCTTGAATGCTTAATACCTGCCGCAGAAAAGAAAAGTGTGGCCGAGCTTACAAAGCCCATGGAATGTCAGATATAACGAAACAAAAAGCTAAACAAACAAAATATACAATTGACGAAATCAAAATGAAATAATGATAAGGATCTTTAGGATTCCAAGTGAAGCACAAATATGCAACGTGAAATCCAAACAACCATAACAACTAGACATCTCATAGCCCATAAATGACACCTTGAACACAAACACATCGAACAACCTAACACTTAGCATATCAAGAGCAAATAGATTACATATAAACCAAACTAAAAGTCTAAGACTAACGTAACACTTTACCAACAAATAAACATGGCATTCAACAGATTAATTAACCTTCATTTAACACATTTAAAACATTAAAGCAAAGAATGAAAATAGCAACCAAATCATGGCAGCCTCACAAACAAATAGAAACATAGCAGACAAACTATAATTAAATAGACCAAACAAAAGATAGCATACCCATTAGCAATTATCAAAACAGATATCATCACTAAACCTAGTTCTAAGATCAAATCCTAACATCGCCAGAGTTCGCATTATGGCGAGTCTCATAAGCAAATAAACACTAACATATAAGCAAAGCTCCCAAAACTAACTGATCAAACTATACATATTAAACTGATAGAATACTCACTATTACACTAACACATTCATCCCACCGTCCAAAGAATTCATATAACAATAAACTAACATGACATCGATGGCTTGATATAAATCGTAGTTAAGCATATTAATCATATCTTAGCATAGCAGCATCGGTAGTCACATAAACATACAAAAGCATAAACACATATAATAGCATATAACAAGCCGAAGACATAATCATAAGCATCAACATACCAAAACATAATCAGAATACTTATCATATAAATAACAATTACAGATTTAGTTAATCCACCTGAAAGCCCGCAACATATCATATCCAAACATCATACTTATACGTAAATAATCTCTTTAAAATAATTTGGAGTAGCTAGCTCCCGAAGTTGTGAAGATGCGTATTGCCAGACAATACTACATCATTCACCGACAAATCATATCGATAACAGTATCGATCTAGGATGCATCCATACGCCTAATGCATTTATATTTGGCCATAACATATACTGAGCTCATAATGTGATAACGAAAGGACGGCAAGCGTGTAACATCACTCTATCTTTGCCTCTAGAGTCAGTCGAGGTATCACTCCACACCTGACATGGAACCCCCATGACTAGTTATTATTTGGCCTCAAAGTGTCAAACTAACTTAGGTCAAATCGTAATGTCATAACCGACATAGATCATGTTTTATCAAATGTTTAATCATGTTTTCAAAATCAAAGTCTTCATATCATATAGTTCAAAATCAGATGTTTCATAATTCTGAGAAATCAAAGTTCGGATAAGCAATACTCTCAAAAGACACATTAGTGTTCATAGCAAATAACATATCGATAACTCATATCATAGGTTCATATTCAAATATAACAAGGTTCAACTAATATGCACATCAAAGTCTTCCTAACATAAAGTTCAAATCGATAACGATGGTTCAATAAAACATAAGTTCAAATAAAACAACAGTCAAACAAACAAGAAAAGGGTTCATAGCAATGGCATCGGAAACCCTAATAAGAAAAGTAGGAAAGCTAATCTTAAAAGAACATCATAAGGAACCTTTACTAAAAAGGTCGTAATATCTCAGACGATAACGTAAGTGTCTTAAAGTAAGACGTAATATCCGTATCTTAAAGCAATTGAGAGAAAAGAAACTAATGTGGTGGAATATGAAGATGTAACGTCGCTAGCTCCTCCAACGAATCTACACTTTATTATGATTTATTTAATATTTATTTGCATCATTAATATTATAACGGATTTATCGCATTAATACTTTTTAGAGTTGTCGCAATATTCTCATTTTAGTGCGATGTAGAGCGAAATTACAACATTTTAGGGTATTCCTCATTAATTCACCAACTTCCTATTTAGGTTCTAGGGTTTCCCATACTCTTTAAATATCACTAAATACGCATTAAATTCACATATTACTTCTTTTAATGATTTCCCAAATTAACCTAGAACGTCAATGATAACAAACCGAAATTAACTCAACCTTTACGCTGCCTCTACAAAATCAATTTACACTTGTTGAACCCATAATTACCGAATTACAAATTACACCCTTGACATCTTTAAGTTCACAATCTCACCTTACTTTATTAGATTTTACACTTTTAACCCAAAGGTTTTAGAATTTACAAAACATACCCTTTAAATACAATCTTTCTAATGGCCCTCTAAATATCCAAAATTACACATTTAACCCCATACTTATTTTTATCGCTTAGTACCATTATTTTACTGTTCACAAAAATAACCTTTAAGTTTCATAATTTACAAAACCAACCCAAAACTTTTATATAAAACCGAATAATGCATAGCTCAAGTACAAGCCCTAAACCTAGGTGTAACCCATAATTAGCTCATCATTATTACTTCATTTATTACCCTTAATGATAACAAGAAAACCCTAGTTCATGCAAACCCTAATCGTTCCTTTTTAATTCTTTCTTTATTTATATTCGATCGAACCATAAAACTCAAAACAATTCATACAAGTCAATTCATAAATATGTATTTTATTCAGGTCTTATATCATATAATAGCTTCTGGAAAAATCAATTCATGGTCTCTAATAATATTATACTATTCGTTATATTCATACGCTTTTAGGGTTTTAGCTTCCAAATAATTTCATATGACATATTAAACATGCATGGCCAATTTTTATGTGTTATATATGACTTATAGGACTGAAAGCAACATTAGGAACATACCCTTGATGAGCTTGGATCGTTAGAACAAAAGAGGCAGCACAAAACTTCACTTAAACCCTAATGTACCCAAAACTAACACACGATCAAAACAGTAGCTTAGACCTTGAACACGATTTTTCTCACCCTCTTACCTTCAAACTCGTCCAAGAAAAATGGCTTTAAGCTCTGAAACTGAAGTCGAATTTTTTGAGGGTTTTGGGAGCTCTCGGTTTGGGTTAATCGACAATTAGGGATTTATGTGAACCGAATAATGTATTTATATAGGCTTTACTATTTTTCTTGTGGGCTTTATAATGTATTGGACTTAAAATAAATGGACACTAAATAATATAAATTATATTGGGCTTTTATTAATTAATTTCTTTTATAAAACTATTTATTATATTCGGTTATTTAAGTAAAAATACAAAATAAATTTTTATAAAATCATAAACTATAAAATTAACTTTTCATAGTCATTCAAGATTTATTTGGATCATATGTGATTTTCTTATGAGTTTTTCTGAATTTACGTAGCTCATTTGGTATTGTGTTTATTTAATTATTCTTGCTTTTGATCATAAGGGTATTTTGGTCTTTTGTGAATTTTAGAAATTCAGGTATTACAATTTCTTCCTCTAAAAAGAAAATTTAGGTCCTGAAATTGAACCAGTGAACAGTAACGTAAAAACGATTCTAGATTGAATTTCTAGGAATATAACAAACGTTAATCTTATCTAACAAATGAATTTCTTATCGTAATATTAAATCTCAAACTTATTCGTAAATCAAATCAATAGTCAAATACTTATAATAGATAATTATATACTTATCAAGTAATGGCGAGAACATGTGATGCGACGCTGAAGATCAACAAATGACAAATTCTCGACTTATTCAGATATCTAATGATGAGGACATCATATGCATAGACGAAGTAAATCCTATCGGCCTCAATATCGGTGGAGACATATAAGCTTAAGGTGGTCATGCAAGCAATCTATAGGTTCGCATGCATCATAACAATTTAGTACGTAATTCCAATCAAACATGAGGGTGACAAATAACAGATAAAAAGTCAAAGTCCATTCACACATCAACTCTGGTATTTCCTTGCACTTCGTGATACCTTCAATAAGTTCAGATTATGTGATCTCGTATTATTACGCTGATCAAAGGCCATAATACTTGCATCACATAACAAGTTCTTATTGTCACTATACTTGGTCTTGGGTCATGACACAACACATACCCAATATCATAGCAAAACACACCATATAGAGAAAATATACGGATAACAAGTAATCCTACTACAATAAAAGCCAAAACCACATGAGTATACCATCATAATGGTAATACATAATCACGCGGCAACAAAACAACATCATAAAGAAAAATAAAATAGCGTATCTAAACTGATGAGGACTAATCTGAAACTCAACGAATCTATCGAAAAGAAAACATGACATGAACTATATTATCAAATTTTGTTTATTCCATTAATCAAACAAAATTTTCAAAATAAATCAAAAGATGTATTCCCAAAAATAAAATTCAATAACCTAAGATTCAATCGTCGAATGAAACAAAAGGGACCTAACCCAAAATCAATGTCAAAGCTTCTCATAACGAAGGCAACTAATCGTGAGAGAAATTCCTATTCTTGTGTCTGAACCTACTAGTACAGAACTCCGCCTCCACTCCACTTGCACTCTTCCTCGGTTCCTCTTCTTCCTCTTCCTCCTCGCTTATCCATCCGTTCTTGTTTCCTTCATGTTGTGGTAGTAAGCCACTAGCAAAGCCACCTTTCCGCTTCCTCTCTTCCTCCTCCCAAGACACGATCCACAAAAAAGCATATAAATCGTGACTCTCAAATCCCTACTCCCTTCATCCTCAACTAACTTGGGACACCTATCATGATATGTAGTGGTGAAACCTTGGTTGTCCACAACCTTAGTTTCATAATCCTCTACCACTTTTCCGCCCACTTCCTTCTGTGGTTTCTCTTCGATCGTGCATGGCCACATATATGTTTTAACTCGTACCCTCTTATTGGTTCGCTTCACCTGCTAACCAAGCCTCGACCCTTAGCAACAACAACAAACCCACCTCGCCTTCTCCTTAGGTTGTCTAGCGGTCCTTGATTGCTCCTATCGATCGAACTAGAGCTTACTCGGGAATAACCATCTAAAAGGACAATCAACTATTAGCAAAGTCTAAGTGCGGTAGGACGAAAGAAAGTATGCGTAAGTGGAAATCCTAAATCTACCCAATCCTCACGGGTCATAGCCTAAGCTCTAAGGGTCCTAAAACCTAGAGCTCTGATACCATAAATTGTAACACCTAATCTTAATATTAAGGGTAAAGATATCACAATACTCTGGTTTCATATCGAACTTTAAATATTATACAATAGCGAAAACCTTTACAAAATATTCAAAAAGAAAACATAAATAGTTAAGCTTCAAAATAAATCTAAGATCTCTAAAGGTCAAGTCTTGCTCTCGACTCTAATCTCAACCCGCATCAGCCTATCCCATAAGCTCATCTTGAATGCTTAATACCACCAGCAGGAAAGAAAAGAAGTGCTACCGAGCTTACAAAGCCCGTGAAAACACCAATGATATAACTTAAACAAAAGCTAAACAAAACAAAATATACAATTGACGAAATCAAAATGAAATAATGATAAGGGATCTTTTAGGATTCAGCGAAGCACAAATATATGAAATCCAAACAACCACATAACAACTAGACATCTCATAGCCCATAAATGACACCAACACAAACACATCAGAACAACCGAACACTTAGCATATCAAAAGCAAATAGATTACATATAAACCAAACGAAAAGTCTAAGACTAATGCAACACTTACCAACAAATAAACATGGCATTCAACAGATTAATTAACCTTCACTTAACACATTTAAAACATTAAAGCAATGAGGAAAATAGCAAAATCCAAATCATGGCGAGTTCCTCACAAACAAATAGAAACATAGCAGACAAACTATAATTAAATAGACCAAACAAAAGATAGCATACCCATTAGCAATTATCAAAACAGATATCATCACCTAAACCAGCTTCTAAGATCAAATCCTAACATCGCCAGAGTTCAGACATGGCGTGTCTCATAAGCAAATAAAACACTAACATATAAGCAAAGCTCCCAAAACTAACTGATCAAACTATACATATTAAACTGATAGAATACTCACTATTACACTAACACATTCATCCTAATTGCCCAAAGAATTCATATAACAATAAACTAACGTGACATCGATGACAAAGATATAAATCGTAGTTAAGCATATTAATCATATCTTAGCATAGCAGACGGTAGTCACATAAACATACAAAAGCATAAACACATATAATAGCATATAACAAGCCGAAGACATAATCATAAGCATCAACATACCAAAACATAATCAGAATACTTATCATATAAATAACAAATACAGATTTAGTTAACTACCTCGAGCCCAGAACATATCATATCCGTAAACATCATACTTATACGTAAATAATCTCGTAAAAATAATTTGAGTAGCTAGCCCCGTATGAAGACAGCTGTGATTGCAATACTCCGACATCATTCACCAACAAATCATATCCGATAACAGATCGGATCTAGGATGTAACATCCATACGCATGCGATATTGGCCATAACATATACTGAGCTCATAACAGTATAATGTAAAGGGACGTGGCAACATCACTCTCTTGCCCTAGAGTCATGTCGAGGTGCATCATGAGCGTACGGACATGGAACCCCCATGACTAGTTATTACTTGGCTCGGGTGTCAAACTAACTTAGGTCAAATCGAATGTCATAACTCGCATAGATCATGTTTTATCAAATGTTTAATCATGTTTTCAAAATCAAAGTCTTCATATCATATAGTTCAAAATCGATGCTCATAATTTAGAAATCAAAGTTCCGTATAAGCAAATGTACCAAAAAAGACACATTAGTGTTCATATAAATAACATATCGATAACTCATATCATAAGGTTCATATTCAAATATAACAAGGTTCAACTAATATGCACATCAAAGTCTTCCTAACATAAAGTTCAAATCAGATAACGCATGGTTCAATAAAACATAAGTTCAAATAAACAACATGTGTCAAACAAACAAGAAAGGGTTCATAGCAATGGCATCGAAAACCCTAATAAGAAAAGTAGGAAAGCTAACTTAAAAGAACATCATAAGAACCTTTACTAAAAGGTCGGTAATATCTCAGACGATACCGCAACGTAAGTGTCTTAAAGTAAGACAGTAATATCCGTATCCTTTAAAGCAATTGAGAGAAAAGAAACGAATGTAGGAATATGAAGATGTAACGCCGCTCTCCTCCAAATCCGAATCTACACGGATTATGATTTATTTAATACTTATTAGAATCATTAATATTATAACAGATTTATCGCATTAATACTTTTAGAGTTGTCGTAATATTCTCATTTTAGTGACGCATCTAAATTACAACATTTTAGGGTATTCCTCATTAATTCACCAACTTCCTATTTAGGTTCTAGGGTTTCCCATACTCTTTAAATATCACTAAATACGCATTAAATTCACATATTACTTCTTTTAATGATTTCCCAATTTAACCTAGAACGTCAATGATAACAAACCGAAATTAACTCAACCTTACGCTGCCTCTCTACAAAATCAATTTACACTTGTTGAACCCATAATTACTCATAATTACAAATTACACCCTTGACATCTTTAAGTTCACAATCTCACCTTACTTTATTAGATTTTACACTTTTAACCCAAAGGTTTTAGAATTTACAAAACATACCCTTTAAATACAAATTAATGGCCCTCTAAATATCCAAAATTACACATTTAACCCCCATACTTATTTTTATACGTTTAGTACCATTATTTTACTGTTCACAAAATAACCTTTAAGTTTCATAATTTACAAAACCAACCCAAAACTTTTATATAAAGCCGATATAATTTATAAGCTCAAGTACAAGCCCTAAACCTAGGTGTAACCCATAATTAGCTCATCATTATTACTTCATTTATTACCCTTAATGATAACAAGAAAAACCCTAGTTCATGCAAACCCTAATCGTTCCTTTTTAATTCTTTCTTTATTTATATTCGATCGAACCATAAAACTCAAAACAATTCATACAAGCTTCGAATTCATAAATATGTATTTTATTCAGGTCTTATATCATATAATAGCTTCTGGAAAAATCAATTCATGGTCTCTAATAATATTATACTTCATTCGTTATATTCATACGCTTTTAGGGTTTTAGCTTCCAAATAATTTCATATGACATATTAAACATGCATGGCCAATTTTTATGTGTTATATATGACTTATAGGACTGAAAGCAACATTAGGAACATACCCTTGATGAGCTTGGATCGTTAGAACAAAAGAGAATACAAAACTTCACTGGCCAAAACCCTAATGTACCCAAAAACTAACTACTGATCAAAACAGTAGCTTAGGACCTTGAACACTTATTTTTCTCACCTCCTTTACCTTCAAACTGTCCAAGAAAAATGGCTTTAAGCTCGAAACTGAAAATCAATTTTTGAGGCTCAAAGTTTTGGGAGTCTTTAGGTTAAATCGACAATTAGGGATTTATGTGAACCGAATAATGTATTTATATAGGCTTTACTATTTTTCTTGTGGGCTTTATAATGTATTGGACTTAAAATAAATGGACTCTAAATAATATAAATTATATTGGGCTTTTATTAATTAATTTCTTTTATAAAACTATTTATTATATTCGGTTATATAAGTAAAAATACAAAATAAATTTTTTATAAAATCATAAACTATAAAATTAACTTTTCATAGTCATTCAAGATTTATTTGGATCATATGTGATTTTCTTATGAGTTTTTCTGAATTTACGTAGCTCATTTGGTATTGTGTTTATTTAATTATTCTTGCTTTTGATCATAAGGGTATTTTGGTCTTTTTGTGAATTTTAGAAATTCAGGTATTACACATAGGATCAGGAATGAGTTTATGATTACCATTACCCAAGGGTATGACTTGTGATGCTTTAGTTGTGATTCCGATGTTTATAGAAAGTCAGAGTCATTGTAGACGAGCTTCTCTGTTCTCCTCGGTTGGTTTTGAACCGACGGAGAATTAATTTTTCAAACATAGCATGCCCTCATTCCAAGGAGGAAGGCATAGAGTTGCTCATAGTTTGTATTCTTCAACTTTAGTGAAGCCACAAATGTAACAACTTGGCCATCTCGACATTCATGTTGTTCAGCAAATTGAGTTCAATTGAATGTTGGCATAGTCATTCCGATGTTCCTCATGTCATTAACTAACTTATGAAATCTCACATAGTACTCATAGACACTCTCATCTGGTTTCATCTTGAAATGCTCAAATTCATCATAGAGTTGGGATTCTCTGGCTCTTCCATGTTAATTCGTAACCCGAGAAGCATCTTACCATTGTCCTAAATCTGCTTTAGCATCTGTAGTTATGATTGGATCACTTGTAGATGTCTTTAGAAGACCTTGAAGAACAATGTTTGAAGCCCTCGACATTCTGATCAAATCTCTTTTTATCCTTATCAATATCAAGCTCATCATACATCTTAAATGCTCTATTCCGGTGAAATGTGAGTACCATCTCATTAGTATCAAGTATGTCTCTAGTCGTCTCAACTCGATATGGTCCTTCATCAATGGATTTGAGAATGCTGACATTCACTTTCCTTCATACACAGTCAAATGAATTTTAGCCCGGCTTCCCTGGCCAAAGATAAGGATTTAGTATCTCAGCCACCGCTGAACATCTTCTAAATAAAGGAGATAACAAGGAACGCTATAGACATGTTAATGAATTTATATGATTTTATTCTATGATTAAACGGAAATGGATTCTTTCACGGGATTTTATCAATCAAGAGAAAACCGTAAACAATCACTCAAGTCTCTAGATGATAAAATACTAAATCGCTAGAAGATAATGCACTAAGTCGCTAGAAATTAATGCACTAAGTCGCTAGAAATTAATGCACTAAGTCGCTAACCCTTAATTCGCTACATCCCTAAGTCGCTAGAACCAAGCCGCAATGTATAAGTCAGCAAGTAGTAACTCGCTAGCACCTAAGTCGCTAATCAAATTCTTGGCGAATTCGCTAAGGTACGCTAGAGACACAAGTCGCCAAAGAGCAACTCGCTACCTTACCGTCGCTACCACAAGTCGCTACCCAGAGTGGAGAACCACTACTGCAATTTACTTTAACTCTCAGATCTTAACTCGCTAGCTCCAACACCGTAAGTCGCTACAAAAATGTGAAGCAAGTCGCTACCAAGAAAATATTCCGTGAGCTAAGTCGCTAGCTTGAAAAAACAATATAAACCTCACTTTTCAATCCAAAACAACCCAAATCCGATTGATCAAGCTACCAAATGAAAATCCTAAACACTGATGATTCTAAACATGCAACCAAAATCAAACTTTAACACTAGAAATCAATCAAATGATGCAAAAACCACTAAACTTTTTCAAACTCAAAACCACCTAAAACCACTAGAAATCCAAAGATGTGTAAGATATGATCTAACCATGGCTCTTGATACCAATTGTAAGATATAAATTTTCACATACACATCAAACCATAACACAAGGTAGCATATAGATGGAATTCTAGAGAGAGAAAGTTAGAGGTTTAGGGAACTGAGTGAGAGAAAGTGAAAGATATTATTATTATTCAACTCTCTACCTTCGGGAGGTAGAGAGTATTTATAGTCTTACATAAACGCCACACATCCAGTCATGGATCGTGCATACAGTTGGGTAAAGACCTGGCCCCTCATTCCTCCAGTACCTGCCAACATTTAACTAAATACTACTTAACTTAATATTACTATGACTACGAGCTTTCTAACGACACATATACTGAAAAGGACCGACTTTTAATACCACCTGAATTTCTAATTCCTAACAAGAATTGTCTCATACGACCCTGTACTTTGGCAAGGTACATGTCTTCGATGTCGTTGAGGTACAAGTTCTCAAAGTCGTACCGAGAATCCATAGTCCTGTTCATCTTGTCGCTTGACTATGATATTCTTTAAGAATGTGTAGTCCCACTTAGACTTGAGATCAATGTGTTTAATGGCCACGATGTCCCGAGAACTATAACGCATGTTGAGACTTCAACCAGTGTTTTCTCAGAGTAGTAGATTCTTCTGCAAGCCAGCCAATGATGAATCCCATACAATGCATCTTGGTCGTGCATGCTTGCACGCTGTCGAAAACAAGTGATTTGCACGCCTCGATAGCTATGCGCTTTAGTAAATAGCCGTACTGAATGGAAGAGTCAATGATGTAAGCGATTTTCGCGAACCATCGCTACCGAAAAGAGAAAATCCAGTTCTGTTAAAGAAGTATCGAAGGAATCCGTGGTTCGCTCTGCTTCCAATGGTCGGTAGGGTTTGGTCCAATCGGTGTAGTATGGAGGGTTGTCCCTTTGTGTGAAGTCAATGTTTGCTTCCGATTGAGCCAATCATGTCGTTAGACATAGCTCGAGCGATGTTCTCAAGATGATTATTCACCTCGACCGCCAGAGTCAGTTTCTTTAAGAAGTTGGAATGCTTCATTCTTGATTCGCTCAACTCGATCATTTTTCTTCACATGGAACTTTTCTTGCAAAAGTTTCGTGCTCCAATGTAACCGCCTACTTCACCTGACCTTCATCAGGGTAGAGTTTTATTGACAAGTGTGGAGAACCATTCAAACTTTGTTTTATCATCATTCGCTAGATCTAATTCCGTGCCGAAGTCGCCTTCTTCTTCTTTTGAAGGCCTTGATGATGATAATCGTTTCGCACTTGTTTGGGTGAGGTGGGTTGTTGTCGGGCTCAAGGACTCTTCATCGCCACCACCCGTATACTCAAAGTAATCACCGCTTTTATGAGTCGGGTGGTAACTCGAATCGCCCCGGGTTTATCAAGAGAAGACCGAGTGGAGGAGACTTTTGTTGAGAAGAAGTTCGTGGTGAGGAGTGGCATAGAGGTAGATTTACCGCATCGCTTCATACGCTTAGGTGCGTAATCCTTATCCTTATCATCGCCATCTTGGTCGTTTAGTTGACGCAATACTTTCATGATGATCTCGAGTTGAAAATCAGTAGAGTTTCAAAATTTAGCTTCATCCGGCAACGCCTGCATCGCTGACATTTGTATCACAAGTTTAGCATTAACTTATCTGAGAGACTTCTTTTGGCCATTGTATTAACCAATGCTACGATGTTAGGGAAGTTGTTCAAAATATTTCTCTAGTCACACCGGGACAAGGTTTTAGAAGAAACTTGTGAGTATGATCTCTTTCATGCCTTTTCAAATTCCTTTAGGACTTTAGAACGATATCCCAAGGTACTTAGTGTAACCTTCGATCATTTCGCTCAGCCTCTTTACGATGACTCTTCATGAATTCGAACAAATTCCCTTTCTTTCTCCATCTTGTCATGCTGCCATACATATATGTCAGATGTGACAAGAAAGAAATTTAGCTTTTGTAGAGCACGCTTTCTTTCTCACTTGTTTGACAAATTTTGTGAATCCGCTTATGAGCTTGAGAAATCCAAGATCGAGGTGGTTTCTTCCGCTGGATTGATGATTTTGTTGATCTTTTTGATGGTGGTGGTGATGATGAGATGAAGAATCATGAGGAGGGACATGAGGAGATTCGGGGTCCTTTGGAGGTGCGTATATCCTCCTTGGAACGAGTTGCAATGAAGAAAGTCATCATAATCTTCTTCGCCATCAGCCCGCTTTTAGCCTTTTCTTCCACTGCTCTCAGCTTCTTCATTAGTTTTCTCTTTCGCTCTTATTCTTTTCTCGTTCCTCAATGTTAAGATTAGTAGACCTTCAAAGCGCTTGTTGTTGCACAAGATGGTGGCACCAGATCCTTATCTTGATTAACCGCATCAGACCGGTGAAGAGTTGACAACACCACTGATCCTCCTCGGGCCACCCATTTGATCTTTGCAAATTCTTCAAACCTTTTGAATTTGTCTAACTAATTTAAACTTCTTCTCAGATGATTGATCCAGCTTGCTCTTCTTCTTCTTCGTGAGCTTTCATCATAAGGACTCAAGTACAGAGTCTTTCCTTTGCCATGTTCACCTATTGGACTTGGAGGTTTAGTCATTGGGAGTGGTTACTGCAAGATTCGTAGAAGGTAATCTCTTCATCTTTGTCGCATTCTCTTTGAGCTTCTGGCCCAAAAGCTTTCTTTATGTTCAGTTTGGGAATTGGGATGGGAGTTTTCCTTAGATGGAACAACTTCTTGAGGGTTCCTTCGGGGAACTTCCTTGACTCACATTTGCTTGCATTTCGCACTTCCTCTTTTGGTTCTCCTACAGTGTTCCGCAAGATTTTCTCGAGATGACCACTTTGTTTTGTCTAATCGCTTCCGATACCTTTTGTACGCAAGCCGACATCTTCGCTAGAAGGAAATCAAAGTACAAAGACCTGTTTCTTTTGTAGACGCTTTCCTTGATTCTCGTGACAGATAATGGGTCCGGCAACATGTTTGATTGTCGGGGTCATTGAGCCTCTGGGAATGTGATGAAGTCCAAGTGCTCTCTGGATCAACAATTTAGTATATCCGATGTAGGGAATCTTTGAGCCAAGTTTGTTGAGAAATGACATCATGTCATCCCAAATCATAGCTTCGATAGCGATATGTGTTTGTTGACCAATGCCTGCAATATTTGCGTTCCATGAGCTTAGGGTGCTTACCATTGCCACTCTAAAATGACTTGGTGATGATCATGTAGAGAGTTCTCCGTGGTTGAGGAATACTCTTAAGCTCTACGTGAGAATGCTTGGTGATTACTCCCGTAGCCTCGTCATAACCGATATTGATTAAGAATTGGAGAGTGAGCTCTTCAAGTGTGTGTATATAGTTTGTTGGATCGACATCCGAATTATTAGAGAATGTTCTTGTCCTGCAGTGTAATGGTGACTTGTTTGTGATTCAGAGTCACCGCCACAGCAGTTTGTCCTTTGACCCTTTCCATAGTGTTCGTAACTCGTTGGATGTAGATCTCGTGAACGCTTGCAGAGTGTGAAAGCATGTTCGACACGGATGAGTCCTCTAATGTCAATAGCAATTAAACATGAAGATTCGAAAGCAAGTGAGGTTGTCAAAGTCAACACGAGATTATTCTTTCCTATCTTCAGATAGCCAGAGGATAGATATCAAAGAATGGAGAGAACTTCAGTGCATCCATATTCATTTGTTCACCATGTCGTGATCCAAATAACATTAGCCAAAAGAACCAACATATCGAAAGACATAATGTTAGTCAACGGAAGGTCTTATTGTCTAGTTATTGAATGTAAGTGTCAATGATTGTTACGAGTCCTAAGTCACTTGTATATTCAATAGTCCAATGACGTCGTGAAATGTTTCATGAGTTAGTTAACTTTAAGTTTTAAAGTTTATTTTATCACTTATTGTTCACAACATATCAAACGATTTCAGTTTATTAGTGACATTTTAGGATTCGTGATGATATGATTAGTTTATTTACAAGTTTGTACACGTAACAATTCATAACGAAGGCATGATCACGCTTATATTGCGTTATGTAGACAGAATGATATATGTGTAGGCAAAACTTGCCAGTAGGGTCTTAACTACGCGTAAGAAGTGTTACGAGGAAAAAAGAGGACTTATGCAGTTTATCGCGTAGGGCATATATTAACCCACGTAAGGCTACCGTAAGAGTTGACCTTATGCGCGAGAATCACTGCCACGCATATCCTTCACAGATACTGTAGTCCCATATGTAGAACCTTATGCGGCTACGCTGCGAAGACAAATCTTACGATAACAAGCTACGCCAAGGTGATCCTTATGCGTATATTAACAACAACCTTGATTCTGAATATTAAGTGTTGCAAGCCCGAAATAAAGCATCATATCATCAATGTTAAACACATACATTATTTTATGACATCAAAACACATTTGACAGCTAATGCCAGAGAGTCGTATACGCCAGAGTCTAAACCCTAAATCTACGCTGTATGAGATCTAGCCATGGAATATGCACCAAAAGTTTTTTCTCGTATATCTTAGATGTTGTGAGAGCATAATGACCAAGTTTTAACACTTAATTTGTAAAGTGAATCAAAATACCCAATCTCAAGAACTTAAACCCTAATTTCAAATTGTTAACCAATTGTGCTTTCGGGTGGTTATAGACCTTGGAAATCATCAATTCAATAACACAAGAGCATAACCAACAATCTTTTGACCAAAACACTTCACATTTAGAAATACCCAATTCGACTCATAAACCCTAAATTTCAAAAATCATTAATTGTAATCGGGTTTGTTTTGAGCTTAGAAACTATATCATAGATGTTGTTAAAACATTTTGACACATTCCTTTTAACCATAAACACATAACACATGTTCATGTGTTCTTACGCATAGTTTAAGAACACAAAATCACCTATATCGATTTTGACCGCTGAATTCATTTGAAAATCAAAACCAATGTTCAAAAACATGTTAGAAACATTAATCCACTTACAAAATGAAGATCATAAACACGGATTTCTTGAGTGAATTTTGTGCGTAGGATGGTTTTAGGTTTTGTAATAAATGAGAAGTGAAAGTAGGGGGAGTGTTTTATTAAAATGAGTTTAACCTTTTGACAGTTTTGGTCCCTCCACCTTTTCCTTTTTCATCCAAAGCCTTTTAACTTCCATTTTTGGTTACCAAATGAAGATTTTAGGAAAGAAACTTGACGACACTCCCCTCGACTTGAGAAAATAATGAAAGGTTATTAATTAAGTCCAGGAGTGTCTTTGAACAAAAAATGTACCACCATTTGTAAAAGAGTCAACCGAGATATGATAACATGCAAGTACATGATTTGAAGCGCTTAAAGATTATTTTTCCCTCAACACTTGATCGAAAAATACTAATTTTGAAAGATTAAAGTGTTGACGGAAGAAATGTACTTGCAATGTTGAAAGAAAATTAGATTAGAAGAATATTTTTGTTGTTTTTATCAAAATTATTTACAAAAGAGAATTTGGTGTTTGATGTGTTTTAAGATCGCTTTAGAGAGATCATCCAATTCCTCTTGAGTCAAACACCTCATACCAATCCGGTGGACCAACTCATTAAACCTAGCGGAGCTAAGGCTTTGGTGAGAAGATCGCCAATTGGTATCCGTACTCCACAAAATATAATTCAACAGCACCGCTCCACGTGATCCTTGATGAAATGATATCAAGATCGATGTGCTTTGATTTCGAAAGTGCCGAATCAGTTGCACGAGATTGCAATGGCACTCCATTGTCGCAATACATCGGATTCTGTCAAATACGTAACCATAGTCTTTGAGTTGTGTTCTCATCCATATGACTTGAGCACAACATGTAGACATGGCTACATATCTCGCTCGTTGATGACGATGTACAATCCTCGCTTCTTTCGATTGCCAAGACACCGCCCAAGAAATTGTAAAGCCCCAAGTGCTTTTCGCGAGTCTAAGCATCCCGCCGTGGTCCCCAAAAGCGATTAGTTCAAAACCGTAATCCTTCTGGATACCGTGATCCCAAGTTAATGGTTCCCTTTATGTATCGGAGGATTCTTTTAGCCTCAAAGAGGTGGGTTTCAGCTGGTCGCATCGATAACGAGCATAGATAAAACAAAGAAAACATCGTGTCCGCTAGTCGTTAGATACATGAGAGACCCAATAATACTTCGGTATTTTGTAGGGTCCACCAATTTCCCATGTAAATCATTGTCTAGCTTCTTGGTATGAGCCATTGGTGTGGCATAGGTGTCACTGTGTTTTCATTCCAAATTTGTTTAACAATTCAAGGGCATATTTGGACTGACTCAAGAAAATACCACGGGTGATTGATGAACTTGTAGTCCTAGAAAGAACGTAAGTTCACCCATCATGGACATTTCAAAATTTTTCTTCATTAGTTTTGCAAAAGCGATTGAAAACTTTTTATGTGTAGACCCAAAATGATGTCATCCACGTAAATTTGAACAATTAAGATGTGTGCCCCGTGTATTGTATAAAAAGAGTTGGGTCAACCGATCCTTTGGTGAAATTATTGGCAATGAGGAAAGATGATAGCTTATCGTACCATGCCCGAGGGCTTGTTTGAGACCATAAAGAGCTTTGTTCAGTTTGTAAACATGGTTCGAATCGTGATCAACGAATCCATCCGTTAATGACATAAACCGCTTTTTAAGTTGTCCATTGAGAAACGCGGACATCCATCCGATAGACCGTCATATTCATATGAGTAAATAACGCGAAATATCCAATGTACCAAGACGAAAGCAACCGAGCAAAAGATTCTTCAAAGTCTATTCCCTCTTCCCGACGATAACCCTTAGCAACTAGACGTGACTTGTTTCGATGACGCTCCTTCAAAGATCCAATTTGTTTTTCCAAATCCATTTTAGACCAATGACGAGACTCCTCGTTGGTCTTTCAACCGCCCTATACTTCAAGACGCTTGAATTGGTTGAGTTCTTCTTGCATGGATTCAATCCAGTTGTCTTTTGTCATTGGCGCTTTGATGTTTTAGGTTCGTTATGGCATGAGTGAAGCATAAATGCAATGTTCACCGTCTCGTGTAAGACGTTGTCTCGTGAATCATCGTTGATTCGGTTGCCAATAATGTTTTTCAGAGGATGGTCTTTCGTCCATCTATGTGTGGAGGGTTGATGTTGGTATACATTGTGCGCATTCTCGAGGATTCAAATGGTTTGTTGAAGATTCGCGACATCCTGCGCAGCAGTCTCATTAGCAAACGTTGAAGAACGCATTTGGATCAAAATCAGCAGGGGTATTTCATTCGTAATATCATCACCGGTTCATCATTGTTGGAAGCGTGTGTTCAACCTGTGTTGGAGTCAATCGGTGTAGGTGCATCTTCAACAAGAGTTGTTGTAGCGTGTGTATCGTATAGGAATATTATCGTGTTGTGCACGAAACAAATGATACACTGAGCACGCTCATCAATATCGCCACCGAACAGAGGAGCAAATAACCTTTCCATTTGTGACGAAGTTAGTCGAGGGCTTTCTTCACCGATGATGGGGTTGAGGGAAGTTTAAACTTGTGACCGGGTTCTAAGCCGTTATACTCGTAAGCCATTTCCGAAGTTCATCGAAATGAGCATGAATCGCTTCCATCACCTCCTTTGTTCGACATTCCATTTCGAAACCTTTAGAATTATCACAATATCCTATAAAGACTCCAAAGTCAGCTTTGGCTTTGAGCTTTCCAAATCATCACGATCATTATTCGGATAGCAAAGAGATCCAAATACATGAAAGTGTTTGAGGTTCGGTTTATAGTTGTGTACAAGCTCGAAAGGTGTTTTGTTGACGCTTTGATCATAGAACCGTTTTGAGTATAGCATGCAGAGACATTTCGCCCATAAGTAATCTGGAAGTTTAGCATTTATTAACATTGTTCTTGCAGCTTCCACTAACGCTCGGTTTCGTCTTTCAACAACTCCGCTTTGTTCAGTGTACGCGCAATAGATGTTTGATGTCAATTCCCACTTTCTCATAGAATTCACGGGGTTTTGTTAACAAATTCGCCTTTGTCTCGCTCGATGATTCCACTTGCTAAGCGGAAGTAACTCAGATTTTGTGAGAAAGGTGATGATCATTTGTGGAGCTTGGTCTTTGCTACGAAGAAAGTAGACCCAAGTCCATCGAGAGTAGTCATCAACAATTACTAAGATGTAGCGTTTGCCATTGATCGCTTGCACACGCATCGGGCCACACAAATCCATGTGAAGAAGATGAAGCACATGCCGAGAGTCAGGTTCCACCTTTGAAGGAAAATGAGCACGCAGTGCTTTTCCTTGTTCACAAGCCGAGCAAAGGTGATCTTTGAATACCGGAATCGGGAGTCCTTCAACTAGTTTGTGTCTAGCAAGGTTGGTGATGGTTTGAAAGTTTAGATGTGAGAGACGACTATAGCCAGATTTTGTTGATGTTGCCTTAGAAAGTAAGCAAATGGGAGAGGAAGCAACCATGTCTTGCATAGAGATAGTGTAGAGACTAGAATTACGCGAGCCGGACATAAGGTCATTTCCTTGTAGATCACTTAATGAAACAAGTTTTCTCCCTCAAAGCAACCTCCAAATCTCCATCACAAAATTGACTCCATCAAAACAGATTGTGACCGAGGCCTTCCACATAGTAAACCCCGCTAATTTCGATGTTCCCATTGACATAGTCTCCGTAGCCCATGATAGTTGTGAAGTGATCATTCCCTAACCCGACAAAGGCCAATGAACTTTGCAATAAAGTTTGATAACATTTAAGATTGCCTGTCATGTGCTCCGAACATCCGCTATCAACAATCCAGAGAATGATTCAGACACCTGATACACATGCATCTAATAATGATGGAATAGTAGATGTGGAACCCGAAATGTTAGAGGGTTCCGTAGCAGCTATAGTAGATATACACACATCAATAGCTTTAGGTATCCACTTAAATCCTAGTGTGTTATATATCCATTTCTGCCTTCTATAACTACTCTTGCTTTAGTCTTAGTGAATGCACTAGGTGGTACTACATTCCTAGGAGGTGAACCTGGAGCTACAGGGACAAGAATGCTTCTTAGAATCTAAAGATGGCGTCTACAAGCAATGCACTTAGAAAGATTAGTGGGCCTAGAGGTATTCCGGTTCTTAGGATTCCTTAAACGAGATGATAGCTTTAGCAACACATTTATCATGGCAATCAGAATTCATACTTTTAAATATCACAAGGTGCATCGACCTAATATCAAAAGTACTTAACGGTTTAGCATTCGTTACATCACTATTTCTATTACATTTGCTAGACGCAATATCTATAGTGGAGGCAACGTGAGTCTTATTCATAGTCCTAGGGTGTTCTTCTACTTTAGCATTCTTGATTGATCTTTTCTTAGGTCGCAACTTCCTATTCTTCGATTGAGTGCTCCTAGGCTGTGAAGTGCGGACGCTTGGAAAAGGCTCAACTATTCCTCGCTTCAAGAGAAGGAAGCACGCTAGCTACTTGTGATTTGGCAGGAGAGATTCTAGGTGCATGAGTACTAAGTGTTACGGGGGCTAATCTCTTAATGATTGTTGGCGAAGTTGTTCATACTTTCCTAACATTCCTCTTAACTTGATGATAGTGTGAATCGATCTTGATTTTCGTGACCTAACATTTCCAAAGAAATGCATAACTTCTTTAGTGTGTGCAAGATAATGATCAAGTTCATTTGATGCTTCATCACGAGTCTTTTGAGTAAATCAAATATGACACCATATTCCTTTTTAACTTTACAAGTTCTTGTTCATATTTTGAGATTTGACACTTAAAAGACACGTTTTGATCATCCATTTGCTCAATTTTAGAATCGGGTTTTGCACGAATCGTTGATTTTGTGTTGAAAAACAAGTTGTTGATCGTGAATATCTTTTTGACACCAATTAAGACGACGTTTTGCATATGAAAGTTCGCTTGACAATCGCTTGTTTTCAACCGCTAAGGACTCGACCAAGCATTATTATCGTTGTTCTCAACATTTACCACGTATAAATAAAGATCGCACAGAGATATTATCAAATGCATATGACAAAGAATTCAATAACACAACATTTTGAACATCCGCATGCATAACATCTTCCAAGAGTCGACAACATCTTTTCAAGATTTTCTTTTTACGCTTAGTATTTGAAATAGATGTTTCTTCCAAAACGCTATGACCCTAAGTTCCTTATGAAAATCCTTTC
>OU343223.1:171197171-171385834 GCA_910596185.1 Chrysanthemum makinoi
CCGCGATAAGGTCAACCTTACGCAGCACCTTTACGTAAGGTTAATATATGTCACCATAAGCTTCTACGCGATAAGGTCTCCTTCCTTACTGCAACACCCCACGCCGCGGTTAGATTCCCACGCCGAAGTTCACGCTTCAAGCATATATCATTCCCCGGCTTCACGATAACTTTTGCCAAAACTACGCTAACCCGATCTGACCTTCATGATGAATTGTTACTTGTACAAACTTGTAAATAAACTAATCATATCATCACGAATCCTAAAATGTCACAAATAAACTGAAATCGCTTTGATATGTTGTGAACAATAAGTGATAAAATAAACTTTAAAACTTAAAGTTAACTAACTCACTAAACATTTCACGACGTCATTGGACTATTGAATACAAGTGACTTAGGACTCGTGAACAATCATTGACATCGCTTCATAATAACTAGACAATAAGACCTTCGTTGACTAACATTATGTCTTTCGATATGTTGGTTCTTTTGGCTAATGTTATCTCGTGATCACCATATGGTCAACAAATGAATATGGATGCACCCAAGTTCTCTCCATTGCCGACATCTATCCTCATGGCTATCCAATGAAGAAGAAAGAATAATCTCCTCCGTGTTGACTTTGACAACCTCACTTGCTCAATCTTCGTGGTTTAATTGCTATTGACATTCTCAGGACTCATCCGCATCGTAACATGCTTTCACACTCTGAATCGCTCTCGATCTACATCCAACACCGGAACACTATGGAAAGGGTCAAACCGCGGATCGGTGACTCAATCACAAACAAGTCACCATTACACCCGCAGACTTAAGGGTCGTTTCCCATTCCCTATGTCGATCCAACCAAACTATATGCCACACCCGGCCAAGAGCTCACTCTAATTTTAATCAATATCGGTTATGACGAGGCTACAGAATAATCACCAAGCATTCTCATGAGGAGCTTAAGAGTATCTCCTCAACCCCGGAGAGCCTCCACCTCTACATGATCATCACCAAGTCATCTGCTTCGGTCAGGATAAAATGGGCTATGAGTAACCCTAAGCCTAAGTGAACTGCAAATATTCCCGTGCATTTTCGGTCAACAAGAAACACACGCCATTTAAGTTCGATTCGGGGATGACATGATGTCTTTTCAACAAGATTGGCCCACCTTCCGAACACCGTGGTGGAGAACCAAAAAGAGAAGTGCGACAAGGAAGTGTACGGCAAGTACCGTGAGTCAAAGGAAGCTCCCCAAGAGGAACCCTCCTTCAAAGAGGATTGTTCCATCTAAGGAAGCCGCTCCCATCCCAATTCCCAAACCCAACCGCAAAGAAAGCTTGTGGACTAAAGCTCGAAGGTACCGACACGTATGAAGAGATTACCTTCTCTCGACCCGAACCGTATCCCTCCTCCGAAAAATTAAACCTACAAGTCCAATAGCCGAACATGGAAAAGGAAAGACTCCTCATATTTGAGTCTCATGATGAAAGCTCTGAAGAAGAAGAAGAGCAACTGGATCAATCCTACAGTAAGAAGTTTAAATTAGTTAGACAAATTCAAAAAGCTCAAGAATTTGCAAAAGATCAAATGGGCGCCCCGAGGATCAAGTGGTGCTGTCCACTCTTCACCTGTTCCCGATGCTAATCAACCCGATAGGGATCCGTGCCACCACTCTTGTGCAACAAAAACGCCAGAAGGAGTCTAATGATCTTAACATTGAGGAACCGTAAAAGAATAAAGACCGAGAAAGAGAAAATCGATGAAGAAGCTAAGGAACGTGACGAAGAAAAGGCTAAAACTTGACATGATGACGAAGAAGATTATGATGACTTTCTTCTCAACAGTCCAACTCGCTCCAAGGAGGATACTTTTGCACCTCCAAAGGACCCCAATCTCCTCATGTCCCTCCTCATCGATTCTTCATCTCACTCATCACCACCACCATCAAAAAGATCAACAAAATCATCATCCAAATCAGTGAAGAAACCACCTCGATCTTGGATTTCTCAAGCTCATAAACTAATTCACAAAGTCGTCAAACAAGTCAAAGAAAACGCTCTACAAAAGCTAAATTGTCGATCACATACAAACATACATGTATGACGAGCATGACAAGATGGAGAAAGAAAGGAAATTTGTTCAGAAGTTCATGAAGAGTCATCGTGAAAGAGGAACTCAACTAAATGATCAAGGTTACACTAACAAGTACCTTCGATATCGCTCCTAAAGTCCAAAAGGAACTGGAAAAAGAAAGAAGAGATCATACTCACAAGTTTTTCTTGACACCGTCTCGTGTGACTAGAGAAATATTTTCCGCATAACTCACCCCTAACATCGAAAGCATTGGTTAAAAATACAATGGCCAAAGAAGTTTACTCTCTGGTCTAAGCATAAACTTGTGATACAAATGTCAAAGCGATCCGAACGCTTACTCGATGAAGCTAAATTTTTCGAAAATCTACTTGATTTTCAACTCAGATCATCATGCAAGGAGTCAACCGATCAACCCAAACGACCAAGAGATGACGATGATAAGGATAAGGATTCTCGACCTAAACGCCGGGCAACCGTAAATCTACCTCTATGCCACCTCCACCACCTAACTTCTTCTCAACAAAGTCTCCTCCACCTCGGTCTTCTATCGATAAACCTCGACGATTCCGAAGTTACCACCCCGACTCATAAAACAGTGATTACTTTGAGTATACGGGTGGTGACGATGAAGAGGTCCTTGAGCCCCGACAACAACCCACCACACCCAAACAAGTGCGTAAACCAAGATCATCATCAAGGCCTTCCAAAAGAAGAAGAAGACGACTCACCGAGTTGTCTCATGGCTAGATGACGATAAAACCGAAGAGTTTGAATGGTTCTCCACACTTGTCAATCAAACTCCCTACCCTGATGAAGGTCAAGAATTGGTAGACGGTTCTACATTGAGCACGCAAAACTTTTGCAAGAAAAGTTCCATGTGAAGAAAATGACAAATCAATTGAAGCTTAATCAAGAATGAAGCATTCCAACTTCTTAAAGACAACTGAAAGCGCCGAGGTCGAATATCATCTTGAGAACATCGCCGAGCTATGTCTAACCACATGGATTGGCTCAATCCGGAAGCAAACATTGACTTCACACAAAGGGACAAACCTCCATACTACAATCATTGGACCAAACCCCTACCGACCATTGGCCAAACAGACGAACCACGGATTCCCTTACGATACTTCTTTAACGAGACTGATTTTCTTACACGGTAGCGATGGTTCGCGAAAATACGCTACATCATTGACTCTTCCATTCCCACCGGCTATTTACTCAAACTGCATAGCTATCGAGGAACGTGCAAATCACTTGTTTTCTCGACAACGGCAAGCATAACACCAAGATGCATTGTATGGGATTCATCATTGGCCCGAACGCCAAGAATCTACTACGTAAGCCTCGTTCTAAGTCTCAACATGCAAAGTGTATAGTTCTAAGGACATCGTGGCCATCAAACACATTGATCTCAAGACTAAGTGGGACTATTCTATTTAAAGAATATCAGTCAAACCACAAGATTTAGACTATGGATTCTCCAGGTCACTTTGAGAACTTGTCTCAATCTATTATATCGGCTGACATGTACCTTGCCAAGGTACGTGGTCGTATGAGCATTACCCTCAATCAAGCTTCAACGTGAATTTATCGTAAGCCCGCCTTCATCTTCATAGACGACAAGTGATCAAAGAACGTTGTTGAAGGATATCCGTGATGGCTATTGAATTCTATCGATGGTGTCACCTCTACGTTTACTTTTCTGATTCTCACCGCTTACTTTAATATACGCTATCGAAATTTTGAAGAAGTTATCGCAGTGGAAATGACCACCGACCCACTAACCCCAACCCACCAACCATAGTCCGAACACCGCTTATATCAACGCACAGCGGGGAAAGTAAAACTTAAGTTCACCATTGTTCGGCTGGTCATTCTTCCCGCAACACTCAAATGGTCATATTTATTTCAAACGCTTCAAAATAACACTTTAATATGCCATTTTGAGGGGAGAAAATGTGTGATAAGAAATATGTTGTACAAAATGCAAATGAATCAATTACCGACCAACTTAACCAACTAATTGACGATACTTAACCGTTAGTAACTCGAAAAGACTTGTCCTGGACGGGTAATAATTTCAAGCTAGTTCGCTAGTGATGTAAACGCGTCTCGCAAAGGACTTGTCTGAGTAGAATGTACCATTCGAGAAACTTTTAGAGACATGAACTCGACGGGTTTGACAACCTTCCAAGGTTTGTCTACACCTTCAAGGTAGTTATTAGAGCTAGTTGTCACCTAAAAGTTGACAATGTAACTCTTCAACTATGCAACGTAACCGCGTCTCTCTGGGATTGTCTATCTTCAAAGGATCAATTCAAAAGTGCCTTTTCCTCACCTGCATTTAACCATTAAAACTATTAAGCACATGTGGAGGGGGAGTATTTATGCAAAACATCACTCTCACAGTGGTTCAAACATGTTTTTCATTAACAAACCCTTTGAGAGACATTTTTCCATACGCTGGTTTTAATGGCAAACATAGGTTAGTCATGGAGTTATAAGGTGACTAAGGTTAGAATAACCGTTTATGATCCACAGAGCGGAGGGATCTACCCAAGGACACTACAAATAGTTAGCATTAAGTCCTTAGGTGATTATAAAAAGGAGAAAATGAGAATCGGAGAAAGAAGGAGTTGAAGAATTAAAAAGAAATGCAAAGAAAAGGGTGAAAAGAAATAGGCCTCCCGATTATTCAACTTAGGCGCATAATCGTTCAATTCATATGCTACCGGGTTGTCACTTAGTGACGCCGTATTGAAGATTAAAAGTCGCCATGGACCCAGTGGACGATGCACTAAACCTTCTTATCCACTCAAGCTCTCCTCAAAGCTTGTTTCATTCTCACAGGGAACCCTACGGAAACTATCGGCTTTCTCCTAGAGATTGCTGGTATTGAAGAAGGAGACCCTCTCCCTAGTCTCCGCTCCAGAAAACCAAAACGCACTATTGAGTCTAGAGCCACGAGATTCATCAAAAGATCTCTTAGGAACACTTGACATTTAATCACTTGATGATCAACTAATAAGATCATCGGTGGTTCATATCGAGTCCTTCACGATCTTAGCAATGTCGAGAACATTTATGAGAGGTTTCACATCCGTGATCCCCGCGATTGAATGGAAACTCCCCGTGGTCAACATCAAACGCCTTTGTCGCCAGGTCACTCTCGTAACTCCCCGATTACGGAAGTGTCTCAAACGGTCTACACAGTAGTGAGCGATGCTGGTGTACCTCAACGACTCATTCGAATCGAGAGATGTACCGGTACATCGTTATCTCACTTGTGGGACTCCGCCTGAAACGGCCTTTGTAAGAATTAGAGTTGTGTCCTCACACTATGTCGTTGACTCAAGTTCAAACTTAGGTGCCGAAACCGCTTATTACTAACCGCTTGAAATGTTTTCTTCTTATGGAAGCTCCTGAGCCGGATGATCGTGGCTGATTCTTCTCATGCTCACCAACATCATCACAATGGAAGTTCTATCAAAAGCAAACAAAACCGATAATGATTCTTCACAAACCAAAGAATCTACAAAGTTAAAGACTTAAAGAACTTCATCAAGATTGAATTCCAACGCCAAAGAGCGCGAGCAAGCATGAAGAATGACGTGAGACACCGGAGCAACGAAGCTGCACTGGAGGCATCGATGTGATAACAACATACTATCACTCTCACCACAAAGAACAATGATCAAAGAACAAAGTTAAAGATGACGCCAAAGCATAACCTGCTCAAAGATAACTATCTCTACACCGAGATTGTTCAATCAAGGGTTCTTTCACAAGAAAGAAGAATGTCGAAGATGCCATCAAGCATTACTATTACATCAACGCTTCACCGCTTTACATTCATATATACTTGAGGGGGAGATTGTTGGAATCACTCCTAAACAGGATTTCAAGTATTTATATTTCATATGTAATAGGTAGCTTTATTATGGCCTTTATGTTTGTTTAAGGTCAAGCTTATGTAGAAGGCCCATGAGCTTAGGCCCAAGCCCATAGGAGATAGGAAGGGAACTAGGAGTGTTGCCCTAGCTTCCCTCCTATAAATACCTTGTATTAACCTTCATTTGAAGGTTGGTTGTTCTTTCTATTTCACTCTTTTAACCTTTCTCTCTCTATATTTCTGTGGTTTGATATGTGTTCAACTTGATCTCTTCTTCTTATCTCTTCTTTAACTTGTGTTGTAAAACTAGTGACCTAACAAACTCCAGAATTAGCGGACAAAATTGGTCATGACCTTGATCAATGTCCTCGTGGATGTAGTGAAATAAGGAAATAGTGGTTTTCAAACAAAACTGGATGAAACGTGACTGGCATTAAAAACAAAGCCAGACTTAGCCAGTTAGCATAAAATAAATTAAGAAGGCATCGACTATGATGAGACATTTGGTTCTATTGCAAGAATGGAAGCTATCGGATCTTCCTTGCTTATGCAACATAATGAACTTCTGTGGTCTACCAAATGGATGTTAAAAGTGCATTCTTAAATGGTGATCTCAAGTAAGATGTGTATGTTCAAGAACTCCCCTGTGCTTTGTGAGTAGTGAATTCCCCACTATGTTCTGTGCCAGATTAAAGCCTTTTATGGACTTAAACAAGCTCCAAGGGCATGGTATGAAACTCTCAAATTTCCTTTCTAATTACAAAACAAGTTTGTCGAGGGAAAGATAGGACAATACACTGCTTGTCTATAGAACTCAACCGGGATGCGGATACTAGTCCTGCGGTATGTTATTGATGACATCATTTTTGGCTCAACAAACTACAAACTCTGCAAACAGTTTGAAAAACTGATGACAAAGAAGTTTGAAATGAGTGATTCGTTGAGGTTTAGTGTGTGTATGGATAAAACCACAATATCGATATCAAAAATAACCACAAGTAATGATTTAAAATCCCTTTAGGAAAAAGGAAAATGAATCAAAACCCGCGGATGATAGGATACGGATTAGGAATCCGAAGTCGCTTCCAAATCTATGTGAATGGGCAACGTCGTTATTAATCTATTAAAATGCTCGATGTGTTGATATTTAATAAAACTAGGGAATGGGAAATCAACAAAATTACACTACCGAAATCTTAATACGCGAATTATACTAAAACGATAAAAGAAACGTGAAATAAAAAGCAACTACGCCTAATCTAAGTCCTAAAAATAATCTAAAATTACTTTCTAACTAAAATGATATTAGAAAATTATCTAAGAATTAAAACTAATTTTTATGATTTTTCTGGAATTTATTTGAATTAAAACTAATTTAAACTAATTTAAATTCTAAAAATACAAATTAAACTAGGAAAAATTTTGAAAATATTTTTTGGCTTTTTATATTTTTCTTAATCTAGGAAAATTGAAAAATTATTTTTTGGAACTTTTTCTGAATTATTCGAATTAAATGCTATTTAAAAAGTGTCAAAAACTAGTTTAAAATAAATAAAAATAGTAAACAAAGTGGGAAAATTATGAAAAATTCAGGAAAAGTCTAAAATATTATTCTAAATTAATGAAAAATATAAAAACTATGGCTTATATGTAAGATTTAGAAGCTGATGTGTAAACTGAATTCAAATAAGCTATTAAGAATAAGCTAATAAGCACAATAAGCTACCAAACTGTTACTGAGGCTAATTTATACTTAATCTAACTAATATCAACTAATTCAAGCTACTCCTAACCTCTAATAAGCAATCTACCAAGATTTAGAGCTAATAACTACTTAAACCAAACAGCTCTTAAGTACCTATATTTAAGCTACTGAAACTGCTTATCCAATAAGCCAAATAGGAAACCAGAAATGTGGACCTCAAGACCACCAACCAGACTACTTATAACCCAAGTTTCAGACTATATGGACCAGTAATAAGCTCTTGAGAAGCTTATAAAGAAGCTGAGTTGAAACTGATTAAGGTGCACAGGGTATTCTCAGAAAATAGTACCAAGTTTAAGCACTAATTAAGCTGTTCTAGAAAAATCACAAAAATAATCTAAAAATATCTTGAAAATCACCATCAACTGAAGTTGTTTAATCCAAAATTTCACTTGATATGAATCAAAATTGAATCTATGAAAAATTCACAAAGTTTTGTAAAAACCTATTAATGCAACTTTTGACTTTATGAGACAGTTGTGATATTTGACTTTTCTCAGCTTTGATCTTTTAAAAACAGGTTGTTACTGAAGATTTAAGATGTAATATGATTTAATAAGACTAGCTTATGTGATTCTAAACCTAAAAATGCCAGTTATGATTTCTTATTTCTAACTGATAAGTAGTTATGCTTATCCAATCGCGGATTTGACTTAAAGTGCTACTCGCAGATGTCACAATGGTATGTATGCTCGAATTAAACCCCAAACAAGTTTAAATGAACTAACTTAGCCAAGAATTAACCTCACAAATCTATGCACTAATCCAAACACTCTTTATTAAAACAGATTTACAATTAACTCTATCAAAATCTTAATCCTAAACCTGAACAACAATAATCTATGATCTATTATCAATATTTAAACTACAAATTTAACAATTAAACACAAACCAGATTAATGATGCAGATATGAAATCAAATTACAAACACTCACATGTTTCCAACCACTATGGCTTGCCAAAGAACAAATAGCCACTAACCTAACTGATCTCAACCCAAATCCAATTCAGAATCAACCCAACTCCAACTCAATACAAGAAACTAGATCAATTTAACCATGAATTCAGACTTTGACTTGACTAGAGAGATTTGAGTGAGTTATGAAATTGAAACAAGAGAAAGCTCACAATAAGCTATATAAATCTTAAATGAACTTATTGAAACAAGAAAGCTTTAAGATGACCTTAAAAGAGATTTGAGATTATTTTTATTTTTCAATTATTTTTCTCGATTTTTTATTTTTGAATTAAGGAAGAAATAAGCTAAGGTAAGTTTGGAATAAGCTAAAATGAATATAACAATACTAATGAGCTATTAAAAACAGTAATTAATAAGAGAATTGAACTTAAGAGTAAAATTTCATTAATTTGAAAATTTGATAACAACTAAAGATTACAATAGAAATTAATAGAAAAATACTAAAACATTTGATAAGTAAATTAAAAACGATTATAAGCTACTGAAAAACTAGATATCTATTACAATGAAAGTGAAGAGGTATTTATACACGAGCTTGGCCTCAAGGAAGGATCTAGAATTTGCCAATGCTTCGAGTCGTTTGTGTCCCTTGGATCACCTTCTACGAATCCCATCAGTAGCAACCCTTGGATCAACATTTCCACGTTTCATCAGCCAATGAGAGAGCAGCATCAAGGTGTATATCACACGGATTAGTGACCTGGCAACCCCCATGTGTCAGAGGTGTCATAATGTGTCGTGAGAAGGACATAATTACCCCATTGAATGAATTTGGCTTAATTGAGTAAGGGTATATTAGGTTCTTCATGGGGATATTTGGGGAAGAATTTACGCTGGGTATTTATTTAGTATATTTCGAGTTGTATTTGACCGGGTCTTGGGTTGGGTACCGACGGTAAGGGCGGTAAATGTTGAATAAACCGCGAGAGTTATACGTGATATGGGTTTGGGCCAGGATCTTGGGCCGTGAGTTTTGGTCTTGGATTTAGGATGTTGATTGGATCCAAAGTGTAACTTAGGACAAAAGTCTGCCAAATTAGTAACTTCGTGGGACTAAACATGTAATTCTGAAAATCTCTTTCAAGGGCCAATCTTGTCATTCACAAATAATGCAAGGGTTGATTTTGCAACTTTCAAACTTAGGGTCTTTTCTATCATATGTTGAAAGTTCAGTGGATCTCTGACATTTCTTCAAACTTTGATCAAATCTTTCACAAATCATCCTTAGAGAGTAAAATCTTCACAAATGCATAATTGACCTTCCCGCCAGCCTTTAGCTCTTTAATCTCTCGTGCTGGATTTTCGTCTGATTTGGCATCTTTTGTGTGTTTTTACATATCCGTACTGCGACAAGCAAAAACTCAAGAAACACGCAAATGTTAGCAATAAACGGCTCTTTTCTTGGTTATTTTGGGTCTGATTTGATAATGAAATTATATGTGTTTAAGCACATATCAATGAGCATGATGGGAGAACTCACATACTTTCTTGGATTACAAATCAGGCAAACTGATAAAGGAATATCCATCACAAGATTATGCCACACCGAAATCTGAAGAAATATGAGATATCCGACAATGCCTCAAAGAATACAATGGTCCCACCCAACCTTGGACCTGATCTCACCGGCAAATCAAGAAATCAAACTCATTTCGTGAGGGATTGTTGATCATCGATGTATCTAACGCCTAGACCCCATACATCCAATTCCTACTATCTAATAGCAAGATATCACCAATCCTAAATAATCCCATCCACTGCACTAAAAGAATACTCAAAAGGGCGGAACCCCAAATCTTGGACTCTATTATCCAAAATGCTCAGTGGTTTGATCTCAAGGGTTACTCGATTCGATACGCTGGCTGCAACATGGATTGAGAAAGTACCTCCTGGTCCTGTCAATTTCTTGGAGGAAAATCGTTTGTTGGAGTGCTAAAAGCAACAATCACTATGTCCTCACCGGTTTAATATGAAGCCGCAGCAGGATGTTGTGCCAATGTATTATGGATGAAAAGTCAACTCAATGACTATAACATCCATTACAAAATGGTGCCCATCTTCCGTGATAACACCGCTATTGCAATCTCCAACAACCTTGTCCTCCACCAAAAACCAAACACATTGACATCGATATCACTTCATCGGGATCCATAATGAAATGAGACATAGAACTTCATTTCATCCCTACTGAATATCAACTGGCTGATATCTTCACCAAACCCTAGGATGAACCTACCTTCAGAGAGACTCTAAAGTGAATTGGAAATGCTTGACATTGAAAGTCAAGTATCCGAAAACCAATCTCTTAAGTTCTCAAAATGGTCCATCCTCCCAACACCCAAAATAAACCTCACCTAATGAAAGTAAGACTCATTCGGTCCCCTACATTTGACAAAGAGCATTGAATGAGTAACTAAATGATCCAAGTATCGCTACTTAAATGTCCTAGGTTGGTAACTATGTCAATTTAATATAGGAATATATGTCTCTTTGTCTTACTATCATCCCACTTGGCATTTAATGCCTCTCTCCAAGAATATCAAATTGATATTTTCTCTCCGCAAAAGTGCACTTTTTACTGACCTAACCTGCTCCTGAAAAACGGATTTTATCGCGTAATGGAGTGGTAGCATTAAATGTGGAAATTCAAACGTTTTTCAAAAATCGACTCTTAATATTCCCATTTGTGCATAAATCAACCCTCTTACCACTCTATAAATACCCTCTTTCAACACAAACAAACACACACAATTTTTTCTCAACAAAACTCTGCCAAAATCATTTCTAAAACTCAAAACATTTGTGGTGCTCAAAAACCTTAAAA
The DNA here is from genome assembly GCA_910596185.1 of Chrysanthemum makinoi. Classification (NCBI taxonomy): domain Eukaryota; kingdom Viridiplantae; phylum Streptophyta; class Magnoliopsida; order Asterales; family Asteraceae; genus Chrysanthemum; species Chrysanthemum makinoi. The sequence continues at coordinate 171,208,719 of OU343223.1, forward strand.
CCTCTTTTGGAAAACCCTTCTTGTAAACATTTACAAAGTTTTTCATCACAAACTTGAGAGATCAAAAAAAACTTTGATTATTCTAGTCAAAATATTTTCAAAACCCTAAAATTTTTTAAATGGAAATGGCTAGAACCTCCGCTTGCTTCAAATGGTAGGATCTTACAACGTTGAATTTAAAACTAATAATGTCATAGGCAACTTTGAATACCCGAAACTATCCTTTCTACAAAGACATTATGAAATTTTGTTTAATTGCCCACTAAAACGGCCTTTATTCAATGTCCTCCATTGTTTACCAAAATCTCCTCAGAATTTTGGCAATAAATGCAGGCCTATGACCCGACACTCCATTTGATGAGAACAAACTCTTACCTCTCAGTGGAATATCTCATCGATCTCTTCTGGGGGCAACAACAATTCACCCTGATTACAAAACGCTTTGTGCACTTCAAATGGGTTGGATTATAACAAAGGAGTTTATGTCGCCATCCCAACCTCCACAGTGAAGGATGGGTTAAAACAAATCATTTTAGATCCAACGCTTTGGACAAGACCCCTACCACCAAAAGCTCATTTCCGTGGCTTCGAGGATCCTATTCACTTTTGTATCTCGTGTCTCAAGTGAACTACCATCCACTGAACAAGTTAACTCTATTCATTTGATGATGGCATCATGCATGAATGGGGTCACTGCGAAATAGGAGATCATTTACGTGTGATTCGTAACAAGCTACAGTGAGCAAAACTAGACTAAATACGCCGTATCCTAGGTTTGTCTCTTGCGCTTACAAGTTACCGGGTTCAAACTACCCTGGAAGAAAAATTTGGTGCTTTACCAAAGCCTCGAGCCAATCAAATTTTCAAAAGACCATCCCTTGTCACTCCTATTGAATTGACGGCCTATATGGTTGCCGTAGCAACCAGAAGGATCGTGTCTCCAAACCATGCTCCTAAAAGAGAAAGGGGAAGTCTCGGATCGGGACTAAGACTAAACCCAAGTCCTGTGGCCCTGAGGCTTCAGAACACGTCCTAATAGGCACAAAAGGCCCGAGACTAAAAAGACATCCACTGTGGAATGCAACATCCACCCCCGTGACAACGGGACACCGATACATCACAGCCGCGTTCTTTGGTCACAACCACTACTCCCCAAGATCAAGAGGAACCATACAACCCGCCGGGTAGGGGAAATGCCCCACAACGCTGATGACATTATCAAATCCAAGCCTTTGTCTGAGGGCACAACCGATCGATCCCAAAGACTGGAGGGAATCAAACAACCCACCGATAGGGATACAACTATCACCGACTCGCTAAAGGCATCGGGAACTTCACCGCTGTCTCGTGGTCACCGGGGACAAAGACTCGAGGAAAGGAATGCCCGCCGACGGAACCCACAACCAATCCCCACCTGGCAGACTGGAAACGCCCACCGCTGTCCGAGGGGTTAACGGGGACAAAGACCGGAGGAAACATACTACCCCCGCCGATATGGAACCCATCACCAACCCCCTCGTTAACACACATGTTACCGCATACTCTTTTCTCAAGATGAGCTTGTCGAGACTGATGATGAAATTTTATCACTGAGAAGAAATGACGCCGAGGTTCGTTTGAACAAGAGCTTCCGCCTGATCCATGAGCATACCTAATCACCATTCCAAAGATGAAAATGATGACTCCTCCTCCTCCAATCGGATGAATTTGAAAGATTTAATAATGTTCTCCCACTTACTCCAGCCTATGGATCACCAAAGCTTCAAGAAGGTTATATTTTGGGGTCATCAAATATTTTGGGAACAACACACCAGGTCAGCTGAAGTTATGCTCTTCGATCTAAAGGCGAGGTACATGGCTTTGATGAAAATGTTCATGAGCATAGGATCCATGTATGACAACCTTCACCGATGGATGACAACTTAAATTCTGTGCACCTTCGTGCAGGTGTAGGTACAAAGATAGATGAAATCAAGGAGTTTGTCAAAGAGACAAAGACTCAACTCTAAAGTGCCGGAGGCTACCGAGATGCATTCTGAAACAATCCTCAAGCCTCAATCAACCCAACCGCTCAAGTTTGCCAATGTTCGTGGTCTTCCATCCTCGCCCAGCCTCTTCAAGCTACATTGATTCTTTGAATATGCAGGCTACTTTGGCTCGCATCATCCCCGGCCGGAATCTTGGGCCCCGTAATGACCGCCCGAAGTTTCTCGTGCTAATTTGGAAACAAAGGTCACTGGTATTCAAAGGTTAATGACATTAAGGCTATGATCTCAAATTTATCGCCTTCAAGGGTCAAGTAGCTCCATCCCCCTCAAGACTCAACTCCAACTTTGCCCTCACTGTTCCCAAGTAACAGCTTTGAGGGGAGAATATTGTGAAGAACCTCCTCTTCTACACCGAGGGGAGACAACACCATCGATCGCGAGCTCAAATCTCATCATCATCACCAAGATCGAATACCAATCTCATCAATCCCACCACCAACATCAACAACAACAACACCGACAAGAATCACCAATAACAACAACACCACCACTTTGTTGCATCATCTTCCTCGCCGTGACAAAGGCAAAGGCATTATGAAAAACCTCTCGAGCTCGAGAAGATTCCCTATAAAATCTAAGCGACACCGATCAATACCTGAATTCACAATCAAATTGAGTAAACATCTTGCTAAAGAAGAAAGAAGATTGAAACTAGCCGAGGAAGAGAAAAAGAACAAGAAGCACCGCAAAGGTTGTCACAGGTTGAGCCAAAACATGGATTAGATCCAAGCAAGCTCCAAAAGGGTCGTGCAGACAAAAGTTCAAGGAAGCTCAGTCGCTCGTGATGGTGAAATGAGAAAACATTTGGAAGAAAAGAAGAAGAAAATCAAGCAATCGTGCAGCTGAATTGAGCATTACAATCGACAATGACAAGTCAAGGCTTCCTCGAAAAGATCACAGATGTCGAATCATCCCCAATACCAAACCACACCGCGAACATTTACAGAGGGGATAAAAGACACTTCGAGGTTCATGATCCCCCAAATTCATCGGACTTTGGATCACTGAACTCGATGAGCTTGGTCCAATTATTGAAAAGAAGAAAAATGCGTGGTTAGGACCATGAAGATGCTCAAAAGATATGAAAGACCGAGGGATTGTCCGAGCAACCGAATTCCCGCCTTAATCATTCCCTCAAGGATCTCAACCACAATCATCCACCGCAAAAAGGAAGAGAGTTGAGTTCCAACCCGGAGATTAAAGCCGGATGGAGTGTAATAGAGCAGCTCAAGGAGTGAAATTTGAATGTCAGTGATTGAGAAGCTTGAAAGAGGGCTATTCCACATTGATGTCTATGGAAACCCTCGCTTTCAAAGATGGAGTGATTGATCAGCCGGGTAGCTACAATGCCGAAGCATATACCGCTACCTCGATCCAACCCCAAAGAAACATCACTCTCCAAGACCAATGCCAAGATAAGAGACCATCCTAACATGGAAACACTCATCACTAAGAAAGTCAAGCTTAGCATCAATCCATCCGATCGACATCATTTTGTTTTATCTTTTGTACTAGTGATAGGAACTATGTAATCGATCAATAAAAGATGTATGTTTTGATAATTTACCGTTGTTCCTATTGTATTCATTATACATTCAAGTAAGAAGAAGCCATTTGCTCACTTACATCGACAACCACTTTGGCTATTTGTATATCCAAATAGAGACTGTTGTTCAAGAATACCCAAACCCTTAATCTAGGATTTGAATAGAAAATAGCCCAAGTGTTTAGTCCCAAACACTAATCAGTCACCGAGTGCATAGCCTCTCGAGTCATCTTCGACACTCGCGACGAGGCGTAGAAGAAGTATCTCCACTCGCAGAAGCGTACTTAAAGGTGTGAAGACCGAAGTAAGAAGATGATGGATTCAGTGAGTGATGACAATAACTCATCGAATCCCCAAGACTTCCAACGCTACAATCAGACAAACTGAAGTAGAAGACCAAGGATAAATAGACCTAAGAAAGAGATAAGTTTGAATCGATAAGAAGAAGTCCTTATCAACATAAGTCAACTTTCCTGAATGGCTAACTTACAAGCCTGTCATCACCTGTTATGGAAAGTACCTTGTCTTTTACTTAGAATAGTCTTTAAATGAGACAAAATACATCGTGATTTTGTCTTCTCAGATGATGTCGATTTTGTCTTCTTAAAGGTGAGTTAAACTCATATGTATAAATGAAGAGATGGAGTGAGAAGTTTAAGCTTTGAATTGTAAAACACACATACACTAGAAGCCATCTTTTTACTCCTCCAAATACAACTTAGTTCCCCGAGATAGCTCTGAGTCTAAGAGTTGTGCTCTATTAGCCCTGAAGCTAGGAGAGAGAGTCACCCAACTTTGTCATTTCAATCCCAAGTACTATTCGCAAGTACTGGGAAACGTGATTCTTATTGATTTATTTCTAATAAGAATATGATGTTGAAAATTTATAAGTGTGTTTTACTTATGTTAATTTCAGTCATTGTTCACTATTAACTTATTTTTTATTTTAAAACTGTTTTAAACATTAGTGAACGGGGAACAACAATTACAAAAAGGAAAATTGGATTTCCTTGAACAAGTTTAAGCCTCAAACGTTGTTAACACCCGAACAAGTGTTCTGGAAAAAGGATTTAGATAAGCAAAAGGCAGAGAATCTTGTTGTAACAAACACTTCCCTTAGGAAAATGCCGCATCGGTGTATCCTCCGAATACACCAATGCATTTAGTTCCTAGAACTATTGCCACTAAAAGCAAGACCTTAATCAACCAATATGTTATTTTTCAATTATTTGTTGATTTTGAGAAAACTTGTAAGAAAAGGATCATACCCACTGGGATAGCTGAAGGGGAAATGGGTTTTGAGCAAACTAAAGAATGCTATTTAACTGAGGTCATGCCTTTCTTTAAACAACTAAAAAGTCAATTTGAGAGTCTTAAAAAGGGGATGGATTTAGATATTAAAGAAATGGAAAAAGAAATCCATGATAAATGATTGTTGATGTTAGACTATGAGCGAGAATTAAAATATAATGAGATTGAGAGGAAGAACTTGCATACACTAAATGAGAATCTTATTTCTGAATGTATTACTCAAGATGTGTTTACATCAAGCTACGAATTGCTCCATTAATGCTTCTCAATTTCATGAATTATCTGTTGCTCTGAAAGTCTCATGATCGTGTCATTGAGCTTGAAAAAACTAACTCTAAATTGCTTGAAAAGGTTGAACAGGATGATCATGATAACTTGGTGAAACAGTTTTCTAAATTGGAAGTTGAGTATCTTGCTTTGCAATTAAAATATCAACATCTAAAAGAAAATGATAAAACCTCAAATATCAAGACATCCTTGGATGCTCCTGAATTTGATGCAGTTTTTGAAATTAGCAAACGTGATGAACAGATTCGAGCTCATTGCAACACGATCAAAAAATAGAGAACCCAAATCTCTCAATTAAAGGGTGAAAAGAACAATGTGATTGGGTCCCAAATGCCTCCTCCTTTAGACTCAGATTCTCAAACTTTCATCTTCAAAACTTAGTTAATACTTTACAAAAGGAAAACGAGAGTTCTTAGAAGAAAGAAAAGTTAAACCACACTTTAAAAGAGTTATATGATTCAATGAAAGTCACTCGTGACAAAACAATCTAAAAATAATGTCTTTACAAAAAGAAATTGAGAATCTGAGGGTCGAAAAAAGGGAAACTCGCCACTTGTTTTAATGAGAATGTTGCATCAAAGTTATCCTCGAGTGCAAATATACTGCGGATCAGTAAATACATTCCTCTTCATCATAGGAATAATGAACTTGTGTTTCATAACTATTGTGCTCACCTTAAGGATAGTCTAGAATGTCTCCGTAAGATTGTGGAAGAGGATTTCATAAATAAGCCTCTGGATAGAGAAATCAGGTTTGCTTGCATTCGCCAAACGACCGTGAGCATGCTAGAATGTTTAATTGCAACATGTCCTAAATCCTTAGGCAAAAGGAAAAGGCTGTGATGCCTTGTTATATGCCTAGTGCCAAGCATTCAAATCATTCTATGCCCAAGAAAAGTAAAACACTAATGTGCCTTCAAGAAGTTCGATCCTCTGCACATCTAGTTCAGAATGCAAAAGTAGATCAACCAACTAATGTTCCCATAATTCCCTCAAAAGAGTAATCAAAGATATTAAAGCAAGCGGTCAAAGCCTCCGTGCAATACCAAGCAAGATAGGACTTCGCAAGCTAAGAATGCATTGGAAGAAAGTAGAAAATCCTAGGAATATTAAGTTTGAGTTGAATAAAACAAATCATGTTGATTCTAGTATTAGCTTTAAGTGTACTGTATTAATTCAATTCGCTACTATTCGAAACCATGTAATGATGACGCTGATTTCGTTATAATCATGAATGTGGTGAGAATGTTTTGTTAACGTCACAAATGCCCGATAAAACTGTTAATGTTAAAATTCAAGCTAAGAAGGCTAAAAGGCAAAGGCGAAATGTCACACCCCCAAAATATCGCAGCGGAACGACAGTGTCATTGGGGTGTAACGTCATAGCACAAAGTATGGATACAGAAAAACGACCTCTATAATGAGACGTTTTGAAAGGTTTACCATTCGATAAATAAGTTAAAGTTTACACCACGAGAATTCACAAAGTTTGATAATACACAAAGAGTTTACAAAACATGTCGAATGGTAATAGTTAAAAGCATAAGACTCCAATGTATGCCATGCACCCAAAAGCTCCATGAAATGCTATCACCTTAAGACCGAGATAAACATAAAAAGTGTCAACACAAAGGTTGGTGAGTTCATAAGTTTGTAATTGCATGATCTAAAATACTTTGAGAAATGTTCACAAAGAAAGGCATTGTAAATCCACTCGCCCAAGTTCCCCATACAAAACTTGCAAACTGTGTGTTCACAACCCACCGCCTAAAATAGAATGACAATCATGAATATACACGATTAAAGTAGTTAAAAGTATAAAGGTCACAAGGGTCTTCCAACAACTCGCTGTTGGGATGTTCCTCCAACGCCACGCTGGGATGTATCCATAAAATGGCCTTCCAACATATGAATGCCGGATGTTCCTCCAACTACTCACGCACAGATCCAAATTAATGGCCTTCCAACATATAAATATTGGGATGTTTGTTTAAGTCTAGTCGCAACACGCACCAAGTCTAAAGTATAAGTAATATTGTTTAGCAATAGAGTTTAAATGTTTTGATAAATAAGCATGTATCTCGCCCAAATAGTTTATAAGAATTTAAACGAGTAAAAGCGGGTATGAACTCACCTGATGTGGTTGATATGCTAACAAAATGAAGTGCTCGAAAGTGAGACTTGGAAACTATCCGCCACACCTAGAATAAATGTTATGATATGTAATGAGTTGCAATGTAATGTTATGCATGCACTTGATATGTTATTTATACCATTTACAAGTTTTGAAAATATTTCGACGTCAAAAATACTCTTTTGACGCCTTGACCAAACAAAAATCACTTTACATGTTTTTACGCCAAAATGTCATCCTATAATGGTTTTATAATGATTTTTGGTGAAATTACCACTTCTCGTCGCAAAACAATGTCGCCGAAAAATCATGAAATCAACAAAAATGGCTTTGGAAAACTAGTCGTGAAACGTACATCGCTTGATCGTTAGAGAACGAAATCGGTTTTGGAAAGTTTGTATCGATATCTAAAAGTTTCAGCTCAGAGTTTTCCCCAAAAGGTCTCGAACATAAAGATAATAAGGTTAAAGATGGTGGTTTTGGCTAATCGAGTGCAGAAATTAGTTACGGCAAGTTTATGAAAAGTGCATATCTTTATCGCTTCAAACCGCCTTACGCTTAATATGTCCTTAGCTTCAGATCGAAGTAAATTAATATATTTTTGAGAAGTCGAAATAATTTGTGAAGCTTAAGGCTCGTTTTTGACTCGAAATAACTAAAAACATGTTGCTGAAATTTCTGAAAAATAATATATTTCGTCGTCAAACTTGTAAAATCCATAACTTCTTCCTTATAAGTCCGTTTTTATCCGCTCAAGCGCCACGGATTCGTAAAGTATATTTTCTAAAATCAAGGCCAAAAGTCGTGCCTACTGTCGGATTTTCCAGAAAAGCAAAACAAGGACAGAACATAAAATATATGTTATCAAAATAGTTTTCTCTGACAAAACCTATTCTAATCCCTTCAAATCAACTCCAAAGCTAACCTAATCCTACCATACACCTTCTTAGGGTGTCATGGGTTCCTAATCACCATCAAGACCAAAGAATAACTTGGGAGTAATTATAGGATGACCATAAGTATATAAATAACTTAAAAATCATAAGAAAATGGTATAAATCACAATACTTGCATATAAGCTCCAAAATGATAAGAAACATATGAAATGAAAGAGGAAACATAAAAATGATGAAAACATGCTTACTAGAGAAATGAAGAGGTGTAGGTAACAAGGATTAACTTAAATATCCTTGGTTTTTATTTCAAAACCATAAAAAGGATATAATCTAGGTTGAAATAACACTTGATTTTAGCAAAAATATTGATCCCTTGCTCTTGTTGTTGTGTGACCGGTTCTTGAAGCCAAGAAAGAAGAGAGAAAAACTTGTTTAACACTTTTGAGACTATGTGAATGAATGAGTAAGAATTGTCAAGTAAGACTTTTAAAGACTTGTGAATTATTAGAAAGAAAACATAAACCATACATCATTTATGTGACACCCTCCCCTTGGCCGGGGAGGGTTGTTCCAATTATTTTTTTTTTAAAACTTGTATAAATATATTTTGTTTGTAAGACTTTGATAATTTGTAAAGTAAAATGTTAAAATGAGTGTAAAAGTAAATGGTAGAATTTTTTGTACAAGTAACTTTTTAGTAAATCAAGATAGGTTGTATTGAGGTGATAAAAATTGTAAAAATACTTTCCTTGTGAAAATTGAGTGATAAAATAATTATCGTAAGATTTTAAGAAAACCGACGTAATAATTAAACGTTAACGATTAAAATACCAAATAAATTTGAAACACTAGGAAAACTAAAAATATAGTTTTTACAAACTAAATGAGAGTTTAAAAATACCTCGGGATCATTTTTGAAAGTAACGGATTAAATGTACAAAATAAAAACTCACGCGATAAAGATTTTAAACATAAAAATTACGCGTTGCAAGTGAAAATGAAATGTCGTGAATGCACTAATGAGATGCACATGATGCCAATGAAATGTAGACTAATCATAGTCCATATGAAATGTACGTGATGTCATGATCATGAATTCGCCAAGCTAAACCTTTTAATTTGAAACACAAAACCAAGTTAACGATAAATGTTGAAATTGTGAAACGTGGAATTGTATTGAGAAAAGGCCGGAATTTGAGAATTGTGACATTCTTTCCTCGATAGAAGAATCGCCCCTCGCGATTCAATCGATGATACATAAGGTTCTACCCTAAGGTTCGCGAAATCAGTGCATGGTCAAAGTGTTTATGTCAAAACTTACGCTGCCTAGGTTTCTTATCTAATGAGACTCACCGAATCCGAATAATACGGTGGATCACTTAATGGTCTAGGAAAACGACCAGCCATTACGCATTGTGGGCTTCCTCAGTCCCTATATAAAATGCTCGACCTCGAGGTGGACCGATATTGAGTATGTGGTTCGGGTTATTTCTCAATTGCATAGCTAGATGAGCTTGTATCGCGGGCTTATTCAACTGAGGACAATTATTCCTAAGTGATTCGGCCGTTACATTCAAAGCAAGTCTTTTGATTATTCCTCATGTCGCCCTGTTAACCGTTGTTGTTGGTCTTGCACGCTTCTACACCGGCTTGAAAAATGATTCGACCGATTGCATATTGTACATAAGCGGCAGGGCTTGGTCTTCGTGATGATAAGCACACTTAGCATTTGGGATGTACTCCCGATACTCTCTTTGTTCAGTCGCTTGCCAAAAAACTCTTGCCCTGTTGTCTCATGCCACGCCTATCCGCTTATTCAACCCACTTGCTTCCTTCCTCTTATCACCTCTTCAACGCATTCATTTCTAACCATCTCGTCCGTGGTTCCCGCCCTCAAGATCGCACTTTGTATTGTAGATGGCTCAGTTGTTTTCACCTGCCTCCACGGATTTCGTGTACAAGACCATATATGTACCGGAGATTTCTCTTGGACTCAGGGTAACTAGATGAGGAACTAGTCTGGCTAACTCATGAAATCGGTCAGTGTAGGTGCATCCACCCTATCATAGAGTGGTGATAAAATTCATCTTCCACTTCTGCATTTCATTGTCCGACAAGATTCTCTTTCAAGAACTCCTTAAATTGCCCCATGTCATACCTATGGTCTCCGCTTCTAGCTTGTAGCCGTGTGTTCCACCATGTCACTTTTCCTGATAGCAAGCAAGCCGATACTTCACCCTCGGGATTTGTGGCACGCCACGATGCCTCTCAGCCTCTACCCATCCTATACGCCAGCACCTCCTATACCATCAAATTCCACAGTGTTTGCATGCCAAAATTCCTTATATGTGCATCCAATTCTGTTGTTGTTGTTGGTATTGTTGTTGTTGTTACTGCCAGCTACATTGTTGGTGTCGCCAGCATCGCTCCCGTTCCTCCGGGTTTCCGAAGTTATTCATATGATTTCCAACTTGTGCATAACAATGGGAAGCAAGATTTGAAGTTGTTGAGCAATGATGGCGCAAAGTCGGGTTTCCGCTGTTGTTGTCGTTGTTACCCATGTCGCTACCGCCTTCTCTACCTCCACGCCCACCTGCTTCCTCCTCTGCGCCGCACCACCTCAATTTAATCGCGTGTTACCCTCTTTGGTGCCATTATCTCTGCAAGGGAAAGAACCGTTGAATTCCAAATGTCTATACTTAACGCCCCTCATATATAATACCACGCCACAAATTGGTTCCTATAGGTGTCAACACCGATCTACGATGCGTGGTCGATATGTCCACGCGGAGTTGTGACGCATTTATAATTATGTCCACCATAATTATAATTGCTTCATTTCACACGTGTACATACCACCAAGCATACATGTCCCTACATTGTTACTTAAATAGGTAGCCTATCATCCCATTCTAAACAAAGGAAGGAGGAATTAGGTGGTAGGTATCTAGGAAGAGTCGCACTTAGTGTATAGGAAATTCCGTTAGATGCTAAAGTCACTATGAGGTTTAGTCGCCAAAGAATTCCCAAAGTATCCTCAAGAGAACTCCCATCCCTGCAAAGTCATCAAATCTATCCAACTTTATAGTAACACTTATTTAGCTCGATCTCGCATCTCATCAAACAAGAACCGTCACGAGATCAAAGATAAGTGCTCGCTATCGAGCCCATATCTTTGATGACCCAACTAGATTTGGGACTCCCTATTGGTACAAGGAAACTACGTTACCTAATGAGGTGGTTCTAGAAGGAATTCTTAAGAAAACACATGCCATCTAAAAGTGTGTAAGGCATAGGAAACGAAAGGATCGACGTGAGAGCGGTTATAGTCTAGGAAATAAAATGCAACCTAGTTCTCTATAACCAAGGCTCGATACAATCTGTCACACCCCAAAATATCGCAGCGGAACGACAGTGTCATTGGGGTGTAACGTCATAGCACAAAGTATGGATACAGAAAACGACCTCTATAATGAGATCGCTTTGAAAGGTTTACCATTCGATAAATAAGTTAAAGTTTACACCACGAGAATTCACAAAGTTTGATAGTACACAAAGAGTTTACAAACATGTCTAATGGTAAAGTTAAAAGCATAAGACTTCAATGTATGCCATGCGACCCAAAAGCTCCATGAAATGCTATCACCTTAAGACCCGAGATAAACATGCTAAAAAGTGTCAACACAAAGGTTGGTGAGTTCATAAGTTTGTAATTGCATGATCTAAAATACTTTGAGAAATGTTCACACGCAAGGTTGTAAATCCACTCGCCCAAGTTCCCCCATACAAAACTTGCAACCTCGCTGTGGTTCACAACCCACCGCCAAAATAGAATGACAATCATGAATATACGTTAAAGTAGTTAAAAGTATAAAGGTCACCACAGGGTCTTCCAACAACTCGTGGTGGGATGTTCCTCCAACGCCACGCTGGGATGTATCCATAAAATGGCCTTCCAACATATGAATGCGGATGTTCCTCCAACTACTCACGCCTAATGATCCAAATTAATGGCCTTCCAACATATAAATATTGGGATGTTTGTTTAAGTCTAGTCGCAACACGCACCAAGTCTAAAGTATAAGTAATATTGTTTAGCAATAGAGTTTAAATGTTTTGATAAATAAGCATGTATCTCGCCCAAATAGTTTATAAGAATTTAAACGAGTAAAAGCGGGTATGAACTCACCTGATGTGGTTGATATGCTAACAAAATGAAGTGCTCGAAAGTGAGACTCTAAACTATCCCAACCTAGAATAAATGTTATGATATGTAATGAGTTGCAATGTAATGTTATGCATGCACTTGATATGTTATTTATACCATTTACGAGTTTTGAAAATATTACTCGACGTCGAAAATACTCTTTTGACGCCTTGACCAAACAAAAATCACTTTACATGTTTATACGCCAAAATGTCATCCTATAATGGTTTTATAATGATTTTTGGTGAAATTACCACTTCTCGTCGCAAAACAATGTCGCCGGAAAATCATGAAATCAACAAAAATGGCTTTGGAAAACTAGTTCGAAACGGTACACGTTGATCGTTAGAGAACGAACTCGACGGTTTTGGAAAGTTTGTATCGATATCTCAAAGTTTCAGTTCAGGAGTTTTCGTCCAAAAGGTCTCGAACATAAAGATAATAAGGGTTAAAGATGGTGGTTTTTTGGCTAATTGAGTGCGAAAAAAAGTTACGCAAGTTTATGAAAAAGTGCATATCTTATCGCTTTCAAACCGCTTTCTACGTTTAATATGTCCTTAGTCTCAGATCGGCAAATTAATATATTTTGAGAAGTCGAAATAATTTGTGAAGCTTAAGGCTCGTTTTTGACTCGAAATAACTAAAAACATGTTGCTGAAATTTCTGAAAATAATATATTTCATCGTCAAACTTTAAAAATCCATAACTTCTCGTATAAGTCCGCTTATCCGTTCAAGCTGCCACGGATTCGTTTTAAAGTATATTTTCTAAAAATCAAGGCCAAAAGTCGTGCCTACTGTCGGATTTTCCAGAAAAGCAAAACAAGGACAGAACATAAAATATAGTTATCGAAAATAGTTTTTCTCGACAAACCTATTCTAACCTTCAAATCAACTCCAAAACTAATCTAATCCTACCATACACCTTCTTAGGGTGTCATGGGTTCCTAATCACCATCAAGACCAAAGAATAACTTGGGAGTAATTATAGGATGACCATAAGTATATAAATAACTTAAAAATCATAAGAAAATGGTATAAATCACAATACTTGCATATAAGCTCCAAAATGATAAGAAACATATGAAATGAAAGAGGAAACATAAAAATGATGAAAACATGCTTACAAGAGAAATGAAGAGGTGTAGGTAACAAGGATTAGCCTAAATATCCTTGGTTTTTATTTCAAAACCATATAAAGGATATAATCTAGGTTGAAATAACACTTGATTTTAGCAAAAATATTGATCCCTTGCTCTTTGTTGTTGTGACCGGTTCTTGAAGCCAAGAAAGAAGAGAGAAAAACTTGTTTAACACTTTTGAGACTATGTGAATGAATGAGTAAAAATTGTCAAGTAAGACTTTTAAAGACTTGTGAATTATTAGAAAGAAAACATAAACCATACATCATTTTGTGACACCCTCCCTCGGCCGGTTTTGGGGAGGGTTGTCTCCAATTATATTTTTTTTTTTTAAAACTTGTATAAATATATTTTGTTTGTAAGACTTTGATAATTTGTAAAGTAAATGTAAGTTAAATGAGTGTAAAAGTAAATGGTAGAATTTTTTGTACAAGTAACTTTTTAGTAAATCAAGATAGGTTGTATTGAGGTGATAAAAATTGTAAAAATACTTTCCTTGTGAAAATTGAGTGATAAAATAATTATCGTAAGATTTTAAGAAAACCGACGTAATAATTAAACGTTAACGATTAAAATACCAAATAAATTTGAAACACTAGGAAAACTAAAAATATAGTTTTTACAAACTAAATGAGAGTTTAAAAATACCCTGATCATTTTTGAAAGTAACGGATTAAATGTACAAAATAAAAAACTCACGCGATAAAGATTTTAAACATAAAAATTACGGTGCAAGTGAAAATGAAATGTCGTGAATGCACTAATGAGATGCACATGATGCCAATGAAATGTAGACTAATCATAGTCCATATGAAATGTATGTGATGTTATGATCATGAATTCGCCGCTAAACCTTTAAGGTTACGCGAATTTGAAACAAGCAAACCAAGTTACGATAAATGTTGAAATTGTGAAACGTGAATTGTATTGAGAAAAGGCTGGAATTTGAGAATTGTGACACGAAAGAAAGTTAGAAAACAGTGGAAACCCACAGAAGGAAATTTAGTAATATAGGTTATCAATGGATACCCACGTCAGTAAGATTAATGAGCTTTGCCCTAACGTTGCTAAATCAATGCCCACTAGAAAATGGATGCCCAACGGTAGAACTATTCCCTAAGAAGTTTAACATACTTTGAATAGGTCAAATACGGACACTAGCACCGTGATCTATTTCTAATGAGTCCATTGTTTATACCTCCATGGATGTTCCAATCATCGCTATTAACCAAGTGGAACCCATTCTTGCATGGGGACCCCAATTATCCGCTATCCATTCTTGTCCTGTTCAACTAGATCGCTCAAATCGTTCGCGTGGTACTTGGACTCAGTTTCCAAGCATATGATTGATCATGCTCATGAACTATGCAGTAAATTCATCTGACTGGATTCGGAAACCAACCATTTTGGAGCAATTATGGGTTATGGTGATTATGTAGTTGGCAAAAGTGTAATATCCGCAGTATATTATGTTGAAAGTCTTGGTCATAACTTGTTCTCTGTTGGTCAATTCTGTGATTCTGATATAGAAGTGGCGTTTAGAAAACATACTTGTTTCGTTAGAGAACTCGATGGTGTGGAACTATTAAGAGGAACTCGTGGTTCAAACCTATACACCATCTTTATCGAAGATATGATGAAGTCTTCCAATCGCTTGTGTTGTCAAAGGCTTCTAAAACAAAGTCATGGTTATGGCATCGTCGTCTCAATCACTTGAACCTCGGCACCATTAATAACCTTTAAAAGGATCTTGTCAAAGGCTTACCCGATTAAAATATGAAAAAGATAATCTTTGTTCAACTTGCCAATTCGGGTAAAAGCACTAAATATGCCCACAAACCAAAACCCACAAACTCAGTAATGGAAGTTCTTCAAACCCTTCATATGGATCCGTATGCACCATGAGAGTGCAAACGATAAATGGGAAGAAATACATTCTAGTAGTTGTTGATGACTACTCTCGATTTACTTGGGTAAAGTTTTTGAGGACAAAGGATGAAACTCTAGATGTTATCATCAAACTTATCAACAACTTCAAAGTTCGACTCAACAAAATTGTTAGAATTGTTCGAACGTACAATGGCACAGAGTTTGTTAACAAAGTTAATTCAATTTTATGAAAGTGTTGGAATCTGGCCATCAAAGAAGTGTTCCACCAACTCCTCGCCAGAACGGTGTAGTTGAAAGACAAAATCAAACTCTGGAAGCCGCAAGAACAATGCTAATTTATTCAAAGGTTCCAATGTTTCTATAGGTTGAAGCCATTGCCACCGCCATACACCCAAAATCGTTCCCTTTATTCACACCTCATGGAAAAACTCCATATGAACTTTTCTATAAACTAAAACTCCATCTATCCTACCTTCGCTGTTTGGTGCTTTATGTTACCCAACTAATGACTCAAGATTTAGGTAAACTAAAAGCTAAAAGCGACATTGGAGTATTTGTAGGTTATGCACCAAACATAAAAGGATACCGAATCTACAACAAGAGAACCCGTAATATCATGGAAACAATTCACGCTACGCTCAATGAGCTAACCCAAATGGCTCAGACAAACCGCCTGACCCGCAACTCAATTTTCATCAAGTAGTCCCATTCGGTCTACTTTGTTTCTAATCCTCCAAAGAACTCCTTATGTACCTCCATCAGAAGATGATTTAAAGAGAGTGTTTGATACAATGTTTGATGAACACTATGAACCAAATGCTGATGAAATGTCAATTTCATCAACGAGGCCGCCCTATCCCGCTGAATGAAGTCAACCCTTCAGCTCAATATCATTAAGTCAAGAAGCGTCAGCCGATCACTTTGTCTCGTCAACAAATCATCAATCATCGAATGTACATCATGGAATTGTTTCTAGCATCAATGATGAAGTTAATCCCTTTGATACTCCCGAAGATGCTCCATTTGAAAACATATTTGTCTCTCAATCATCATCGAACCATCTTCATCAGGATATCGACTCGCTACATTCCTCAACAATAGCCACATGAACACCTCAGAAAATGGACACATGATCATCCATTGGACAACATCATTGGGAACCTCTCTCGCCCAAGATTCACACGGAAACAACTTGCAACCGATGCCTTATGGTGCTTCTTCAACTCAGACTTCTAAGGTTGAACCAAAAGATGTTAAACCGCCATGAATGAAGACAATTGGTTCAATGCCATGCAAGAAGAAATTCATGAGTTTGATCGACTTGATTTTTGGGAATTAGTACATGCCTGATTGTGCTATGATCATTGCTCTAAAGTGTATCTTCAAAGTGAAACTTGATGAGCATGGTGATGTTTTAAAGAACAAGGCTCGATTGGTTGCAAAAGGATATCGCCAAGAGGAGGGTATTGACTTTGAAGAATCATTTGCTCCTGCTCGTTCTCGAGGCAATCAATCTTCTTGACTAATTTTGCAAGTAAGAACATGGTAGTTCATCAAATGGATGTAAAGACGGCGTTTCTTAACGGAGATCTTAAAGAAGTTGTATACGCCACCAACCCGGCGGCTTTGTGAATCCAGAGCATCCTACTCACGTCTATCGCTTGAAGAAGGCTCTTTACGGTTTAAAGCAAGCTCCAAGGGCATGGTATGATACGCTATCAAAATTTCTTCTATCCATCGGATTCAAAAGGAGCGTTGATCCGACATTGTTCACTAGGAAGTCAGGCAAACATTTAATTCACGCTCAAATATATGTTGATGATATTATCTTTGCCCTCGACCGACAATGAGTGTGTGACCATTTTTCTATTGAAATGGGTTCTAAGTTTCAAATGTCAATGATGGGACAAATGTCATTTTTCTTAGGATTACAAATTTCACAAAGTCCTAGAGGCATTTTTATAAATCAATCTAAATATGCTAATGAGATTTTAAAGAAATTTAGATTTGATTCTAGTGATCCCGCTGACACTCCCATGATGAGCTGCATCAAACTAGATGAGGACTACTCAGTGGATCATGGTAGACCAAACTAAATATATAGTATGATGGATCCCCGATGTACCTCACGGCAGTAGACCGCATATCTTGTTCGTTGTTTGCATGTGTGCTAGATATCAGGCTAAGCCTACCAAAAAGCACCTTGAAGCGCTTAAACGGTCTTTCAAGATCTCCAAGGAACCATCAATATGGGACTTTGGTACTGAAGGACACCGTATGTCACTAACGTTCCTAATGCATATCTGATCATGCAGATGTCAAGATATTCGCCGGCACGCCCGAGGTGCTCCGCTGGGTGATAAGCTTGTGAGCGGTCTTCAAAGACGAAATGAGTACTTCTATTTCCTACAGGTTAATACATAGCCTCGCCATCTTGTTGTGCTCAAATCCTTGGATGAGATCCCAATTATCTGACTATGGCTTTGAATTCAACAAAATCCCTCTCTACATATGATAATAAAAGTGTTATTACTCTCTCATGCAACAACGCATAACACTCAAGAGCAAAGCACATCGACATACTGACATCATTTCATCGGAGCAAATAGAAAAACTGGTGGAACTTTATTTTGTAAGGACCTAATACCGCTTAGCGTAAATCTTCACCAAAGCTCTTCCTAGAGAACCTTTTGAGTTTATCCTTCCACGACTTGGTCTTAAGAGCCTACAACCAGAAACACTCAAACATCTTCAAGAGGAAGAAGAGGAGTAAAAGGTTTTCCTTCATCTATCTCTTGTAAATATCTATTCAAAAAGCAAAATACAAAATTGCAAAATCTTCAAAAAGCAAAGAGAAAAATATAAAACTTTCAAAAAAACCCATAAAAATTAGAAAATCTTGAAAAATTCCAAAAATATTGTTATTTTGTCATGTTTTTCCTTGTTCGATATCATCTACGGACTTTGTATTGACTTTCAAAGAATGTCACGGGTCTTTAGATGTTCTTCGAATGTACATAAGATCGTTTCTTAAAAAAAAATTAGGAAAAAGTGAAACAATGGTTTATTGTTATTTCAGGCAGTAACCCATTTTTCAAAGAAAGAACAGAGCCATCCTTTATCTTGGTTTTCAAATCTCATGCTCTGATTCTATAAACAATTACTTACTATCTTATGAAAAGTAATTGCTTTGAAAAATAACTTGACTCTATTTTTGAAAATCATCCGACTTAACGCTTGTCATAATATATATCTCTCAATCAACAAATTATGTCATTGATTGAGGGGAGAATGATTTCAATTAAATCAAAAGGTTATTTGTCATACAATTGTTTTTCAAAACATAATCATGCATGTTTAATCAATGGAGTTTAAAGTCTCAAAACCGATCCTTATCGCTTAAAACGCTTTCATAATCAAGTCACAATTCTCCTTAAAAGCTTTCAAAATCAATTTAAATCTACAGAGATCACAAATCTCAAATGATTTGATAATTGTGATCGGGGAGAGTTTGTGATTTAAATTGATTTAACTCGATAATTCGTAAATGGTTTTATAAGGATGTACAAGCTTCCCTTCTCACATGTGCCAAACGATTTCAAATTTTCCATGCACATGTTGAGGGGGAGCATCTATCTTAAACCACTAAGATTTGAAACGTGATCAATTTATTTCAATGTGCAGTTTTTTCCTAATATGTGCAAAACATTTTCAAATTTCCATACACATATTGAGGGGAGCAACTATTTTGAAAACCACATTCTTCATATAACTACTCTTAGATGCAAGCCAATCCCTCAAAGATGAAAATTATTTCTATTACAAAATGATGCATGATGCACATGTTGAGGGGAGCTCGTTTAAAATTATCAAAACAATTCAGGTACAAAATGTTTTGATAATATATCACAAGTATCTGGATTGATTTTTTCAAATGGTTTTCAATTGGTTCCAATGGCAGATGAACAATACCAAATAGACCCACCAACTTTACGTTATGTATGGTGATATAAGGAAGATAAGGTTAGGTATTAGTTCCCATGATCCGCCAGAACCGGAGGGATCTACCCAGGGACAATCCACTAGATAGTGAAGAAGTCTTTAGGTTTGATGAAAAAAGGAGAAAAGTGAGAAATGGGAAGAGTGCGGATCGAGATCGAGCTAGTATCGGAATAAACCCAACAAGGTTCTAGTTATGAAGTCTTGGTAAGCACTGAAGGGGTTGAAGAATGAAAAATAAATGAAATGAGAAAAGGGTGAAAAGAAATAGCCCTCCATTAATTCAACCTTAGCGCAGAAACCGGGTTCAATTCATATGCTACTAATGGTTACCAAGGTAACATCGGTATTGAAGACAAGACGTCATGGACCCGACGACTCACACTACAACTTCCCAAGCTACTCAAGTTCCTCTTAAAAGGCTTGTTTCATTCTCACGGGGAACCGACATTATCTATCGACTTTCTCATAGAGTTTGTTGATATTGAAGAAGGAGACCCTCTCCTAGTCTCCGCATAGGATCCAAATATGCACAATTGAGTCTAGAGCCACGAGATCATCAAATAAATCTCTTTAGGACACTGTCAATGAAGACTCTCTGTTTCACACAATGTGAAAAGAGATTATATCTTATGAGCCCTACGCGATTATCCTTGTGGTATTGCTGTGAACATCCGAAAGTGATATGCAAACATATTCACAATGAAGATGGAAAGCCTTCTGGAGCCAACATCAAACAAGCTCCTGTTAGGTGGCATGTGAGATCTATTCTATAGATCAACCATGTGACAAACCAACAAAAACAATGGGGCGATTCAATCATTTGAATCAATCATGGTTCAAAGTGTTATGGATTGACGGATACCTTTGAAAACCAACAAGTTGTTTAAAACTTTACTTTAGCACATCGACCGCGGTAATCGATATTTCAAATTAAAAGGTGTTTATGATTGATAATTAATTTTCATTAAAACCTTCAATGTATTGCAAAAACAATTTCTATTGAGCGATACTCGATTGTTTTTCAAATCTCTTTATCAATCCTGAATCTCAATCCGCTGGTTCACTCACCGGTTGTCTTTTGACGTTCCGGTTTGAGAACACTAGAGCACCAAACCCTCGCTCAAGGAAATTCTTCAAAATTGTAATCTGATCAACGGGGAACCGCGGGGCCGTGGTACTCAATTCAACGAAAGTGATCAAAGACACTTTCGCGGCGCTTTATTGCTAATTGTTGTATGCAGTGTACTCTAACCTTTGCCCGATCGTAATGATGCGGTCAACCCATAGCCGCATGCTCACACAATACACTCATTTCTAAAGAAATCATGATTAGTGCATCAATGACTCTGATATTTTTCACTCCATGCTTCGCTACACTGCCGCCTATATCATGAATCAACGAAAGCTTCCGCTACTCTGATGAGAAGAAATCATGATCCAAAATGTGAGCATGTCGGTCCCAAAGTCACAACATCACATAATACCAACACCACAATGGATGAGTTAGAGATTTATGATAGCTGATGATCTCAAAGCTGGCTCAAAACTCATTATCACGGATCGATAAAGACCTCCACTTGGATTAACCAAACATGCAATAATGAAGAATCGATGACTACGAAGCCAGAGCAAAGTCCTACATCAAGAATGCAAGAACAATTTATAATGTAATATCTGCTTGTATTCAATGTAATTTTTAATGTGTGTTTGAGGTGACCTCCCTTAGGGGAAGATTGTTAGGATTTAGTAAATCTAGTTACTAAAGAGTCGGTCACCTCAAGTATATGTAATCATTAGAAAGCTCGTAGTCGTAGATTATTACAAGTTAAGTAGTATTTAGTTTGTAACACCGTGGAGGACGGACGGGTCTTTACCCACTGTATGCCTGATCCACAGCCCGTAGTTGGCGATTTATGTAAGTACTATAAATACTCTCTACCTTCCAAGGTAGAGAGTTGGAGCTCATAATAAGATTTTTCTTTCTCTCACTAAAGTTCCCAACCTCTAACTTTCTCTCTCTAAAACCATATTATACGCCTACTTTTGATTATGATCTAGTGTGTTTGTGAAATCCAATATGTTACACTCATGCTCGTTTGAAAATCTGTACGTTTTTGTGAGATTCTCACCGACATCTATTATGTATAAGATTTGTACGTTTTGGAGCAGAAATCGATATGATCTGTGTGAGACTATGGATCTGCCAAGGCTCTACCCTAAACCGCACGCCTCGGTACCTCTCAAGACTTCAATTTTCGAGGACGAAAATTTTCTTTTAGAGGGGAAGAATTGTAAAACCCTAAAAATCGTAAACGACTTAAATGACTAATTTGCCCCTCAAGTTTAAGAATTGTGAAATACGTGGAAAATATCAAGCTCGTTAATTATATATTGACACTTAACTCATAGATGATTTATGCAAGAGAATAAAAATTTATTTACACTTATGTATACAAAATAAATTAAAATCACACGTTATATAAGTTGCTTGGACTATTGGCATGTATACATTACAAAAGAACATTTAACCAAATAAAATTTACATCATGGTAATTTAATCCTAAATCTCCTCATTAGTAACTACATATCACATTCAAAAATAAATTACACAAACCATAAAACCCTAACTTCTCTAAACAAAAGTGACAGCAAAAGTGTTTCCTCCCTCCATTATTTCTGTCGACAAAGCCAGGCTCAAGAAGGTTTGTTCATGGTCCTTTAGGACTGTTATCATAGGCAGTTGGTTCGTGGTTGCCTGATTGGTGTCGTTGGTTTGTTGCTGTTGCTGTCATGGGGGTTAGAAGCACAAAGGGGTGCTTTGGTTTGCTTGTCTTGTCCTTGTTTTCGTTTTCTGGCACCAAAGGTACCATATAACATCTACAATCTCGTCTCTTATTTCTTTGTTTCATGAATTTTGGGTCGTGGCTTTGGTCCTCCTTGCGCATGAAATTATATGAATTACAACACCACATGATAACATGTTAATAACTTGTCTAAATCTACTACTAGTCAACTATGGTTTATGTTTTGAATCAACTTGTGTTCATGTAATATTACATCTGATATACAAACCTTATTGTGACCATTTAATACTCGTTTAATGAGCCTCGTACATCCGAAAAACCTTAGGAATCTGCTACGTGGTCGTGGATTTGTTTGGTGATTTTATGGGTTGCGCGTGTGTCGCTTTGGTTGTGTGTTTGTTGGTAAATGAGTTCATGTCGTGGAGGAGTACATGCATGTGTAACATTGGCTAATAAATCTCTGAACCATATATGTTAATCGTGTTAAAAGGGGAGTTCATAAACCTGTTGTCGTCTCGTTATGGTTATGATCGAATTTTGTTTCTTGCGTAGGTGGTATTGGGTAGTCCAAGAAGTTGTTAAACCTTTCCACAAACTGTATAATAAGAATTAAAAGGCATGGTGAAAACTTGGTTAAACTGGTCTCGTTATATGGACAGTGGTATGGTGGCGTGTATGTGCATGTGTGAGTATTGAATGTGTTAATCAAGTTAAGGTTATGGGTACATGAATTCAGGTCTGATCATGTTTTAAAATGGGTATATGTTTGCATGCATGGGTAAAGCATGGGTCCTTGATTTAAGTGGTGGGTCACGAATGCATGGTTTAGGAATATGGTTATTTGTGTGTGGTCATGAGTATACGTGTGAGGGTTTTGCATGCATTACTAATCGGTGAGTTAAATTGGGTCGTTGACATGTTGAACGATGTGTCTTGGGTAATTTTGTGTGGGTATTTTAAGGATGGTGTATTTATTTACTTTTTGGTCTCATTGAAGTTGGCGTTATAATGTGTTTGTGTGCGTCCTTTATGGGTGTTTGAATGGGAATTTTAAACTAAGGGATTTTCATTCTATCTTTGTGTCTAAGCGTTTAACCTAAAATACTTAAATCGGCCTATTAATAAAACGAGAATGCGCTTAACCAAATTAAACTCTAAAAGTATTAATGCGTTTCATAATGAGTATTTAAAATCTGTTACGACATTAAATGAGCTAATAATTATTATGCGAACCGTAATCCGTGTAGATTCATCGAAGAAGATGTGGCGTGGTGTCTTCGTGGTTGTTTTCCTTTCATTGGCATTAAGGTACGGATATTCTATCCCTTTTCAGTAGGGATTTCTCATGACTCCTGGTCCTTCGACTTGGTTTCGCTTATGATATTTCATTGCTATGATACCTTTGCTATTGACCCTCTGATATTGAACCTTTGATATGGACCTTCTGAATATGAACTTATGCTATGAACTTTTGATATTGAACCATTGCTATTGACCCCTCTGTTACTGAACCTCTGTTATTGAACCACTGTTTCTGAACCTATGATATTGAACCTCTGTTACTAAACCTTTGATATTAGACTTTGATATTGGACTACTGCTATGAACATTTGAATTGTGGACTACTGATATTGAACCTCTGATTATTATGACTGATATATTGCTACACCGTGGACCTTTGTCTGACCCTTGAGATTGATACCCGAGCCAAATATTGTTTCCCTAGCCATGAAGGTAACATGGTCGTGTCATTGATGCACCAATGGCATGACTCTAGTGATGTTGAGTGATGTTCCACACCGTCCCTATTCTGTATTGATTATGCGCGCTTTGGATATATATTTTATGGCCATTATTGTCTTCAGGGGCGTATGGATGCATTTTAGATTTGTTATATGTATCTGATCTGTACTGGTGAATGATGTCGTGTGCAATACGCGTCTTCACAGTCTGGGAGCTAGCTACTCCATTGGTTACTGAGGTCTCCCTCCTATTGTCGGTATTCCGAGGTCACCCTCCATCAATTTATGGTTACTATTGATTACTGGGCTGCTATTGCCACTATTGATATTATTGTATTGTATTGTTGGCTCGAGATAGATTTCTGACAACCCTTACACTGGTGATGTACCTATATTGTACCTTCTGTATTTCCCAACGCACCATATTCCATGATTGATCGTCCGGCCACCAATACCCTTATGTGACTCATTCTACTACCATTCCATTCATGTACCAGGTTATTATATGGTTATTGAATTTGATTATGCTATTCATGTTTTATGTGGCTACGTTTACCCTGCTATGATATGATTAATATGCGATTATATGATTCAACTGTTTTTATCTGACTATATGTGATATTACGGTTATGTAACCCTTTTGTTTGGTCTGGTGATCATGTTTGAATGTAATCAGTTGATTTATCTGTTTATCATGGATACCTTCGTTTAATTATGTTCATGGGCTATGATTATCCGTCGGTGTTCTTATTACTAATTTTGACCCGCCATGCCTATATATCTGCATATGATACTGTTATGTCATTGATGTGGTTATTTGACTTGTGGTGATTGCCATGCTCACTTCCTAATTGATTGCTTCGCTTGCTTTTAGTTTTAGTTTGGCTTATTTATATTCTCGATTTCGATTTGATTGCATGCTATTTTTATGTTAAGTGGATGCGACGTCTGCTATGCTTGATTATATTTTGGTGCTTGTATATCTGCTTGTTTATATGTGATTATATATATGTCATGAATGCGTTGCTTTGCTGTGATCTCCTTTGATTGCTGTTCTTTCTGGTTATCTGTTACTATTGTATTCTGCAGGTTCTCATTGACTCATTGTTCCCTTTCCGTTGCAACCTTATTATTGTTTCCTTTGTTCCGTTTCGTATTTCTGATTTTTTTTAGCTTTCGTTTTGTTATATTTGTTCACTGGGCTTTTTAAGCTCAACCGCATTTCTTTTCCTGCGGCAGGTTTTAGGTTGGAAGATGGGCTTTGATGGGCTGAGAGTTGGATTATTTGAGTGAACCGACCCTAGTTTTCCTTATTATTTGGATTGAATTGAAGAGCTATTGTCTTTAGATTTCATTTCGTTTTGGATATATTGGATTTTGTATTTTCTTTGTAAGTCATTCGTTTATATGACTTGGTAAATTATTTTATAAGGCTTCCGTTTGCAAAATTTTAAATTGTATGTTCTGATATGACACCAGAATGTGACACTTCTACCCTTTCCGGGTTGGGTGTTACACTGACAGGGTGTACACCATAGGAAATGGAGAGAAGAAGGGTTATGAAGGTAGCAAGCCCTTGTGTGGTTGTTGCAACCGACACTACCATGGACCATGCTCAATAGTGTGTAGGAATTGATCTAAGGTAGGACACATAGCCAAGGACTGTAGGTCCCGTCCCCTTGCTGTGGCCCAAACTGCACAAGGAGTGGACCGTGTAACATATTGGATTTCACAAACACATCAAATCATGATCACAAAGGGGCGTATACTTTAGGTTTTAGAGAGAGAAAGTTTAGAGGTTTAGGGAACTTAGTGAGAGAAAGTAAAAGTATTATTATGAGCTCCAACCCTCTACCTTGGGAGCTAGAGGGTATTTAGAGTATCTTACATAAATGCCACCTACGGGCTGTGGATCAGGCATACCGACCCGTCCGTCCTCCACGGTGTTACTTAACTAAATACTTCTGATGAGTATGTAAATACTCATCATTTTTGGTCAAATCGGAACTGCAAAACGTTTAAAAATGCTCAGAAATGCATCAAAATACTGAAAATATCTCAAAAGTGCATTTTATATGTTTCAGATACAAAATGTTTAAAATCAGATGAAAAATGAGCAAAGTTTGCATAATTGGCGCTTCTGGGCCCCCGACTTTCAGGTATGGCAAAATCAGTCCCTAGGCACTTATTTTATAAGAAAAGTCACCAAAGGTCCTTTTGGAATCATAAATTGTCATATTTAGTCCTTTGGTGAAAAATCCAAAAGTTTTGAGAAATTACAGTTTTGATCCTTGGATTTTAAAATTGTTCATGTTTAGTCCTTGGAATTTCACAATTGGCAGATTTGGTCCCTTGGAATATTGGAGTTTGGCAAAACAAGCCTTGTTTGATTACTTTTTCGTGAATCTACATGCATGGTCCTTGGATTTCTAATATACACATTTGGTCCCTAGATTGGGATTAAATGGATTCAAACTAACCTAAGCCCAAAATAATCCCTTGGCCCAATACCATATAACCCGTCCAAAACCCTTTAACCCGAATCCAACCCACCCAATACCCACGGTTAAAAATAAACCACCCCACCTCCCTTTTCCCTGCTCTTCCCCGACACCCTCAGTAACTGCAAATAACCAACACAATCTCTACTTTGTCCCCTACTCCATGTTTTGTTCCCTCCTCACCTAATGCCCAATTAAATGCATCCCTTCCCCTGTCCCAACTGCTTGTACAACTTTTGCCAAAATGCATAAACGCCAAGATTGATACCAACCAATCCAAGGGTCCCTAAAATTGCTGGGATATGCTCGTAAAGAGGAGAGAAGAGATTGGAGTATAAAAGAAGGAAGAAGAAGGAAGAAGAAGAGTAACTTAGTTTAGTTTTTTAAAATGTATTTCGTTTTTAAATTTCTTAAGTCTCAAATGAATTATTAGTAGTATTTTCAAGTCTCAGTGTATTAAGTAACTTGTTTCAGTGTATCAAAGTTCTTATCAAGTATCAATTCAAAGTTTAGTTCAAATTTCATGTTTCTGCGGACACTCGTTGAAATTTTCGTTTCGAATCTTATGCACAATCTCTTAGTAACTTATTTTAAGCTCAAACCAAATTTTAAATAAGCTTGTTAAAGCTTTCTATAAGCTCCAGTTAAGTTTCAAACAACTTTGGACATTGGTCAACATAAGTCAAAATGGGGCAAAAGTGATGCAAAATGGATACGGGTTGGTTCAGAGTCGAATTGGGTTGATTTCTGGCTGGTTGGTTTAGATTAGGTAGTGGTCTTCGTCTCATCGTTTTCAAGCCATTGCGCTATGGACATTTTGTAAGTCAGTTTCAGTTATGTAGCATAATATGTTCTTGTGGTTTATAAGTTCCTAACTGCTCATTAAGGTGTAATTAGGTTAGTTAAAATTGGTTCGATCAATAGTCTTATTTGATTCACCAGAAGTTCGCTTTTATTTTGCAAAACATTGAGATAAGTGGTGTTTGGATTCACACTGTGACTTTCTGCATTAGAGGCCTAATCAGTGGTTGTCTTTTGTTGTTTCAAGTTTTTTAAGCTCATATTGAATCATATTCCGTCTTCATTTTGTGTCTCGCAAAAAGCTCAAAGTCAATCTAATCATTAATCTGTCTTGCTGTCTTAACTGTTTGGATTTTTGGAATTCAAAACTGATTTGTGCTGGATAACATAAACATTGCTTGCGAGTTCATTACATCATATTACATCATTATCACCTAAAATTGGATTCAAATTTCATTTTGGTCAAAGTTCATACTGTCTCAAAAAGTCAAAATTGCAAAAAGTCATTTTGGGCTCAATCAGAAAATTCTTGGACTCATTTCTGAGCCAATCTCGTGAGACTTGGTTTTTAAAAACTTCAGCTTGGTGTTAATTCTTATTACCATTTTATTAGATTTTTGCAAATTTTTAGAAGTCTCAAACCTGCTTCTCAAGAAGGTCCTAGTTGCCCCGCTTCCAAATTCTCACCTTACTGAAGTTTTTCGCTTTGTTGCTTTGCACAGGGCTCATAAGAGCTTGTCTAGGGTTAGTATTTGGTTTACATGTTCTTAGCGTGTCTTTTCCAAGTTCCAACTTTTGGTTTTGACTTTTAGCTTATTGTGTTGCTTATTCTTGGGCTTAAAGTAGGTACCGGAACTGCTTTAGCTTATAAGCTCAAATCATCAAATCTGATCAATCTTGTAATTCAGAGGATATGGCTTGTTGTTTTTAGTTGCATTTAGGTACTTGTATCATTTTATAGCTTCCTAAAATTGGTGCTTATTGGGTGTCATTTGGTTTATCAGTTGCTTGTTCCAGTTAACATTCCATAGTGCTCCATAACTCACACACACAACCACCTGTTTTTCCATTTTTCCTAGTTTCCTAATATTATTTTAGACTTTTCTTGAAATTTTCTGTATTTTTCCAAATCAGTTTACTATTTTTCTTAATTAAAATCGCTTTTAATCCTTTTAATTAGGATTTAATACAATTAATTAAGAAAAAGGTTCAAAAAATAATTCTATCATTTTTGTTAAGTTAAGATAATATAAAAAGCCAAAAAAATATTTTTTCTAGATTTTCTTAGTTAAATTTGTATTTTTAAGCCATTTAATTAGTTTTTAATAGTTTTAATTCTAGAAAAATAGAATAATCTAAAAATAAAAAATAGTTTTTAAAATTCTCTTTTGATATTTTAGATTTTTCTAAGTCTTCATTTTTATTTTCTAGCTTTATTTCACATTTTCTTGTATTTTAGGTAATTATTTAATAGTTAAAAATAGTTTTTAATTTATAATAATTAGATAAATAGTTATAAAAATAATTTCCTTTTTCTATAAATTTTCTTTTATCATTAGTTTTGTAAAATATTATTTTCATATTTTTAGGTTAATATTGTGTAAGTTTCATAATTTTTATTCAGACGTTACGAAGTTTTAATTCAAGCTTATAAAACATAAAATCAAAACATCATTTTGCAAATAGTGATAGCTGCTTATTTAATATTTTTTTATCTTTTAACTTTCTTTAATTTGCATTTAAGCCTCGTAATTTGTTGGCTTTTTCTCAGTTGTAATCCTTTCAAAACTCTTTTCCGCTCAAATTCCTCGCATCACTATAATGCCATATCCATCAGATACTACCGAATATAACGCACCCGGTGGAAACACTATACTCTCGATCTTCATTGAGTTTGTGCTTGAACCGCTTTAAGTTTCTTAGCTAAGCCATTCACAAGTGGTCACTATGGAGAAAACCTGACGGTTTGGCATCGGATCAACTTCTAAGATTAAATAACTATGACTACGAAGCTTTTATAATCGATTACATATACTTGAGGTGACCGACACTTGAATAACAGGATTTACTAAATCCTAACAATCCCCTAAGGAGGTCACCTTAAATTACATTCGAATACAAACAAATATTACATTAAGATTATTCTTGATTCTTGCTAAGGTACGCTCAGAGCCCGTAGTCTTCGATTCTTCATGTTTTGCATGTTTGGTTAATCCAGTGGTGGTCTTTAACTCCATTCAAGTGATAATGAGTTTTGAGCCAAATTTGAGATCATTAGCTACCATAAATCTCCTCACTCTTTGTAATGTTGACATTATGTGATGTCGCGACTGGGACCGACATGCTCACATTCTCGGATCATGATATCTTCTCATGTAGTACGAAGTTTTGCAGATGATTCATGATATTTGGCAGCAAGTAGCGAAGCATGGAGTGAATATCGAGTCATGGATGCACTTATCATGATTTCTAGAAATGAATGTGTTATGCGCATGCGCTATGGATTGATTCTCTCTCACCGTATCACCGCAAACCGTCCAAATGTACCGCAAACAATAGTTAGCAATAAAAACACACCAAAGTGTCTTTGATCACTTTGTGGAATGAGGTACACGCCCACGTTCCTCGCTGATCGCGATAAGTACCGCTCGCGGATCGTATAATTCAAGAATTTCCTGATTGTGGTTTCAAATGTTCAGCCGCTTCAAACCTGAACGCCTCAAAGAAGACAACACGAGGAGCCAACTGCAACCAATTTGTGATTCACTGATTGATGAAAAGAGAGATTTGAAAA
The DNA here is from genome assembly GCA_910596185.1 of Chrysanthemum makinoi. Taxonomy (NCBI): domain Eukaryota; kingdom Viridiplantae; phylum Streptophyta; class Magnoliopsida; order Asterales; family Asteraceae; genus Chrysanthemum; species Chrysanthemum makinoi. The sequence continues at coordinate 171,238,823 of OU343223.1, forward strand.
CAATCGTAATTGCCGTGAATAAAGTGTTTTGCAATACAATGAAGGTTTTAAGGAAAATCAATTATCAATCCTAAATACCTTTTATTTTGAAATATTAACACGGTAGTCGACGTGCTGTAGAAAGAATTTTACGCATAAAAGACCGGTTTTCAAAGGTATCCACAACTATAATCCTCAAACCTTCGTGATTGATTCATGATTTTGAATCGCCCATTGTTTCGCTCATTGTCACGGTTGGATCTATTGGATAGATCTCACATGCCACCTACCAAGAGCTGGTTTGATGTTGGTTAGGCTTTCCATCTTCATTATGAATATGTTTCATATCACTCGAGATGTTATGGTGGCAATACTAATAAGGATAATGCGTAGGACTCTTAAGATATAATCTCTCATTCCACATTGTGTGAAACAGAGAGTCTTCATTGACTGTTGTCCTAATGAGATTTATTATATGATCTCATGGCTCTAGACCGAATAGTGCACATTTGTTCCTATGCTGGAGACTAGGAGGGTCTCCTTCTTCAATATCAAAACTCGAGAGAAAGTCAGATAGATTATGTAAAGGTTCCCCCGTGAGAATGAAACAAGTCCTTTTTAAAGAGGAACTCTGAGTGGTTTGGGAAGTTGTAGCAAAAAGGTCACCGGGTCCATGACGCTCTTTTCTTCAATAACGGTGTTACCTTAAAACCACCGTAGCATATGTATTGAACCCTGCTTCCTAAGGTTGAATTATCTGGGCTATTTATTTTCACCTTTTTCTATTCATTAATATTTTCATTCTTCACCCTCTTCAGCTTTTAATGAGACTTCATAACTAGAACCTTTGGTTTATTCCAAAGTTCTTCAGCTCGACCTCACAGACTCTTCCCTGTTTTCACTTTTCTCCTTTTTTCATCATATTTTAGGATTCCTTCTACACTATCTAGTGGATTCCCGGTAGATCCCTCCAGCTCATGGACGGGGAACTAATACCTAACCTAACCATCCTTATATCACCATACATAAAGTAAATTTGGTCGGTTTTTTGGTATTGTTCTTCATCCGCCATTGGAACCATTTGAAAACCATTTGAAAATCAACTGCATACTTAGATATATTATCAAAGCATTTTGTACCTGAATTGTTTTTGATATTTTAGAAAAATAGCTCCCCCTCAACATGTGCATCGTGTATTTAAAATCGTTTTGGCACACGGAGGCAAGAGAAGAATTCATTCATTGATTAACATTTTCTAAAAATATATCGCTTCACCATCAAGATTAGTATTAGTTAAAGATATTTTTGAAAGAATGTGGTTTTAAAAAGTTCTCCCTCAATATAGCATCGAGATTCAAAGTTTTGCACATATAAGGGAAAACACGCACATTGGAAACAAATCAATCACGCTTCAATCTTTTGGTTTGAAATAGATGCTCAACATGTGCATGAAAAATTTGAAATCGCTCTACACTAAAGGAGGAGAGCTAAAATCACTATAAAACCATTTATCTAATTACATGTTTTAACTATTTAAATCACAAATTCTCCCCCCATCACAATTTTCAAATCATTTGAGATTTGTGATCTCTGTAGATTTAAATTGATTTTGAAAGCTTTTGAGGAGAATTATGACTTGCTTATGAAGACATTTAACCGATAAGGATCAAATCTGAGACTTTAAACTCCAAAGATTAAACATGCTTGAATATCTCTTTTGAAAATACATACAAACCTTGGTTGAACCAATTGTATGACAAATAACCTTTGATTTAAATGAACATGCCCCTCAATCAATGACATACAAGTTGTTGATTGGAGAGAGAGATTTTGACAAATGTCAAGTCAGATGATTTTCAAAAATTGAGACCCAGTTATTTTTTATTAGTTTTCATTTAGATAACAAATATTTTTCAAGAATTATAGAAGGAAAAAATATTTAAGAGGAACATTTGTCTTTTTAGTCAAGACAAACATTTGTTTGAGGAATCGAGCATGAGATTTGAAAAAATAAGATAAAGCATGACTCAAGTTTCTTTCTTTAAAATGGGTTATAACCTGAAATGTCTATAAGCCTTTGTTTTACTTCAATTTTTTAAATGATTTATGTACATTCAACAACATCTAAAGACTGCGGTCACTTTTGGACGACAAAGACCGGTAGATATTATCAAATCAAGAAAACATGACAAAATGACAATATTTTTGAAATTTTCGAAGTTTTCAAATTTTTTATGGATTTTAGAAAGTTATATTTTTTCTATTTTGTTTTTTGTTGGTTTTGTAATTTTGTATTTTGCTTTTTGAATAAATATTTACAAGAGAAGGATGAAGAAAAACTTTTACTCTTCTTCTTCCTCTTGAAGACGCTTTGAGCCCGGTTAGGACACTTTTAGACCAAGTCGAAGGATAAACTCAAACGCTCTCTAGGAAGAGCTTTGGTGAAGATGTTCTCGCTAACCTGTATTCACCTTACAAAATAAAGTTCCACCACACTTGCTCTCCACTTTGCTCCCCATGAAATGATGTCGAATGTCAATATTCTTTGCTCTTGAATGTTGAACGTTGTTGCATGAGAGAGCAATGGCACTTTGTTATCAATACGTAGGGATTTTGTTAATTCAAAGCCATAGTCGATAATTGGATCTCATCCATAGGATTTCAGCAATAACAAGATGACATGGCTATGTATTCGACCTCTCAGATGATGATATAGTGAACTCATTTGTTTCTTTGAAGACCACTCACAAGCTTATCACCTGAAAACCGAAAGCACCTCGACGCGTTTCATCGTATCTTGACATCTTGCATGGTACGGTCAAGATTCTGATAGGTCGTTATGATATAATGTCCTTCGTACCAAAGTCCCATATTGATGGTTCCTTGGAGATACCGAAAGACCCGCTTAACCGCTTGCAAGGTGCTTTTTGTAGGCTTAGCCGGTATCTAGCACACATGCACAAGTGAAGTAATATTAGGTTCACCGGGCTATGAGGTACATCAGGGATCAATCATACTACGAGTATTTGCTGATCTACTCATGATCCCCGAAAGTGGTCCTCATCCAGCTAGTACGCCTATCATGGGAGTGTCTACCGGTCACAAGAATAAAATCCAAATTTCTTTAAAATCTCATTTGCATATTTAGATTGATTGATAAAAATGCCTCCTGGACTTTGTGAAATTTGTAATCCCAAGAAAATGACATTTTTCCCATCATTGACATTTGAAATTTGGAGCCCATCTCCATAGAAAAATGGCCACATTCATTGGGGTACCCGAGGCAAAAATATATATCATCAACATAGATTTGAACGTGAATTAATGTTTGCCTCGACTTTCTCACAACAATTTCGATCAATCTGCCCTTTGTCAATCCTCAAGTATAGAAGAAACTTTGCATAGATATCATATGTCATGCCCTTGGAGCTTGCTTCAAACCGTAAAGATCCTTCTTCAAGCGATAGACATGAGTAGGATTCTTCTCGGATTCACAAAACCTTCAGTTATCGACGATACCACTTCTTTAAGATCTCCTAAGAAAAGTGTCTTTACATCCATCTGATAGACTACCATATTCTTCCTTGCAGCATTAGCCAGGAAGATTCTGATTGCCTCGATACGTGCAACTAGAGCAAATGATTCTTCAAAGTCAATACCCTCCTCTTGACGGTATCCTTTTGCAACCAATCGAGCCTTGTTCTTTAATACATCACCATGCTCATCAAGTTTTACTTTGAAGATCCACTTTAGAGCAATGATCATAGCACAGTCAGGAGCAGGTACTAATTCCCATACATCTATTCAATCAAACTCATGAATTTCTTCTTGCATGGCATTAAACCAGATGTCTTCATTCATGGCAGTTTTAACCTCTTTTGGTTCGATCTTAGACAGTACGGAGTTGAAGAAGCACCATAAGGCATCAGTTGCAAGTTGTTTACGAGTGGATACTGGATGAGAGGGGTTTCCAATGATGTTGTCCAATGGATGGTCATGTGTCCATTTTCTAAGGTGTTCATGTAGTTTTTGTTGAGGAACTGAAGTAGCAGAGTCGTTTTCTCCTGATGAAGATGGTTCTGATGATGGTTCAGGAGCAAATATGTTCTCAAAGGGAGCATCTGCAAGAGTAGCAAAGGGATTATCTCCATCATAGGTGTCAGAAACAATTCCATGATGTACACTCGATGATTGAGGATTTGATGATGAGACAGAGTGATCAGCAGCAGGCACTTCTTGACTCAATGACATAGAAACTGAAGGGTTATCTTCGTTGACAGGGATAGGAGCAGCTTCTGTTAATGTATTTAACAGATCATTAGCAATTGGCTCATAGTGTTCATCAAACATTGGATCAAACAATTTCTTCAAATCATCTTCTGAAGGAGGTACATATGGAGTTGCATGTGAGGGATTTAGTACAAGAGAAGAACTAATGGGACTACTTGATGAAGGTTGTGATACGGGTCCAGAACTTGATTGTCCTGGAGCCATTTGCCCAGATAGCTCATCGAACGTGACGTCAATAGTTTCCATGATATCTCGGGTTCTTTTGTTGTAGATTCGGTAACCCTTTTTGTTTGATGCATAACCCACAAAAACTCCAATGACTGCCTTAGCTCTTAGTTTACCTAAATCTTGACCGTCATTCGTTGGATAGCACAAAGCACCAAACACACGAAAGTAGGAGAGATCAGGTTTTCGTTTATGGACAAGTTCGTATGGAGTTTTTCCATGAGATGTGTGTATGAAGGAACGATTTTGGGTGTAGCAAGCAGTGGCAATGGCTTCAGCCCAAAGGAACATTGGAACCTTTGAGTAAATTAGCATTGTTCTTGCAGCTTCAACAAGGGTTCAATTTCGTCTTTCAACTACACCGTTCTGTTGAGGCGTGCGTAGAACACTTCTTTGATGGCTGATTCCAATGCTTTCATAAAATTAACTTAATTCTTTGTTAACGAACTCAGTGCCATTGTCTGTTCGAATAATTCTAACAGTCATATTGAGTCGAACCTGCAGCTGTTTGATAAGTTTGATGATGACATCTGGAGTTTCATCCTTTGTCCTAAAAAACTTAACCTAAGTAAATCGAGAGTAGTCATCAACAACGACTAAAATATATTTCTTCCCATTTATCGTTTGCACTCTCATTGGTCCGCACGAATCCATATGAAGGGTATGAAGAACTTCCATAACTAAGTTTGCAGGTTTGGGTTTGTGGGCATATTTCCTGCTTTTTCCCAATTGGCATGCTGAACAAAGATGATCTTTTTCATATTTTAATCTGGGTAAGCCTCTTACAAGGTCCTTTCTGGAAAGATCATTAATGGTGCCGAAGTTCAAGTGATTGAGACGACGATGCCATAACCATGACTTTGTTTTCGAAGCCTTTGACAACAAGCAGATTGGAGAAGACTTCACCATGTCTTCGATAGAGATGGTGTATAGATTTGAACCCCGTGTTCCTTTTAAAAGTTCCACACCATCAAGTTCTCTAACGAAACAAGTATGTTTTCTAAAAGCCACCTCTATATCGGAATCACAGAATTGACCAACAGAAAACAGATTAAGACCAAGACCTTCTACATAATATACCCTGGAGATTACACTATCACCAACAACATAGTCTCCATAACCCATAATTGCACCAAAATGGTCGTTCCCGAATTTAACAGTCCCGATGAATTTACTCACGAAGTTCATGAGCCGCGAGCGATCTCCAGTCATATGCTTGGAACAGCCTGAGTCCAGGTACCACAGAACGATTTGAACGATCTGCAGTTGAACACAGAAAAGAATGGATAACTGGATAATTGGGATCCCCATGCAAGAATGGGTTCCATTTTGTTAGTAACAGTGATTGGAACACCCACATTGGAAGTAGAAACAATGGAATCATCAGGGATAGATGCAGTGCTAGTGTCCGTATTTGACCTATTCAAAGTATGTTCACTTCTTAAAGGAATAGTTCTACCAGTAGGCATCCATTTTCTAATGGGCATTGACTTAGATAATTTATGGCACAACTCATTAAGACTAAGCTTGCGGCCAGTAGGTATCCACTGATAACCTACATTACTAAATTTTCTTCCTGTGGGTTTCCAATGTTTTCTAACCTTCTTCCACCATTGCTTTCTAGCCTTCTTAACATGATTGTTGGCATTAACAATTTTAACTAGATGTTTAACAGAATTAATCAAATCATTCACGCCACACACATGATTAGTAACAGAAACCAAGCAATCATCATTACATGTTTTGCAGATAGTAGCAGAATTCGAATTAATTACAGTACGCTTATAGCTAATACAAGAATCAACACGATTCATTTTATTCAACTCAAACTTAATGTTCCTAGGGTGGTCTTCTACTCTCTTCCATTGCACATTCTTAGCTTGCGAGGTCCTATCTTGCTTTGTATTGCCTGGAGGCTTTAACCCGCTTGCTTTTGTGTCACTGATTACTCCTGTAGAGGGAATTATGGGAACATTAGTTGGTTGGCCTACCTTTTGCATTCCTAAACTAGAAGTGCAAGGATCTGAACTACTTGAAGGCACTTTAGAGTTCACTATCTTAACACTGGCATAGAATGGGTTGCATACTTGGAACTAGGCATAGAACAAGGCATCATAGCCTTATCTTTCTCACATAAGGATTTAGGACATGTTGCTCTTAAACATTCTAACAGCTCCTGAGATCATTTGGCCTGAATGCAAGCAAACCTAATTTCACTATCAAGTGGCTTATTTATGAAATCCTCTTCTACAATCTCACTGAGACATTCTAAACTATCCTTAAGGTGAGCAAAATAGTTATGAAACACAAGTTCGTTATTTCTAAGATGAGGAGGAATGTATTTAACAGTCACAGTATATTTAGAGTCTGCAGATGACTTTGATGCAACATTCTCATTAAAGACAAGTGGCATTTTCCCTTTTACCTGACTCTTCAGATTCTCAATTTCCTTTTGTAAAGACGTTATTCTTTCGTTGTTCTTGTCACGAGTGACTTTCATTGAATCGTATAACTCTTTGAAGTGTCATTTGACCTTTTCATTTTCTCCATTTTCTCCCTAGAGGCATCTTCTAATTTTCTATCCTCTTCCGTGCTTCCAATACATGAAGGTGTTTGCCTAGGCTTAAGGATCTCATTGCCATCATATACGATCGGATGGAAAGCTTTAGCCCTTTTACAATACTCGGGATTTGGCACCTCTACTAGGGAAATACTATGCTTATCGCTTAGGACTCTATGCTTAGTGATCATGTGAGCAGTCTGAATGGTATTCCCTTGTACGTACAACTTATTTTCAAGCTTGTTTTTCAAAGTTTTTAGATTAGAAAAGTCATTCAAAAGTTTTGATTCCTTAGCATTAAATTCTTGTTTAAGCACTTTAACATTATCTTGAAGCTCTTGCTTTTACTTAACAGTTTTAGAAAGCTTTTCTTGTAAGGAGTTTAACTCTTGTTTTAACACTTCTTCTCTAAAATTGCTTTTTCTAATAATTGTACGCATTTGGTCATCCATTTCCTGCTCACGGGTAGTTAACTCAAACTTAGCACGTTCTTCATAAATAGCAACTTGTTCTTTATAGGCATTCAGTTCAGAGATACGAATCATCAGGAGCACATGCAGTATATTCATCAAAAACATAGTCATCATTGACTGCAGAAGATGCATCACTCGGTACAATCTCACTTTCACTTTGTGTCACATATTGATCATATAGGACAATATTACTATTACCCACATTATCAATATCTGATTCATAAGTTTCAAGAGATTGTACTTCGTTATGTATCTTTTGCTCATCCACCTCATCGCATAGTTTTAATACCTCTGAGATGATTGAATCTTTGGATGGACCAGCCTGTTGTGGTGATGAGACCTTTGGAGAGACCATAGGTGAAATGCTAGCCATGAAGATTGTCTGGGCAGTAGGTTGATCATCGACTGAGTCAAATGCATCACAGTCAGCAACTTGAAAGGCATTTTGATGATTGTGACCTATTTCCTGAATTGGCTGCTCATCCACATCAGCATCATAGGTTTTGGCATTTCCCTCATCAAGAAACAGCAACTCTTCTTCATCCAAAAAAGCTCTACTGCCCTGAGCTTGTACCAGCAGCATCTTGTCCCTGAAATACTCTGCATTTTGAGGGCGTTTTGGAGATGTGCAGTTCCTCGCAATATGTCCTTCACCTCTACAGTTGTAACACTTGATTGACTTTCCTTGTCCTTGATTTACATTCCTTCCACGATTCGATTCCATATATCTGCCACCACCGCACAAGCACATTCCCATATTCAACTCCAACATTACCTTGCTCATTATGTGGAAGGTACGCATTTTGTCTTCCTTGCACATTTTGAACCACTACCTTTCCTTCTCTTATGGTAGCATGATTGTGGAGATTAGAAGCTGATCTGAGTTGATTGTTGGAAGGTGGGGTAAAGTTCAGGTTTTGTTTAACCATTAGAGCCACTTCATGAGCAACTTGTTCCAAGAATTTGTCTGAGGGTTGATACCCTGGATCAGGAATGAGTTTGTGGTTATCGTTACCCATTGGTATGACTTGAGAAGCTTTGGTGGTAATTCCTACATTGGTGTAAAAGTCTGTTGAATCATTTGATGAACTTGCTTCTCCCTGTTTAGATTTGAACTGTTCAAGAATCATTCGTTCAAACATAGCATGTCTCTCATTCTGAAGCAGGAATGCATACAATTGTTCATAGTAGTGTTCCTCAAACCCTTAGTTAACTTGACTGAAGTGACAAATTTGTGCCTACGGGCTGTGGATCAGGCATACAGTGGGTAAAGACCCGTTCGTCCTCCACGGTGTTACTTAACTAAATACTTCCTAACATTAAATAACTACGACTACGAGCTTTCTAACGATTACATATACTTGAGGTGACCAACACTTGAATAACTGGATTTACTAAATCCTAACAGACCGGAAGGCCACTGTCACTTGTTTTGGATGTGAAAAGAAGGGGCACTATAAGAATGAGTGCCGAGAGTCGTGGACGAAGAGAAACCCCGGTAATGGAGGAGGATTTGTTAACCGAGGTGTGGGAAGTAATGGCCTAAACCCTGTGAAGTGAGAGGTTGTAGGGAACCAGGGAAATCAGGGTGCTAGGAATCAGTAGAGATACATGGGAATAGCACGAGTGTATGCTATTGGGAAGGAAGCTGGTGAGGACCCTAATGTAGTTACGTGTACGTTCCTTCTCAATAATCGCTACGCTTCCATACTGTTTGATACTGGTGCCAATATGAGTTTCGTATCCACCACCTTTATGCCATTACTAGGAATTTCCCTAACACCTTTAGGGTTAAGTTATGATGTGGAGTTAGCTAACGGAAATAGGGAAATGATTGACACTGTACCACCAGTTTAGCATAGACCTATTGCCAGTCACCTTAGGGAGTTTTGACGTCATCATCGGAATGGATTGGTTGTCGAAGAATGGTGCACACATCATCTGCGATGAGAAGATAGTGCGTGTACCGTGTGGCGGAAAAGTTCTGAGCATACAAGGAGATCGGAGCGACTGTGGAGGTGTGACAACTGGCAATTTAGGGAGTCTATTTTAGGTAACCGCATTACGTTAAACTAAACCGAGCTTTGCCTTTATCACTATTTATATCGACCATGACTTGATTTTATATCGTCTATTGGTTTTTATGACTTATTTCATTATTGGATGAGTTATCGTGTGAGTTTTAACTCTTTTCGATAGGCACTATTCGATTCGGCACTATAAAAGCCTAAAACGAGAAATAACGTAACTTTTAGACTGTAACTCGAAAATTGACAAATAAATAGTCAAAACTCATGGAAAAACATAAATAACGATAATAGAAAGTCGAATGAACGTCGTGGGACACTCGGAGGACAATATATAAGCTTGGGAATGGGTAAACGGGATAGTTTACGAAAAATGACGACCCCGGCCCCTCTCTTTTTGCCTTAGCCGGCCACCCTCCCATCTCCCACCATTTTTTATTAGTCCCTCCCTCAAAATATATAAACCCACTCACCCTTACTTTTACTTCCACTTTCTCTCACTAAAAACACACATAAACACACCTTTCTCTCTCTACTCTCTCTCCTCCAAACTAATAAAACCCTAACCCTAAACCACCATTGGCCATCGCCACCTCCGGCCACATTCCGGCCAAAATCCGGTGAGTGACACTACACCTCCACCACCATCTTGTAGATCTCTCTTTCCTCTTTCCATCCATATATAAAACTCTCACAAAAGCCTACATTAACACCTCTAAATCTTGAAATTAAGATTCGTGATTCTAGGGTTTTCATTAAAACTTATAGATCGGGTTGTGAAAAGGTAAATGGAACATGGGTCAAGCTAGTTTTGGCCTTGATAAGCCACGTATGGGTAATGGTTGGCTCGTACATGGTATAAATTTTAGGGGTTTTGGTTCAAACATGGGATTAAACCTAATTAACACTTAAATAAACATGTAGCTAGTGATTTGGTATCATGTGGTGTATCATATTGTTGGGTTTTTGCATTTTAGGTCATCTTTTATGTTTTTGGTTGGGAATACTTGATGGGTTTGATGTTTGGTTAATGATTGGAGGTTGATTGATTGTGTTTGGATGTTGTGGATGTGATTTTGGAGTGTTTGGATGTGAGAGTTGGGGCGTACAAGCCACCAAACCCACGTATGGGTGTGGTTGGGTGGCGTACGTGACCCACATGGACCAAGGGTCCGGGTCAAGTCGTTGTGGTAGCTTGTGGGTTGATGTTGTTGGTGTTTAGATGAGACGCGTGGAGCCGAAAAGCTTCTAGAGCTTGTTTGGTTCATGTGGTCTTAACCGTGACCGTGTCATGACCATTAGGGTCATAACATTGGTTTCGGGTATTTTTGGTTGGTTGATTGGTTGGCGAGATTGATTTGGGTTGATTTGAGATTAAATTGCGTTATTATGACTTTTATTTGGACTTGATATATATATTGTCAACTTTGAGCAACGTCGGTGTTACTTTGACTTTTTAGTCAATAGTTGACCCCGACAACGCCGTAACATGGACTTTAGTATAATTTGGACTATTGATTGATTAAAAGCCTAGAATTCATGACTCGTGCTTGTGGACTCGAAACGAATAACGATATGAAACTAATATTGATATTTGATGAAATGTATACATGAAAATGTTAATAAACTATGAAACATTAATGTGGAGTTTGATAAACTCCTTGAGATCGTTTTAAGCCTTAGGGTTTAACAATAACATATACATACGCAGCGGAATAATAAAGAACAATTATGTTATTGACACAAGGTTTCATTCACCATCACCTCTAATTATATTAATAACGTTTTATCTAAACTATAACAAGCATCAAAGACTTGATCTTGGAGGTTACCTAACACTAACTAACCCTAGACGTTTATAGGAACACGTCTAGATAACTAAACTACTTGTCTTGAAGATGAAGGTATTTTCTCAGATTCCAATGAAGATGTTGATTTTACTAATTTGGAAGATACTTATGGAGTTCCACAGTCTCCAAACTTAAGAATTCATAAGAATCATCCTACTGGTCAAATCATTGGTCCTTCTACTTCTGGAGTGATGACTAGACACAGAGCTAAGAGTTTCACTAAACCTCATAATGCTTTACTTAGCTTTGTCTATAAACAAAACAGACTGAATCATAAGGACCATCAAACATGCTTGTTTACTTGTTTTATCTCTCAAGAGGAACCCAAGAATATTGCTCAAGCATTGACTAAAGAAAGTTGGGTTGAAGCTATGCAAGAAGAACTGCTACAATTCAGACTTCAAGAAGTTTGGGTATTATGTGATCTTCCTGATGGTAAGAAGGTCATTGGTACAAGATGGGTGTTCAAAGTCAAGAGAGATGAAAGAGGGAATGTCATCAAAAACAAGGCAAGGTTAGTTGCACAAGGCTACAGACAAGAAGAAGGAGTTGATTATGATGAAGTGTTTGCTCATGTAGCAAGGATAGAAGCAATTCGAATCTTTCTTGCTTTTGCTTCTTATATGGGATTTCAGGTTTATCAAATGGATGTTAAAAGTGCCTTTTTATATGGCAGAATTATAGAGGAAGTATATGTCAAACAACCTCCTGGTTTTGAAGATCCTAAACATCCTAACAAAGTCTACAAAGTTGTCAAAGCTCTTTATGGCTTACATCAAGCACCAAGAGCTTGGTATGAAAGGCTCTCTACATTTTTATTGCAACATGGTTATAGGAGAGGAGCTATAGATAAGACTTTGTTTATCAAGAGAGATAAGAAGGATATCATGCTAGTTCAAGTGTATGTAGATGATATTATCTTTGGAGCTACCAAACAGTCTATGGTCAAGGAGTTTGAGAAGCTGATGCAGAATGAATTTCAAATGAGTTCAATGGGTGAGTTAACTTTCTTTTTGGGACTTCAAGTTAAGCAGTCAAAGGAAGGAATTTTCATAAGTCAAGACAAGTATGTAACTGACATACTTAAGAAGTTCAATTTTGATGATATGAAGTCTGTTACTACACCTATTAAATCTATCAACTCATTGGGCAAGGATGAAGATGGACAACCAGTTGAAGTCAAATTATACAGATCAATGATTGGCTGTCTTATGTATCTTACTGCATCAAGGCCTGATATCATGTTTGCAGTTTGTTTATGTGCAAGATATCAAGTCACACCAAAGATTTCTCATATGAATGCAGTGAAGAGAATTTTCTGTTACTTGAAACAACAACCTAAGTTGGGGTTGTGGTATCCAAAAGATTCACCTTTTCACTTGGAAGCTTTTTCAGATAGTGACTATGCAGGTGATAACTATGATAGAAGATCAACAACTGGAGGATGCCAATATCTTGGAAGAAGATTAGTCTCTTGGCAATGTAAGAAACAGACTATTGCAGCAACATCCTCTACTTAAGCTGAATATGTGGCTGCTGCAAGCTGTTGTGGACAAGTTTTGTAGATGCAGAATCAATTCTTGGACTATGGGTTCAATTTCAAGAATACTCCTATCAATATTGATAATGAGAGTACTATTTGTATTGTGAAGAATCTAGTTTATCATTCCAAGACTAAGCACATCCAGATTCGGCATCACTTTATCAGAGATTGTTATGAGCACAGGCTCATTAATGTGGTCAAGGTTCACACAGATGACAATGTAGCTGACTTACTCACCAAAGGTTTTGATGTTTCAAGATTCAATCACTTGGTGGTGAATATTGGCATGATTAACTACTGAGCTACATTTAAGGGGAGGACTATTTTATGACACTATAGTCCTATGCATTATTTGAGGGGAGGAAATTAATGTCTACTTAGTATGAAAGGAAGAAAATGGAAAAGTATTGTCTTTTGATTTTTCTGAAAGTACTGCTTGGAAAGTACTGCTTGGGAAAGTACTGCATACGTGGAAGTACTGTTTGTCTTATTAAAAGTACTGTTCCAACGGTAATATTGATGGGTAATTATTACTAACGGTAACTTTTTTATTAAGGGCTGTGATTTTTTAAATCTCACCTATAAATAACTGCTCTCCGATTTTCCCTCTCATATTGATACTTTAGAATCTTTTCCATATTTCTTTCACTTTCACCTATATTATTCGTCATATCTCTTACTGTGATAACATAATCATCAATGGCGAATCGAAATACAGTTTCAAAGCACAATATGGTGGCTAATTTAGACAAGACTGAAGCGAATGCAATCTTTCATGACATCATTGATTATCTTACTGGATCGCCAATTAGTTATGCTCTATTAGTAGAACCAGATGTTATTGAGCCCTGGATTCAACAATTTTGGGAAACAGCTAGGGTTCATATGGAAAATGATGAAGAATATATTCATGCTATGGTTGCTAGAAGAAATATCAAGGTTACTGAAGCCTCTATTCGTGAAGACTTATTGTTTAATGATGCTGATGGGGCTATTCGTTTTGATAAGCAACTGATTTGGGATACTTTTGGGCACATTGGTTATGAAGGGTCTTTAACTGAACAAACATTCAGGAAACAACTATTTTGTCCTCATTGGAAGTTTTTAGTGCATGTGTTACTTCATTGTATTAGTGCTAAAAGTACTTCATGGGAGCAATTTGGATCTAATATAGCATCTGCTATAGTAGGATTGGCAACTGATCGTGTTTTCAATTTTTCAAGGCTAATTCTAGATGGAATGCTTTCCCACATCACTCATGGCTCAAAATGGTTAATGTATCCACGGTTTGTTCAAGTATTTCTCAATAAACAACTTTCCGATGTACCTAAACCTACAAGTCTTTTACCTGTTGTGGTACAACAAGCCAAGATTTTCACTTTCATGGCTCGGAAGAGTGATTTATTCACTGGAAGGGACACTCCCTTAACTACTTCTATGATGGAAGTTGTTCAAGCTGTCAGAGTTGATGCTGCAGAGGATGAAGATAGTGAAGGTACTGCATCTGCAAGTACTGCATCTCAAAGTGCTGCATCAAAAGGTACTGCATCTCAAGGTACTGCTTCCCCAAGTACTGACGTTCAAGAAGATGTTGCAGTTTCACCTTCTCCATCTCCACAAAGATCTGTTCCTGATTCTCAACCAGAGGAACAATCGCCAATTCAAGGAGATGATTCACATACTATACCCCCTGAAGGTTTGACATTGGATAATTATGTTTTGACAAGGGAGTTAGTCAAGTTGAAGAAGACTACTGAGGCTCAAGCTAAACAGATTAAGAAGTTGAAGCTCAAGTTTAGAAGACTCAAGAATTTTGTCTGGCCATTGGTTCAACATCATCGTATATGGGTCAAATCTAAAAAGAAGGAGCAAAGGCAGTTTAAGAAGACAAAACGCCAAAAGGTCCAAAAACAATCATCTTCTGTCCAATTGGGGAGGAATTTAGAAGAAGAGAATTTGAAAGAAGATGTTGTTAAGGAGACTGAATCTCAAGGTACTGAAGAATATGTTAATATTGAAAGTACTGAGGAAGAAAGGACTGAAGTTCAAGGAACTGAAGAGCAAGTTATTCAAGTTCAAAGTACTGATGATCAAGGTACTGCTGATCAAAGTACTGTTATGACTGGAACTTACAGACAATAATTGATTACTCCAAGGTTGTTAAACTTTGAAGAGGAAGCTGGTCCTTCAACAACTGTACATGAAGAAGCTGCTGGTCCTTCGACTGTCATACAAGAAGAAGAAGCTACACCCAAACCTATACATACTGCAAGTGATGACGACACCATTGCTGAGATCTTGCATGATTTATCAAAACCAAGGGGTGTTAGCATACCAGGAGTTTCAGAAGAACAACCACAAACTTCTCAACCTGCAATAGATCCAAAAGATAAAGGTAAGGGCAAGTTGGTAGAGAAAAGGAAGAAAAAGAAACCTACTTTAGCACAGATAAGAGCTGCTCAAGTTGCTATGAATGAGGAAGCAGCTAGAAAGTTTCAAGAGGAATTAAATGCTAAAGATAGAGAAGCTAAGCTAATTGAAGAAGCTCAGAATAGAGAAGCAGCTAAGAAATTGCAAGAGGAATTGAATGCTGAAGCTGATGAACCATTAGAGTCACCTATTCCTGTTAGATTCCTACCAAGAAGACCAAATCGAGCTAAAGACAGAAATGCAATGATGGCTTATTTAAAAAGTCAAGGATATAAAGGATTGCAGAGGTTTAAATATTTTGAGATGAAAGAATTGTATGATGCTGTTAGGGAAGCTTATAAGAAAAATGTTGAAAGCATCAAAGATTATAAAGATGATGCTGCTTGGAAAGAAAAAGATAGAAAAAGAAAAAGAAAAACTGAAGTTGAAGATATACAGTCATCAAAGAAAGAGAAAGTTGAGTTACGATCTGATACTAATGATGAACTAAAGAATTACTTAAGAGTAGTGGATTTTGAGTATTCTACAAATGATGCTGAGATGAAAATGAACAAATCTCAAATTATTGCTTTTGAAGTTGTAGACTCAAAAGATGGAAGCTATCTGATGTTTCATAGAGAGGATGAAAGCTTTAGAGTGTTCAATAGGCTATGGGATTTATTGCACATCATAGATAGAGTGGATGTATTCTATTTATATCATGTGGTGTGAGATTACTTTGAACAAAATCCATCAGAAGGAGTTGGTTTAGTATTGCTTGGAGATCTCACAACTTTATGGGAAACTGAAGAACAAAGCACTGCTGAAATTTGGAAGAATCAAGAGAATTGGGAGATTATTAGCTGGAGATTCTTTGAAGAATCTGGAGTACATGTTCTAGAGCTAGAAGATGGAATTATGATTCACATGTTAGCTAATAGAAGATATCCTCTTATACTAGAACTTATGAGAAGAATGCTGGAGCATGGAATGGAAGTAGAAGAGGATAATGAAATAGCATGTCTGGTCATCAAGCTGTTTATCAGATGGACTACAATTGCTGATGATGATGAATAACTGGTATGAATTTTAATTGAATAAATTCTTTTTGAAATATCAGTACTTTATTC
Source organism: Chrysanthemum makinoi (assembly GCA_910596185.1). Lineage (NCBI taxonomy): Eukaryota > Viridiplantae > Streptophyta > Magnoliopsida > Asterales > Asteraceae > Chrysanthemum > Chrysanthemum makinoi. The sequence goes on from OU343223.1 coordinate 171,255,309, forward strand.
AAAGTACTGCTGATCAAACAGTACTTTCATCAAAGTACTGCTTGCAGCTTTTAACCAGTTAAGTGATTTTTGAAAAAAACCTTTTGTTAAGTAACAAATATTTTGAAACAAAGGTTGAATAAAATAAATGGTTTTTGAGATGGCAATATCAATAGGTTATCAATCCACCATGGTTACAAAAGGATTGGCTAATCCATGAGCAAACGGCTTTGGTAAAGATATATCAAATCCGTTTTTAGTTAACAACTTGCTAATAAGTTGTATGGTCATCAACTCACCATATCAGTAATGTGAAGAGTTGGCTAGCCCACAAGAAAATGGCTTGTGGTAAAGGCTGTGGAAAAACCATTATATGGTAATTAGTTCACCATGATGAAAGAAATAACTAGTCCGGAAGGGTACAACTTTTGGTAAAGACAACTCAAATCTATTGATAGCTGATGATTTGCTAAAAATCATATGGTTATCAATGTACCATGGTCTTACACACCAAAACATTTGGCTACTCCAGAGTTAATGGCTTTGGTAAAGAGATCAAAATCCATTAAATTTTCAATGATTCACCTCTCACAAGAGTTAACTCGCCTGGAAGTGATGAGAATAGACTGCAACTTAAACTGAATTAATGTACAAATTGTCAATTGTTGCTGTGTTGCTGAAAAGATGGAGCTTGCTGAATGATGCTGTAAAAGAATAATTCTAAAGATACTTTGATGATACTGATACAAGCACAGAAACTACAAAGATACAATCCAAAGACTAAGATATAATCTTTTCTTAAAGATGGAGCTGTTAAAGATAAATTCACAAAGGAACTTGAAGTCAAGCTAGTAGAATTCAAGTTAGGGGAGGATTGTTGGGATACAGAAAGCTAAAGTACTGAAGAGTTAAAGTGCTGAAGAAAGACAAAGTACTGGAAAAAGTCAAAGAGTCAAAGTACTGCTAAAGAGGAAGTCAAAGTACTGCTGAAGAAGTCAAAGTACTGCAAGGCTAAAAGAACTGTTATATTCGTTTATGGAAAGTCTTGTAATTCTAGAATATTCTTTAGTAGATTACTTGTCGTACGAGGATGTAAATTGTAAATCGTTTAGGGTTATCCTTGAGCCTATAAAAGGACCCCTAGATTGATATTATACATATGTGACGTTATTAGAGTTTTATAGAGAAGTTTGATATTATTAGAATTGTTAAAGAGTCTGCATAATAAGCAGAGTTAGTGTTATTAATAAAATCGTTCAAAGTTAAAGTTATTCTTCTTAGCTTTGTTAAGTAAATTCTGCATACTTAATAGAGTTTGCTCAGTGTTTCTTTGTTAATAACTTAGGATTTATCCGAGGTCATTAAACCTTAAACAAGCTATTTAAGTTAGTTTGGTTAGAGTACTTATCGCCTCTTGAAAACAGTGTTGTGGTAACCTTACGGAACTTTTTCAGTTTCTGCAGCAAACTTCAACAGCTTATAACTTTTGATTTAGAGCTCTAATTGACAATCCCTTCGGTGAAACGTTAGATGAATATATGGAGATGTACCAGACAAAATTTTAGCTCAATCCAACGGTTCAATAAAAAGTTATCGCTGTTTGAAAACAGCCCTGCAGAAAGATACGAAAATTTGTAACAGCTTCAAATTTTGCATCTTTTCTTCGAAAAACCTTGTAGATCCCTATATCAAGAGCTCCCCGCTCTGATACCAATTGATAAGATCGTTTATGAGCTCTAGGGGATAACAATAACAACGATTATAATGCACAGCGGAATAAGAAAACATCGTTTGTTATTATTAACAAAGTTCTTCATCATCATGACTAAACATCTCAACCATACTAAACACTAATCGACTAACTAATACCCTAGACGTTCTCCCCTAACGCCTGTACACACACACACACCTTTGGTGTTCACATCTTGACACACAATAAATCTAATTCCGTGCCTCTCTTTATATACTAGAGAGTCTAGGGTACTAGGGACTAAATAATAATTTCTTCTTTAACAAGTAGGTCCCTTGTGTTTCTTTCTTCATCAATTGTCTTCATAAGTCCTTCATCATTCATATTTTGTCATAATCAACTCAAATATAATTCCCAACAATCTTCCCCTAGTTGATAATGACAAAATCATATAAGCACGAACTTCCCCTGAAGTTAAGATGTCATGAAAGATAAGAACTTCCCCTTAAACATGCAATATCACCAAGGATCTTCAAGTTACAAACCTTCTATGTAATTTCTTCTTCCCCTTTTTGTCATAATCCACTAGGAGACGCTAAGTAGAAGCAACTTTGATTTCAACCACCACGAACCAATATCATATGACTAATCCATCCTTCTAATGCCTCAAGATACCCTCCATGAAGTTTTCCTCAACTAAAAATGAAATTAAGGCAAAAGAAATTTGAACCAATAGTACAAATACCAACAAGTAGTAGTAAAAATCTTCCCCTCGAATGATGCATGTAAATAACCATAAGAATTTGTCGAATAACTAATCACCATGATCACCAATACGTTGTAGTTCCAGCCATGAAGAACATAGTACCACCCAAAATACTAATAAAGATGACTACAATAGCATTTGTGACCAAGCATTAGTAACATGAAGAATAGTTCTTTATCTTGAACCTGATTCATAAACATCAGGTCACAACCAAAAACTCAAAATCCAAAACACCATACGTGTGTCGTCCGACAACTAAAAATCCAAATCTGTCAAAGTATGTGTGTCGACTTCCCCTCAAATCAATAACCATATTCTATCCAATATCCAATCACGTTCTAGCCGAGATCCAATCATGTGTGTGTGTTAACCAATAACCTCTGTGTGTGTCGCCAAAAATCCATAACAAATATCATGATCCAAAAAATAATCAACCAAAATTGAGCATCCAAATGGCGTGTGTATATCCAGTATATCTCCATACCAAATCTATTCTGTACTTGTACCCTACGCCTTTGTCTTCATACAAATAACCCATAGGAGTAGAGTAATTTGCCCAAAACTTCTCCTTCCAATGATAACGTGTAGCCACAGATAAATTCATAAATCTAATAACATGCGTCTTCGTTTCAAACTCCATCCAATCATGCAAGTGTAATCAACAGTAGCTCAATTAATACTTCACCGACACCAAGGAGCAGTACCTTTTGTCCAACAGCAGTACTTTCAAAGTCAAATAGTACTTTGAGCAGTACGTTCAATGACGACATCACCAGTAGCGCCTAATAACCAAAACTGCTTTTTCATTGCTCTTGTATGTGCTACAGAATAAATCCAACCCTCTCTAGATTAACTCTTGTCTAGCAACCATCCAAATACATAGCAGTATAACTTAATGAAAACATAACCCTTCAATCAGAATAGCATGAACTCCCACAACGAATAAATTATCAATCAATAGTATTACTGATCTGCTACAGAATAAATAGGTACGAGGTGGGAATTAAAATATGACAAACCCTTTTTGTTATTTCACACCAACCTTTGATGTTCAAGACCCCACATTTGATAAATAAACAAAAAACGTTTATGATATCACAGACCACTCGATAATATCACCATCCATAATCAATTATGTATTTTGTCAATCACTGACCCACGATCACTTTATCAAATTAAATCAATTGATATCTTCACTATACACCATCGATCAAAGATATAATATATTGTGCATGTGCTTTGAGATCAGAAGCTTTTATAATATTGTTTGTGTTCTCATATGGATGATGCATATATTATCTTTTAGTATATCAAAGTAACACCAATCAATGGATATTAATTTAGTACGGGAATATTTATCTTGAATCCATTTAATACACTCCAAATATGATGAAAGTGATTCGAATATAATAATCCTTATGCACTAAGAAGCTTGAAAACCTTAAAAACAAATCGTATCTTCTTCGAACTAGCATTTTTCTGCTGCAGATTTCGACACCCTATATCTTTTTACTGGAAGTTCAGATCGAAGATCCCTTCGGTGAAAAGTTAGATTGATATACTGAGATTCTCCAGAAAAAATTTCTTCCCGATCCAACGGTTAACGAAAACGTTATCGCCTCTTGAAAACAGTGTTGTGGTAACCTTACGGAACTTTTTCAGTTTCTGCAGCAAACTTCGACAGCTTATAACTTTTGATTTAGAGCTCTAACTGACAATCCCTTTGGTGAAACGTTAGATGAATATATGGAGATGTACCAGACACAATTTTAGCTCGATCCAACGGTTCAAGAAAAAGTTATCGCTGTTTGAAAACAGCCCTGCAGAAAGATACGAAAATTTGTAACAGCTTCAAATTTTGCATCTTTTCTTTGAAAAACCTTGTAGATCCCTATATCAAGAGCTCCCCTCTCTGATACCAATTGATAAGATCGTTTATAAGCTCATATAGGGATAACAATAACAACGATTAATAACATGCACAGCGAAATAAACTAATCAATTCTTTGTTATTGACACAAAGTTTTCATTCACTAATACTAACTAATCTTAGACGTTTATAGGAACACGTCTACTAACTAAACTAATAACCTAGGCGTTTACAAGACTATACGCCTAGGACACACACACACCTTTAGTCGACTACATTATGGAAGACTTGTATATAAATTAGACCCCATGTCCTCTTTATATACTAGAGGATTAGGGTTTACAAATCTCTACTAAGGACTAAATAAAAAACCTTATTTTGCAAGCAAGTCCCTCCACCTTTTTGTAGGTTTCATCTTTGTCACTTTAAGCCCTTGATGTTTCATTCTTTATTCTTTTGTATCATCGAATCAATAAACCCAACAATTAATAATAAAAAGGCTTTTATACCAAAAATAACGATAACAAGACTCGCCTTGTTATTTATTGTTTTAAAATGGAAACTAACGACTAAAATGTAAAGGTTTTATAATAAATAAGTAATTAATGTTTCGAGTGCACGTTTATCAAAATATGCCACGTATGGGCATTTAATACCAGTTTCAAGTATTTATTTACTTATGTTGTGTGCGTGGGTTACGGATAACCTAACATTAATAGTGTTGATCCACGTGGGTAGCGGACTTATTAGGTTGACGAATCTAATAAGAGCCCGCTAGGTACGTTGGGTAACCTTATTAATGGGTGAATTATCCTTACGACTCTTTAGGATGTGACCGGTTTATGGGATAATAAGCGACACAAATAAATAATTGAGTTTATCGAGTTGACGAATTCGATAAGGTCTACTATTTATTCCGAAACTTATTGGACTATGGAGCTTATCGCTTAGATATCTCATTGTGTTGCATTGAGTCAAATATTGGTTGTTTGATTGCATTCATGGCATCATATTAAGTCGATACACCCACATGAGGATACCAAACACTAGGACTAAACGGTGAAACAAGACATTTTTGGAAATAACGAAATGGAATACATTGGGGTAGATAACGTTGATTTTAGGAAATATGTATTAAAATTGGTTTACATTAATAGGTTGTGCCGAGTCGATAGTTTCTGAGCCGTGATTACCTGTCATCTTCTGCTAGTGTTTATTTGTGCGTTGCTTGCTTGAGGTGAGTTTCATAGCCCCACTTTTATCTATGTTTTTAACTAAATTGGGGTGAGAATCATGCTACTGTTTTTGGACCTTTAAAACTATTTGGATTTGCTTATGTGCTTGACTGTTTAGATAGATGTGCGGTAGTTGTTGCCTTAGACTAGGGTATCAATCCTAATTGCTATAACATGTTGCCTAGCTAAGAGTAGACTTCTACCTCGACCTAGTCCGAGGTTAGCAATCGTTCTAGACTTTGCTACGACAGTGTTGGACTAGAGTCGTTGGGACCCGTTGTGATCTTGGATATGATATGAATTGTGATATTGGATATGATGTTGTTGGTGATCGATTGTGTATCTATCTTAAGTCTCGCATAGCAAATCAACTCCTATAGGTCCACTATGTTTTTATTGAATTTAAACCTATGAACTCACCAGCGTAAGCTGACCTTTTAGCAAGTTTTCTCAGGTATTTAAGTGATGATCGAAGTACGTGTTCGGTGGAAGCTTGGCAAGGAGGCATGGTTCAAGGATCATATTTGACTCTGATAATTTCTGGGGACCTATTGTATTAAATCATGTTTGGGCCTAATATTTAAATTTTGGGATTAATGTTTTGAATATTTAAATTTGGGATTGGTTTTGAATGTTAAATGACTATCTTGTTTGCTATACTTGTGTGAGATACCAATCCAATCGTAACGCCCTGAAAACTTGATTAAGTCTTCCGCTGTACCAAGATTTGGGGGTGTTACAGATTGGTATCAGAGCTCAAGGTTATAGAGAACTAGGTATTTAATAAACCCTAAACTATAACCACTTTTTAAGAAAATTGATCCTCGACCGACGCACGCCCGCTTGCCAAGCCGAAGCTTCTTATTTGATTATGGTATGAACTGCGATTTGACTTATGAGATGTTATGTTTTGGAGATATGATTATTGGTTTTGGGTAAATGTGATGCGATCATCGAGATATTACGGATTTGATTTGGGTTATCGATATGTTATGATTTTGGGATTTTGAGCTTGATTGATTTGATATGGGAATATGTGATAGAACAGAACTTACATGTTTTATTTAAAGGCATATTTTGAGTAATGCGGTACCTCTATTTTTTTTAAAGCTTTCATTATGTGATACATGTTTTGGTTGAGTTGATGCGCTTATTAAAACTAGTTGTTTTCGAACACTTATACCTACCCTATGCCATTGTCACAGACTATGCCTTCACTAGCTTTTGATGTGTCTGAGGATGTCCTTGCTGCTGCTAATTCCCAGCATTGACTCTCATGACTGTTGCGCAGGGTGATCCCTATGTGATTACCCGTCACTCTAGTTCATTATCATCATCAGATCGCTCTAGCTCATCTAGGCACCTCACTTTACATCAGGTCTTAGCATGAGCCCAGACTCCTAGACTTGCTCATAGTACTGCCTGCATGTCCGTGCGACCACCATCATCACCTATTCTCTTAGCAGCCCACTCTCTTCTGTCATCACCACCAGCATCACCATGTCTTAGAAGACCTAGATCCCCTACTTTACTACCTCAGGATTTACCTGCACAGAGACTCTGACTCATGGACTCTCCCTCTGAGGATGAGGGCGAGGAGGAGCATGAGGTCGAGGAGGAGCATGAGATTGAGGAATAGTATGTAGATGAGGATAAGGATCCTCAGGAGGAGGATGATGTGGATATCCCAGATGTGGGTACTCCTCCATTGCAGAGTCCTGCACATTCTCCAAGACCAGGCTCTCCTTTACTTTTGCCTGAGCCTGATTCTCCTGGGCAGCCTTTTGATTTTGATTCACCTCCACATTCACCTGAGATAGGTAGCCCGTTAGGATCTGAGATACCATCGGAGATTGCCTCAGAGCCCGAGGAGTATGGAGGTACGAGTCTGATCTGGAAGAGGATTATATCCCAGAATATTAGCCTTAGTAGGTTGTCAGATCGATTAGACGGAGTGACGAGGACTGGTGTAGAGGATTTGAGGATAGATTTGACTAAGATGGAAAAGAAGTTGATGGCCTTGAGAGAGGGTCTGTCGGGACTTTATGAGCAGGTAGGAGACCGGCACGCAGAGTGTTCGATAGCCCAGGAGGCAGACCAAGCACTTCAGCGCAAGGTCGACGAGTTGGAGGAGGAGGTCGTGAATCTTAGGAAAGATTGCGACTCTCAGTGTTTGGGGATTTTGTCACTATAGAGAGTGATGGACAATGTTAGGAGATCATTTAGGAGTGCCCGTAGTCGTGGCTAGATAGTGTTAGATTCATGGCTTTATACCATCTTGAAACTAAGTAGTACTTGGTTCGAGATGTAGATCTATCCTAGTTATCTTATTAGTATCATTGTTAGGATCGTTTTTGATTCTTCGTATCCTTCCATGTATTCCACTTTCAAACCTATGAGTTATGGTTATTGAAACATGCATCCTTTGGTTAGGATTCGGTCTCTGATTGTTTTGTTATGGTATAACATTATCCTTGTTGACCTTGATTATGTATTCGAGCATTATTTTGTGACCCTTGGAACCTAACTCTATCTTTTAGAGCGTGAACTGTGAACTTATGAAACTGTTATTCTTTCCCTCAGAGTGATGGCACCAAGACGAAACCCGTCTAGGAACAACCGAGCAGCTCTTGTTGTTGAGTTTGCCCCTGTCCGTCGAGGTCGTCGTCCGACCCCGACCACTCCACATGTTGAGAACCTGAACACTGATAACCCAGCTGTAGAGAACCCGTGAATGACCGTGCTGAGAATGATCCTTTTCTACAAAACCCTCCACCTGTGAACCCAGCCCACATTGACCAGCTTGTGATGCAGCGTGTCGCTGAACTACTAGCTAAGTCAAATCTCTCTAACACCTCTGGTGGAACACCAATGCTAAATCGAACTCGAGGTTGTACCTACAAAGAGTTTTGATTCTGTGGTCCCATCGAGTTCAAAGGAACTGAGGGAGTATTTTAGACCGTAACTCGAAAATTGACAAATAAATAGTCAAAACTCGTGGAAAAACATAAATAACGACAATAGAAAGTCGAATGAACGTCGTGGGACACTCGGGGGACAATATATGAGCTCGAGAATGGGTAAACGGGATAGTCTACGAAAAATGACGACCCCGACCCCTCTCTTTTTGCCTTGGCCGGCCACCCTCCCATCTCCCACCATTTTTTTATTAGTCCCTCCCTCAAAATATATAAACCCACTCACCCTCACTTTTACTTCCACTTTCTCTCACTAAAAACACACACAAACACACATTTCTCTATCTACTCTCTCTCTCCTCCAAACTAATAAAACCCTAACCCTAAACCACCATTGGTTGCCGCCACCTCCGGCCACATTCCGGCCAAAATCTGGCGAGTGACACTACACCTCCACCACCATCTTGTAGATCTCTCTTTCCTCTTTCCATCCATATATAAAACTCTCACAAAAGCCTACATTAACACCTCCAAATCTTGAAATTAAGATTCGTGATTCTAGAATTTTCATTAAAACTTATAGATCGGGTTGTAAAAAGGTAAATGGAACGTGGGTCAAGCTAGTTTTGGCCTTGAGAAGCCACGTATGGGTCATGGTTGGCTCGTACATGGTATAAATTTTAGGGGTTTTGGTACAAACATGGGATTAAACCTAATTAACACTTAAATAAACATGTAGCTAGTGATTTGGTATCACGTGGTGTATCATATTGTTGGGTTTTTGCATTTTAGGTCATGTTTTATGTTTTTGATTTGGAGTAGATGATGGGTTTGATGTTAGGTTAATGATTGGAGGTTGATTGATTGTGTTTGGATGTTGTGGATGTGATTTGGGAGTGTTTGGATGTGAGAGTTGGGGCGTACAAGCCACCAAACCCACGTATGGGTGTGGTTGGGTGGCGTACGTGACCCACATGGACCAAGGGTCCGGGTCGAGTCATTGTGGTAGCTTGTGGGTTGATGTTGTTGGTGTTTGGATGAGACGCGTGAAGCCGAAAAGCTTCTAGAGCTTGTTTGGTTCACGTGGTCTTAACCGTGACCGTGTCATGACCATTACGGTCATAACATTGGTTTCGGGTATTTTTGGTTGGTTCATTGGTTGGCGAGATTGATTTGGGTTGATTTGAGATTGAATTGCGTTATTATGACTTTTATTTTGACTTGATATATATATTGTCAACTTTGAGCAACGTCGGTGTTACTTTAACTTTTTAGTCAATAGTTGACCCCGACAACGCCGTAACATGGACTTTAGTATAATTTGGACTATTAATTGATTAAAAGCCGAGAAGTCATGACTCGTGCTTGTGGACTCGAAACGAATAACGATATGAAACTAATATTGAAATTTGATGAAATGTATATATGAAAATGCTAATAAACTATGAAACATTAATAATAAAAAGGCTTTTATACCAAAAATAACGATAACAAGACTCGCCTTGTTATTTATTGTTTTAAAATGGAAACTAACGACTAAAATGGAAAGGTTTTATAATAAATAAGTAATTAATGTTTCGAGTGTACGTTTATCGAAATATGCCACGTATGGCCATTTAATACTAGTTTCAAGTATTTATTTACTTATGTTGTGTGCATGGGTTACGGATAACCTAACATTAATAGTGTTGATCCACGTGGGTAGCGGACTTATTAGGTTGACGAATCTAATAAGAGCCCGCTAGGTACGTTGGGTAACCTTATTAATGGGTGAATTATCCTTATGACTCTTTAGGAAGCAACCGGTTTATAGGATAATAAGCGCACGAATAAATAATTGAGTTTATCGAGTTGACGAATTCAATAAGGTCTACTATTTATTTCGAAACTTATTGGACTATGGAGCTTATCGCTTAGATATCTCATTGTGTTGCATTGAGTCACATATTGGTTGTTTGAGTGCATTCATGGCATCATATTGAGTCGATACACCCACATGAGGATACCAAACACTAGGACTAAACGGTGAAACAAGACATTTTTGGAAATAACGAAATGGAATACATTGGGGTAGATAACGTTGATTTTGGGAAATATGTATTAAAATTGGTTTACATTAATAGGTTGTGCCGAGTCGATAGTTGATGAGCCGTGATTACCAGTTATCTTCTGCTACTGTTTATTTGTGCTTTGCTTGCTTGAGGTGAGTTTCATAGCCCCACTTTTATCTACGTTTTTAACTAAATTGGGGTGAGAATCATGATACTATTTTTGGACCTTTAAAACTATTTGGATTTGCTTATGTGCTTGACTGTTTAGATAGATGTACGGTAGTTGTTGCCTTAGACTAGGGTAGCAATCCTAATTGCTATAACATGTTGCCTAGCTAAGATTAGACTTCTACCTCGACCTAGTCCGGGGTTAGCAATCGTTCTAGACTTTGCTACGACAGTGCTGGACTAGAGTCGCTGGGGCCCGTTGTGGTCTTGGATATGATATGAATTGTGATATTGGATATGATGTGGTTGGTGATCGATTGTGTATTGATGAGTGTGTAAATACTCATCATTTTTAGTCAAATCTGAACTGCAAAACGTTTAAAAATGCTCAGAAATGCATCAAAATACTGAAAATATTCCAAAATTGCATTTTATATGTTTCAGATGCAAAATGTTTAAAATCAGATGAAAAATGAGCAAAGTTTGCATAATTGGCAGTTTCAGTCCCCCAAGTTTCTAAAATTGTCAAAAATAGTCCCTGAGTCCTAATTTCAAAAGAAAAATCACCAAAGGTCCTTTTTAAAATCATAAGTTGTCAAATTTAGTCCTTTGGTGAAAAATATCAAAAGTTTTGAGAAATTACAAAATTGGTCCTTTAAGTTTGAAATTTGGCAAAAATGGCCCCTGGAAAATTGGAAAATGTCAAGTTTGGTCCTTGTAGTATGGAAGCTTGTCACTTTTGGTCCTTTAGAGCAACTTTGCAAAATGGCAGCCATGGTCCTTATATTTTCAGAAAATGGCAAAAGAAGTCCTTGTCATATTAAACCTTTAATATACCTTTGGACCATGTCATAACCATTGTGACCCATGCCAAACCCTTTGGACCCCTGCCACTTAACCCATTTTGACCCCCCCTTGCAATATTAAAAACAGAACACGCGCCAAAAGTCTGTCTTCCTCAACAACTAAGCCTGCAACAAGCTATCACCCATCCCCCCTCCTCACCTCCACTTACCCATGTTCCCCCCACCTCAGCTAACATCCAAGAAAGCATTAAATGCTTCTTCTCACCCTCACTCAACCCCAACTGTTAAAATCTCTTTTTGGCGCCAAAATCTCATTGAATGGCCAAGATATTTTGAAGCAATCCAATGGTCAAGAAAAATGGTGGGAATTAATCAGAGATGAAAGAGAAAGAGTTTTGGTTATAAAAGAAGCAAGATGGAAGAGTAGAAAGAAGTCTAGTAGTTTTTAATTTTCTTAAAATGTCGTTTTTATCTTAAAGTTCTTAATTTAGCAGAAACTCTATAATCTTTTGTTACTTTGTATCAATTTAAAGTTTTTAAGTGTGCTGAAACTCATTTCAAGCATTAATATCAGTTTGTGTTTACAATTCACATTTCATGTCTACTGTTGAAAATTTCCATCTCAAAGTCTTGTGTACAAGCTTTCATTAGCTGATTCTTAAGCTCAAAAAGGTTCATATTAGCTTATTATAGCTTTGTATAAGCTCACATTCAAGGTTTAAGTAATTTTGGGTCTAGGTCAAAGGAAGTCAAACGGGGCTAAATTGGTCTTGGAAATGGAAATGGGTTGATGCAGTCTGGATTTGGGATTGATTTTAAGTCCAAATGGTTGGATAATGTAGGTTAGAAGTTCTGGTTTCACAGGTGGCAAGCCATTGTGGCTAAGGATTTTTGTAAGTGATTTTTAAGGTCTCATTGCATATATTGCTTTTGTAGTTATAACTAGTTCTATCTTGTTCATTTAGCTGTAATTAGAGTAGTTAAGGTCAGTTTGATTGTCTGCTTATGCTAGTGTAGTAGTTAGTCTTGTTTTACTCACAAATCAGTCAATCAAGGTGTGTTTGGTTGTGTAGCTTAATCTGTCTTAAAGGCTTTTGCAGTGGTTTAGATTTGTTGTGTTATGCTTTGTTAGCTCATTTGAATTTAACTCTGTCTTAATTTTGCATCTACAAACACCCAAAGTCAAAACTCACATCTAACTTTCTTAACAGGTTCACTGTTGAGATTTTTAATTAGTAAACTCTTGTTTTGTGTTTAAAAGTAATAAACATAGCTAGCAGTAGTGTCATTTCATCATTATACATCATGATCAGTCCTTAAATTGAATCCAAAACTCAAAAAAGTCAAAGTTTCATTTTCACTTCAAAAGTCAAAAAAACTGAAAAAGTGGTTTTTAGCCAACTGAGAGTGATTTTTCTTGGATTCATTTCTGAGCCTAATTCAGTGAAACTTGTTGATTTAAAATCTCCAACTGGTCTACTCTCTTATTAGCATTTTTATATATTTTTGTAGAATTTTTATAAGGTTCAAAAATGCTTGTCAAAAAGGTGTTAAGTGCCCTGTGCACAGGTGCTTGAAGCTGCCGCAGGACTTGTGCAGGGTCTTGCAGACCTTGCACAGAGCTAATCTTAGCTCACCTTGGTCTGTATTTTGGTTTACAAGGTCTCACCTAGGTCTAGTGTAAGTTCTAAGTTTTGGTTTTTAGTTGCTAGCTTATTTGATTGCTTATTCTTGGGCCCAAAGTAGGTACCCAAATCTGTTTTAGCTTATAAACTCAAAAACATCAAATCTGTTAATCTTGCAATTCAGTGGCTATGGCTTGTTGTTTTTAGTTGCATTTGGGTTATTATAGCATAGTTTGGCTGTGCAGTTGGTGCTTGTTGTTCTTCATTTAGCTTATTCAAATGCTTATTTATAAGCACTTGACACATCGATTTCAAATTCCTCCACATAAGTACCTGTTTTTCCAATTTTCCTAGCTTCCTAATATTATTTTAGAGTTTTCCTGAAATTTTCATATTTTTCCAAGCTTGTTTGATATTTTTCTGTATTTAAATCATTTTTTAGCACTTTTTAAATAGCATTTAATACCAAAAATTAAGAAAAGTTTCAAAAAAATAATTTTTCATTTTTCTTAAGTTAAGATAAATACAAAAAGACAAAAAAGTATTTTTCTATATTTTTCTTAGTTAAATTTGTATTTTTAAGCCATTTAATTAGTTTTTAATAGTTTTTAATTCATAAAAAAATAGAAAAATAATCAGAAAATTACAAAAATAGTTTTGAAAATTCTATTTTGATATTTTAGATTTTTCTAAGTCTTAATTTTATTTTTCTAGCTTTATTTCCTAATTTCTTGTATTTTAGGTAATTATTTAATAGTTAAAAATAGTTTTTAATTAATAATAATTAATTAATTAGTTATAAAATTAATTTTCTTTTTCTATATATTTTATTTTATCATTAGGTTTGTAAAAATACCATTTTCATATTTTTAGGATTTATATTGTGTAAGTTTTATTTTTTATTTTGTACGTAACGTAGTTTTTAATTCAGTTTTATAAACATAAACACAAAAACATCATTTTAAATATAGTGATAGCGTTTATTTAATAGTTTTTATTCTCTTTAATTTGCATTTAAGCCGTTGTAATTTGTTGGCTTTTCTGTAGTTATAATCATTATCAGATCCCTTTATTCGTTCAAATTTCTCGATCACTTTACGTTTGATAATCCATTGCATAGCTCGATGGGACATAACGACCCGGGGAAACCCTACACTCCTCAGATCTTCATTGAGTTCGTGCTTGAACCGTTTTAAGTTTCTTACAGTTGGCCATTCACAAGTGGTCAGCTTGCGTGAGAAAACTTGACGGTTTGGCACGGATCATGTATCTATCTTAAGTCTCGCATAGCAAATCAACTCCTACAGGCCCACTATGTTTTTATTGAATTTAAACCTATGAACTCACCAGCGTCAGCTGACCTTTTAGCATGTTTTCTCAGGTATTTAAGTGATGATTGAAGTACGTGTTCGGTGGAAGCTTGGCAAGAAGGCATGGTTCAAGGATCATATTTGACTCTGATAATTTATGGGGACCTATTGTATTAAATCATGTTTGGGCCTAATATTTATATTTTGGGATTAATGTTTTGAATATTTAAATTTGGGATTGGTTTTGAATGTTAAATGACTATCTTGTTTGCTATACTTGTGTGAGATACCAATCCAGTCGTAACGCCCCAAAAACTTGATTAAGTCTTCCGTTGTACCAAGATTTGGGGGTGTTACAGGAGGTCCCTCCCGGTTGAGCATCATCTCTTGTATTAAGGCCCAGAAGTACATCAATAGAGGAGGTTGTCTTTTCTTGGCTCGAAATTCTGAAAAGAAAAGTGAAGGACACCTTAAGGATGTACCCATCGTTAGAGAACTTCCGGATGTGTTTACCGACAATCTGCTAGGGATTCCACCTGTCCGACAAGTGGAATTCCAAATTGAGTTGATACCTGGTGCTGCACCCGTAGCCCGGGTACCTTATCGACTTGCTCTAAGAGAATTGGAGGAACTGTCTAAACATTTGGCAGAGTTGTCAGAGAAGGGATTCATTCGACCATGTTCGTCACCGTGGGGAGCACCGGTGTTGTTTGTGACGAAGAAGGATGGATCATTTCGGATGTGCATTGATTATAGGGAATTGAATAAGTTGACGGTGAAGAACCGATATCCACTACCTAGAATAGACGACCTATTTGACCAACTCAATGGAGCTAGTGTCTTTTCCAAGATCGACTTACGGTCTGGTTATCACCAGCTTAGAGTTTGAGAGTAGGATATCTCTAAGATGGCATTTAGGACTCGTTACGGGCACTATGAATTCCAAGTGATGTCGTTTGGTTTGACCAACGCGCCAGCGGTATTCATGGACCTCATGAACCGAGTGTGTAAGCCATATCTGGATAAGTTTGTGATAGTATTCATAGATGACATCTTGATATACTCCAAGAATAGAGAGGACCATGAAGAGCCTTTAAGGCTCATTTTAGAGTTTTTGAGAGAAGAGAAGTTGCATGCCAAATTCTCTAAATGTGAATTTTGAATTCCGACCATGTAATTCTTAGGTCACGTGATAGATAGTCGAGGAGTTCATGTTGACCCAGCCAAGATTGAGGCCATTAAGGAATGGGTTGCCCCTAGGAACCCATCAGAAGTCCGCCAGTTTCTAGGTTTAGCAGGCTATTACAGGAGGTTCATTGAGGGATTCTCCAAAATAGCTAAGTCGCTGACCAAACTGACGCTAAAGGACGTTAAGTATGAATGGGGAGGAAAGGAATAAGAAGCATTCCAACTTCTAAAGGAGAAGTTGTGTAGTGCGCCCATCCTAGCTTTGCCTGAAAGAAGCGAAGATTTTGTCGTGTACTGCGACGCTTCGCATAAAGGCTTAGGTTTTGTTTTGATGCAACGGGAGAAGGTGATAGCTTATGCCTCCTAACAACTTAAGAAGCATGAGAAAAACTACACCACCCATGATCTGGATTTAGGTGTTGTAGTGTTTGCCCTTAGAATATGGAGACATTACTTGTATGGAACCAAGTGTGTAGTGTTTACGGACCATAAGAGCCTGAAGCATATCTTAGACCTTAAGGAGTTGAATATGAGACAGCGTCGTTGGTTAGAATTTCTCAGTGATTATGACTGTGAGATTCGTTATCATCACAGTAAAGCCAATGTAGTGGCATATGCCCTCAGCCGTAAGGAGAACATTCCACCTTTACTCGTTCGATCCCTAGGAATCACCATTAGTTCGCCCCTACCGTCTCAAATCTTAGCCGCCTAAGCTGCGGCGTTGACGGAAGAGAATCGTCCATTTGAGAATCTGCATGGAATGGTAGAAAGTGAAAACGGCTTCTTGAAGCGTTACGATGGAACCTTATGCTTCGGAGACAGAAGTTGGATACCATTTCATGGCGGAATCCGTGAGTTGATTATGCACGAGTCGCATAAATCAAAATACTCTATTCATCCCGGAGCCGATAAGATATATCAGGACTTGAAGAAACTCTACTTGTGGCCTAACATGAAAGCCGACATAGCTCAGTATGTCAGTTGGTGCTTGACTTGTTCTAAGGTAAAGGCCGAACACCAGAAACCCTCAGGACTCTTAGTTCAACCTGAACTCCCTGAATGGAAATGGGAGCGAATCACCATGGAATTCATCACCAAATTATCGAGAACAGCTAGCGGCAATGACGCTATCTGGGTAATCGTAGATCGTTTGATTAAGTCTTCTCACTTCTTGGCCATTAGCGAGGTCGATAGTCTCGACAAGCTCGCTCAGCTGTATATCAAGGAGATAGTATCGCGTCATGGAGTATCGGTATCTATCATTTCCGATCGAGATAGCCGTTTTACATCCTACTTCTGGAGATCCTTATAGTCAGTGTTAGGAACAACCTGGATATGAGCACTGCTTATCATCCTCAAACCGACGGTCAGAGCGAAAGAACCATTCAGACCTTAGAGGATATGCTTAGAGCATGTGTCATCGATTTCGGCAAAGGCTGGGAGCGACACCTACCTTTGGTCGAATTCTCCTACAACAATAGTTATCATTCTAGCATTAAGGCCGCACCATTTGAGGCGTTGTATGGCCGAAAATGTCGTTCTCTAGTTTGTTGGGCGGAAGTTGGCGAGAGTCAGCTTACAAGTCCCAAACTCGTTCTAGAAACCACTGAGAAGATAGTTCAGATCTGTAATCGTTTGTAAACCGCTCGTGATAGACAAAAGAGTTATGCCGATAGGAGACGTAAACCCCTAGAGTTTCAGGTTGGAGATCGAGTTATGTTAAAGGTTTCTCCTTAGAAAGGAGTGATTCATTTTGGCAAGCGTGGAAAACTCAATCCCCGATACATTGGTCCCTTTCCAATCCTGGAAAGAATTCGGACCAGTAGCTTACCGTCTTAAGCTACCTTCGGAATTGAGCAGTGTACACAATGTCTTTCATGTTAGTAATCTTAAGAAATGTCTTTCAGAGGAAAACATAGTTGCACCGTTAAGAGATATCCATATTGATGAGAAATTGAATTTCGATGAGGAACCGATAGAGATCATGGATCGTGAGATTAAACGGCTGAAGCATAGCCGTATTCCGATTATCAAAGTTCGTTGGAACTCCCTACATGGACCGGAGTTCACTTGGGAACGTGAGGATGTATTCCGTAGGAAATACCCTAAACTCTTCATGACACCAAGCAACTCGGAGTGAAACCCGGGACGGGTTTCTTCTGAGGCTGGGAGGATGTGACAACTGGCAATTAGGGAGCCCATTTTAGGTAACTGCATTACGCTAAGTTAAACCGAGTTTTTGCCTTTAGAACTATTTTAATTGACCATGACTTGATTTTATATCGTTTATTGGTTTTTATGATTTATTTTATTATCGTATGAGTTGTCGTGTGAGTTTTAACTCTTTTCGTTAGGCATTATGTGATTCGGCACAATAAAATCCTATAACAAGAAATAACGTAACTTTTAAACCGTAACTCGAAACTTGACAAATAAATAGTCAAAACTTGTGGAAAAACATAAATAAATACGATAGAAAGTCGAAGAAACGTCGTGGGACACTCGTAGGACAATATATGAGCTCGGGATTGGGTAAACGGGATAGTTTTACAAAATTTATGACTTTGGCCCCCCATTTAACCCATGGCCGGCGCCCCCTCCCCCTCTTTTCATTTATTTTAAACTCCCCAAGTCCAAGTATAAAAGCCCCATCCCACCCTCATTTCTACTTTCATTTCTCTCTCTAAAACACACACACCACACTCTTTCTCTCTCTACACTCTTTCTCTCTCCTAAAATAAAAACCCTAACCCTAAAAACAACCACAACCACCGCCGCCCTTTTTCAGCGTCGCCACGGCGCGTGACCACTCACCACCACCACCATATTGTAGATCTCTCTTTCCTCTTTCCATCCATATATAGAACGTCTATAGAAGCCTTCATTAACACCTCCAAATCTTGCAAAAACTATTCGTGATTCTAGGGTTTTCAAGTAATCTTGTAGATCGGGTTTGGAAAAGGTAAAAGGAACATGGGTCAAGCTCGTTTGAGCCATGAAAAGCAACGTATGGGCTCTTTAGGGCTCGTACATGGCTCGACACTAGTGGGTTTGTGGTGAAACATGGGTCTAAAACTAATAAAACATGTAGCTAGTGATTTGGTATCGTGTGTTGTATCATTTTATAGTGTTTTTGCATTTTAGTCATAGTTTCTTGATGTTGGTTTAGATTAGTTGATGGGTTTGATGATTGGATGTTGTTTAGAGGTTGACTGATTGTGTTTGGTTGTTGTAGAAGCCATTTGGGAGTCTTTGGATGGATTTGATGGGGTGTACGAACCACTAGGGCTTCGTACTTGAGCTTTGGCTTACGTACGTGACCCATATGGACCAAGGGTCCGGGTCGGGTTGTTGTGGTATCTTGTTGGTAGTTGTTGTTGGCGTTTGGATGAGACGCGTGGAGCCGAAAAGCTTCTAGAGCTTGTTTGGTTCAAGTGGTCTTAACCGAGACCGTGTCATGACCATTAGGGTCATAACATTGGTTACGAGTATTTTTAGTAGTTTAATTGGATGGCGAGATTGATATGGGTTGATTGGAGATTGATTTGCGCTATTGTGATTATTCACTTGGACTATATCATAAACTGCCAACTTTGTGCAACATCGGAGTTACTTTGACTTTTTAGTCATAGTTGACCCCGAAAACGCCATAACATGGACTTTAGTATATATTGGACTATAGATTGATTAAAAGCCGAGAAGTCATGACTCGTGCTTGTGGACTCGAAACGAATAACGATTTGAAACTAATAATGAAATCGACGTAATATATATATATATATATATATATATATATATATATATATATATATATATATATATATATATATATGAAAATATTAATAAAACTATGAAACATAAATAATAAATGGTTTTTATACCAAAACCCTCGATAACAAGACTTGTCTTGTTATTCACTATTTTAAATGGGAATTAGCGACTAAAAACGGAAAGGTTTTCTAATTAATAAGTATTTATTGTTTTGAGTGCACGTTTATCGAAATGTGTCATGTATGAGCATTTAATACCATTTTCAAGTATTTAATTCTATTTACGTCTTGTGCATGGGTTACGGATGACCTAACATTAATAGCGTCGATCCACGTGGATAGCGGACTTATTAGGTTGATGAATCTAATAAGAGCCCGCTAGGTACGTAGGATAACGTTATTAATGGGTGAATTATCCTTATGACTCGTTAGGATGCGACCGGTTTATGGGATAATAAGCGACACGAATAAATGACTGAGTTTATCGAGTTGACGAATTCGATAAGGTCTAACTATTTATTCCGAAACTTATTGGACTATGGAGCTTATCGCTTAGACATCTCATTGTGCTGCATTGAGTCGCACTATGCTTATTTGAGTGCATTCATGATATCATGTTGAGTCGATACACACACACGACGATACCAAACGCTAGGACTGAACGGTGAAACAAGATATTTTTGGAGATAAAGAAAAGGAATACATTGGGGTAGATAACGTTGATTTTCAGAAATATATATTAAAATGGGTTTAAATTAATAGGTTGTGCCGAGTCAGTAGTTGCTGAGCCGTGTTAGCTGTTATCTTCTTTGCTAGTGTTTGTTTGTGCGTTGCTTGCTTGAGGTGAGTTTCATAACCCCACTTTTATTTATGTTTTTAACTAATTTGGGGTGAGAAATCATGCTACTCTTTTGGACCTTTTAAACTATTTTGATTTGCTTATGTGCTTGACTGTTTGGATAGATATGTGGTAGCTGTTGCCTTAGTCTAGGGTAGCAATATTAATTGCTATGACACTTGCCTAGCTAAGTATAAACTTCTACCTCGACCTAGTCCAAGGTAGCAATTGGTCTAGACTTTGCTACGACTGCGCTGGCTGGAGTCGCTTAGGGCCCTATTATGACGTTGGATATGTTATTGATGATATTGTTGATTGTGATATTGGTTTGTGATTGAGGTGATATTGTGTATCTATCTTAGGTCTCGCATAGCAAATAAACTCCTACAGGTCCACTATTGAATTTGAATTTAAACCTATGAACTCACCAGCGTTAGCTGACCTTTTAGCATGTTTTTCTCAGGTATTTAAGTGATGTTTGGAATGCTTGTTCTGTGGAAGCTTGGCAAGGAGGCATGGTTGAAGGATCATATTTAAACTCTGATAATATTATGGGGACCTATTTTATAAATCATGTTGGGCCTTACATTTAACTATTTTGGGATGATTGTATTGGATAATAAAATTTGGGGTTGGTTTTTGAATTATAAATGACTATCTTGTTTGCTATACTTGTGTGATGTACCAATCCACGTAACGCCCTAAAAACTTGATTAAGTATTCCACTGTACCGAGATTTTTGGGTGTTACAAAGCATATGACCGACTTACTTACTAAGCATTTCACTTATGTTATAGTTGATGATGTTTTGTAGGTTCCAGCAAGGAAGACAAGGGTAAGAATCAGGTGTAAGACAGATTACACCTAAGTATGTAGTTACGGAAGTCTAAATTGAAGATTGAAGTCTTTTGGACCAAAGGTGTTGAAAGTTGGAAGCCCCAAAGAGTCAAGTCTCGTCTTGGTATATTTTCGGGTCATAAGTTGGTTTTTACTTTTGGTCTTATGGTTGTGTCCTTGGTATGTAGCTTAAATGGATTTCAAATGTTAATTTTAAACTCTTGTTGGTAATGGGTCAATTAGTGGTAGAATGATGTTTGGCGTAATGTCCTTTGATCCATTTTGGATAATTATGAGTCAAAAGGTTGAATGGTAAAAACCTTGTATGTTATGTTGGATCATTTGGAATCTTTAGTCATGTGTATGAAGGTTTTAAGAGTAAAGTTATGGGTGTTGTGCAGAATTTCTGCACTAAAAAGTGCAGGTCTGGTCCCCAGACGGTGTCACAAACCTTGTGACCCCGTCTGGTTGTAAATTTCTCTGAGCCGTCAGGTTAAGTTTCTTTTCTGACGGCGTCCCAGTTACAAAGTGACGGAATCTGGAGAAGTTCTGACCTCGTCGGGTTATAAAACTTCTGAGCCGTCGGGCTTTAAATTTTATTCATAATCTGACACGCCTTTTAAAGGGTGACGGCGTCGCGTAGTGTGGGCGACGGTGTCCACTCGTCAGCAAGAACCTTTTAAGTGTTTTTAAATTCAAAACAATAAAACTTCTCGGTTTCTTTCGTTTATTGATTTAAGTTCTTGTTGTAGACAAAATGTCAATATAAGTCAGTTCAAATTCAAGTCATTTCAAAAGTTTAAATTCTTTGGTTTTGGGGGCGTAACACTTAGGAGCACTACCTTCACTAAATTCACTAGGATCAGGAGACTCATTGTGGTTAGAAATAAAGTTGCCATTTCATAACTTATTAAGAAATGGGTCTGCAAGAGTCCTATTTGGTATCTCTACATCTTATTCTCCTACAACATCATTATGTCCATAGCCTTTTATGTCTTCCATTTCACCCATCTCATTATATGAAACCTCATCAGCACTTATCTTAGTTTGTAACCAATGGCTTAAATCATACCCATGATGTTCCACATACAAATCTAATTCCTTTTCATTCTTTAAACCTAGGGCAATAAACTCAGCTAGGTCATCATCCTCCTTAATCTCTTTTGAACCATGACTTAGCTCTTTACCAGGAATAAGAAAGTAAATACCTTTAACGGGGAACTGACATGCTCCTTTGATTAGCTTCACAAACGGATAACTGTCATACCAAAAAAACCTGTTAGGAATCATCCTAACACGAAAATGTGACAACATATTCGGTATTACAATAGTTTTATTGTAAGTCACAAACACATGGACTGAAACCGTCATTTATGTAAAGTCATGTGTTTAGTGCACTATATAAGCCCTCCTGGACTTCACTAGGAGGGTGATGCTTAGTGTGTAATCCTTATCATTTTCATTATTCAATAATACACCTAGTTATCCCTTATCTCTCTACTTTCTCTCTCTAACCATGGATGTCATTTACTATTATCATCCCCGACCTCTCGAATCACATAATCAACTAATATATACGGTCCAACAATTGGCATCAGAGCTAGGTTATTAGTGGTTGATTTTGTGGTCTAATCTTGTCAAAATCGTCCTATTTTAAAACTGTTATTACAAGTTTTTTATTGTTTTATATTCTTTGGTTTTTAACAGTTTTAAAATGGTAAAATCTGGTGTTATTTGTGGTCAAAAATAGTCAAAATGGTAATAGTTTGAATCCGGGTTTTTATGGGTTTTTCTGGAAAAAGTTTGAAGTTTTGCGAGTTTGCATATTTTACTTTGAAGATTTGCGAGTTTGCATAGTTTTCGTTGAAGATTTGCGAGTTAGCATAATTTTCTTTGAAGATTTGCGAGTTTGTATGTTTTTTCGTAGAAGATTTGCGAGTTTGCTCTTTTTTATTTGAATACTTGCGAGTTTGCATTATAAATGAGATGCCCTGCGAGTTAGACTTTAGGATTCTGAGTTAGGAACGTCTAACTCTTTGCGAGTTAGACTCAGTTTGTCTCGTAACCTTGGATCAAATCTTCATCAGACCTAATCTTCATAAGTTTGACTCAGCTTTCTCAGGACTCAATTTGAGCGTTGACCATCATGACTACAACTAACAACAAGATTTGCATAGCCTCATTTCAAGTTTGACCTCAGATATATATGTTCTTAACTTCATTGGTCAACAACTGTTAAAAATGAAATGAAAAAGAGGAAGAACGAATCCAGTAACAAAAATAATTGTCCGAAACCAACAAGACAACCTCATTACTAACATCAAATCCAAATCTAATCCTAACTCCCATCTTCATCACAATACACAACAACCACAACATCAAATTCATCTCCAATCTACTATCAAGACTAGAACGTAAACGGAAAATACAAATTAAGATCTCAGTCTTGTTCAAACTTGTATATCAATCTTTAAAGAAAGTGTTTGAACTTAACACATCATCGATCTTTGTGATGAACCACTTCTTGTTTTACTATCCGAATCTTATAAAGAAATAACCAAAACAACTTTTGTTTCAATTATTTCTTTTGATCGGTAAAAAAAAAGTTAATCCTATCCGAGACCCTATAACGGATCTTGAAGCCAAATACTTGTAATCTTTGCTTGCTCATAAAACCAAAAGGGCTGTTATTTGAGTTTCATTTGTGAGTAAAAGGGCTATAGAAGATTTTTGTTGTCACTCGGTTTGCAGAAATGATATAAGATGGATTTATGCGGTTTATGTTTGTGTGAGGAAGAAAGGAGATAGTTGTAGCTGCGAGTGTACAAGTGGATCTATATTAGTTTGTGGTTTGAACTGGATAAACGAGAGAACCAAAGATAGATGGGGGCGGATAGTTGTGTTTAGGGTTTGCAAGTGTGTGTCCGATTAGGGATAACTAATGAATGGAATTACGGTTGCTAGCTCTTTATACCGTCAGTTTTAGGGTTAGGATAATTGGGCTATTACCCGTTTGTTTTTTTATTGGGTTTGAGTTGGTCCGTGATATGTTGGGTACATTTCAACTTAATGGGCCCAAAAGAACAACCATTGGATTGTTATATTAAAAATTTCTATACGTAACAAAGGAGTGTAAGGAGAGTAGAAAATCTTTGTTTTGGCAATATTAGTTTTTTGGTTGTTTAGTGGTTACATGGTTATCTTTGAGGTTTGCAATTGACTAAGTGAATTATTTTTTAGGTTATGTAATTTTGACAAGATCGGGATTAATCCATTATCAAGATTCATTTCAAACCGTCAAATGGCTAGATTTTGGGTATTAAACCGCAAGAGATGACTACGGAGTTTATTCACTATTATTTATTTGAGGTTGAAGTGGAATTTCACGGGTGCGTGTACTTAGTATCTCAAGATATCGGGGTTGGTTGGATGCATGATTCTTTGAGATCCTTGTTCGAGCTTTAGCCGTTACGAATGACAAAGATTTGAGTTGTCAAGTTATACCTGATGTAAGGAGTTACGTTGTTGTGCTAACAACATATAGCTATCACTTTAAAGGAGTTACGTTGTAGTGCTCAAGTGTCACAAAAAGTTGTGGATAATTTGAGAGAAGTTCATATACAATTAAGGATGGATGGATGGGTATATGATTCTACCTTTATTGAAATTCTCAGTATTGGTTCTACGTTAGACATTAGTGCAAGCTTAAGTCACAAGTTCGGGTTATTTTACTTCAGTCTCAAGTTCGTCATATTGGGTTTTCTCCATCAGTAGTCACTACAAAGAGCCGTCAGAATGATAATGGGGTTGGTAAAGAGTTACTTGAGAGGAGTATAAAAGAGTAGAGAAGTTTTATCAGCAATTGATTCTCGCGGGATATTTCATGCTTCACAGAGATTTATGGTACTTCACACTTACTCAATTACTTAGACATACGGGGTTACGCTGCCTCCGTTTCCATCGTAAACATAGTGTGTATGCTTCCGATTCCACGAAGACATCGTGGGGGAAGAGAGTGGATGTGCTTTGTACTTTTTTTGACTTCTTTGCGAAATCACTCTTTTTCCATAAGTATCTGCAATCAGGGGGAAGAAATGTGCACATAAGAGATGCACAACAGGTTCACTTGATCGGCTTTAAATGTTATGACTACCGGAGAGACGTCCGCAGAGATGATTAGTGGTCCAGTTTTTGTGATTTTGGTGTTATCGTTTCAACTTTCCCGGGTTGTTTTGTGTGAATTAGCCTACTTATGTGAGAAAATCTTGTTGATTTCTTGCATGTTACCCTCGAACGAAGTTTCCGCATTGAGCACAATTGTAATTAAGTGACTAGTCAGATTTGCTTGATATGGTTTACGGTGTTATCTACAAATTTCGTTGCGTACTTAAAACTTCAAAAGTTAGAAGACAAGTTAACTACATCAAAGTTTTGAATATGCTGAAGATGGTTGTCTGTTTGGGGGGAAGCTGATTCAGAAACTTCGTCAAAAATAAGTGTATGGAGAAGTTGCTAAAGACATGCAGAATGAATTGGAGGGAAGTTAATCCAATTCATACATATTACATCATTTGCCTACAAGTGAAGAAAAAGTTCTCAAACCGAGGTTCAAGATGAAGACAAAGAGTGTCAACTGCAGACATCCTCAGCATTTGAAGAGCATATGAAGACCTTTCTTTATTTGTATTTGTACTTATAGGAAATGTTGTAAGTAATCCCATATGTTGCCACATTGGGGGAAGATTGTTAGGAATCATCCTAACACGAAAATGTGACAACATATTCGGTATTACAATAGTTTTATTGTAAGGCACAAACACATGGACTGAAACCGTCATTTATGTAAAATCATGTGTTTGGTGCACTATATAAGCCCTCCTAGACTTCACTAGGAGGGTGATGCTTAGTGTGTAAACCTTATCATTTTCATTATTCAATAATACACCTAGTTATCCCTTATCTCTCTACTTTCTCTCTCTAACCATGGATGTCATTTACTATCATCATCCCCGACCTCCCGCATCACATAATCAACTAATATATACGGTCCAACAAAACCAATGTCTGGTATTTTGGATACATCACCTTCCTTATACATGAGAGGTGACGGGGTGAACATACTGTCATGATAGAAATTAACTATTAAACATATTTTATTAAGTGGAAATTGATGGATTAGATCATATGTTTGAAATGATGAAATTAGGGTGAGGGTTAGAGAGAAATGGGGGAAAATATGAGCGGGTAAGTGTGGGGTGTGTTTTGGGTATAAGTTATTAAAAAAAATGTCACGTAGGATGGTTAGCCGGTTTAAAAAAAATTGTAACTGTAGCCAGCCAACTTGTGGGTAGAATGTAACAAAACTTGAAAGTTAGTTACATTAAGTAGAATGAAAAATAGTACGCGTACTAGATCGGTACATTTGAAAAATTGTACGGCCAATCCCCTTGAGTAAAAGCTAAGAATAAAAGTGTAAGGACTAAAATCCAACATACAAGCAAAGTAGACAGATACATTTTACAAATATTGCAAGTAAGAGCTGTCATCATATGATTAGTCACAGCTCATAACAACTGCCCCCTAAAAAACATCACCCATCAAATCAAATATAGTGCCTAAATTACATTCATTAATAAAATACGTATTTCACGGTCCAAAAACAAGTCCTGATCCTCGCAATAATTGCAACTTTTGTTGGATTCATTCATAGTGTGTGTTTGTGTGGGTGGGTAAATTTAACTTTGTATTAGCAGAAGCAAAACCCATTTGTGATTTTGAAGCGAGTGAGTGATGGTGGATGAAAAGTTGCCAATTGGTAGTAGAAATAAAGATAAGGACAAGGAGCTGCTTATACCAGTTGCTAATAATAATATTAAGGATGATGCAGCAGCTAATTCTTCAAAGCCTTGTTGTTCTTCAACTTCATCTTCTAATGAGGTTCTACTATTGTGATTCTTTGTTGGTTTTTTTTATTACTCTGATGTGGAATTAGTGTTTTCTGTTAGTTTGATTGGTTTGTTGTTACAGTTTCATATATGGAGTTGTAGATTTCGGGTTTTTTTTATGCTTGTTTATTGGAAGTGTTGGTATGAATGTGATTTGTGTTAGGTCTATTTGTATACCAAAACATCACAACTGTGACGCGTCAGTTTGTGTGTCAGTTTTTCATCACTTTTGCTTACAATAACACACCCCTGCCAGTCATGGTGTGTCTCTTTCTGTGTCACTACACATATATACCCCACAAAACACACACACAAAAAAATGGCAGGCCCATGTCAATGGTGTCACTTAAGTGACACACAAGTGACACGCCCGTTGGCAGCGGTTTAAAGTGGCACAATGGTTAGCATTAGTGAGAAGTGACAGAATTAATTGTGGTTGGACAGACATATGCCTTCATGGGCAGCACATAGCGATGGTGTCGCGGAGTCGTTGTTGCACTTATTTGAAGGGTTATGACCATGAAAAAGTGTGACTTTCACCAAGAGACGCAACTTTTCCCTACGACCGCCATTTAGTTTAATAGTTTATATTATACTAGTTGGATACCTGCGCACAATGACGGCGATAAGTATAGTTATATGTGTTTGCTTACTCGCTTAGTGAATTCATTTCACAACACTCCGAATGTATATGTGTTAGTTGTATGTGTTTGCTTAGGTTTACCGTAGCTTTCCCTTGACATCATTATTCCCGCGTATAAAAAGACCCTCGTAATCTCTTAGCCGTCAAACACTCTCCCCAAAAGTATATGATTTTGACGAATCAAGATTGTATTGATTGAAATAAACATTAAAGTTGTAAAACTTTGAATCAAAATAAAATAAACCCACTAAAAATGTAAAATCTAAAAACTCATAAAAATATATCAAAATGGATGTTGAATTAATGAGCAACAAATTTTAAAAAATATAGTGAAATTAGATTATAAAAAAAATCATTATAGCTCATTATCTTAATTTTTTGTTAGGAGTTAGGCTTGGAGTTTGTTAAGAAGTGACACATGTCACCTCATGATTGGAGCTCATTATCTTAATTTTTTGTTAGGAGTTAGGCTTGGAGTTTGTTAAGAAGTGACACATGTCACCTCATGATTGGAGCTCCTTATCTTAATTTTTGGTTAGGAGTTAGGCTTGGATTTATGGTTGGGTTATCCATGCATTATAATATAGTAAGTATAGATAAACATCATTTTTGTCTTTCATATGAACATAGGTCTTTTTCCAGTCAAAGTTGACTAACAGGCAATCTCCTTTCTCCGTGATAATGTTAAAAGGACTCCACCCACCCTGTCCAGTCCCTGGCAGAGCTAAGGGTATACATATCAACAAAAAATACCAAAAGTTTCCATGTTTTTGCTCACGTACTTATGCCGATAATTTGAGTGTTTCTTGTCTTATCCCAATACGAGTTTCATGTAACCCAAGGCATCAATTAGGGTCAAAATATTGTATTAAGAAAGGGCTATCTGATACAAGATTCAATCAAGTAGGCTCTATATCCAACAGTTCAATATGTAGGACTGTAGGAGGTAGATTTGAACTTTGTACAACAAATAGCATTATGTATCAAATGTGAATAATTCAGTCAATAGTGTGATCCATTCATTTGCTACATGTTGCAGATGCTTGTGCGTACCTTGATCTTGTTAATAATGGTTTACCACTTATTGGCATCTAAAGAGTAGGACTTGATAAATGCGTGAATCATGTGTAAGACACCTTAAGGTGTAAATAAGCTGCTATATAATGTATGAGTGGTGATATTTAGGCCTAACAATGAGACCTAACAATAGACCTACTCCATTCATCTTTTGACAAGTGTAATTCACTTTTTCTCTTTCATCATTTCCCGCCAATCAATTTTTTAAATGCACTAATAACATCTTTATGCCTAATATTAGATGTAGGTTTTAGGCACCCAAATCATTTTTCATAATGTATATTAGTCAGAACATACAAGTAGAATCAAACTTGTTAGATTTTGGAGAAACAAGTTTATCAGCCATAAAAATAAGATAGATGTGTAAAATCGCACAATTGTGAGATTCTGCATTGTTTTCAAGATGGATGTCTAAATTTATTTATGTTTCTTTCCATGTAGACTTTCGTCAAAGTGGTGAGGAGTTGGGCCTCTAAAAAGTTTATGACAGGATGGTAAGCCACAATGGTCTTAATCTTAAAGTTGTTTATTAAAACTAAATTTTGGTTCATTTTGCTAATTGATAGTGTGATATCTTGCAGTGTCATCCTATTACCGATGGCTATTACTTTCTACATTACATGGTGGTTTATACATTTTGTTGATGGATTTTTCTCTCCAATCTATGATCATCTTGGCATAGATATATTTGGTAGACCTATATTCCCTGTTTAAATATTTAGCTATATATCTCTCTTTTTAATGCTAAAATTCGTTTTACTCTCAATCCCTCGTACATTACAAGTTTTTATTCATTTACTTCATCCATATAATGAAAATTGCAATACTATTTGTTGGGGAAGATTCCAACTAAAATTACACATATAACTTTTTTATATATCTAATAAGAAATTGATGGCATTGATTTGGTTTCACAAGGCTGTGTTACTTGTCTTGGGTGTAATGTATTTTAGGTATCTGAATAATTCAACAGAACTGTGTGCCATGTCAAACAAAATTGTTGTTTTGCAAGTTATACAATTAGTTTTGCTGGATCATGCTAGTTACACCAATTCTATACTAAATTATGCACCATAAGTTATCAAAATTTACAATATTCAAGTTTTCTTTTTTATAAATATATTTCAAACCTACTTATTTGTATCACCATCAGTCTATCACCCTAGCTGTATGTAACTACTCTTATTCCAACATTTGGAGCTGTGAAGGTTTGCTTCTTTTTATAGTCTGCGGCTGGGGTGTATGAATTTGTGTTTGTGAATTATTAATGTGATTAAGTTGTCAAAATCAGATAACCAGAAGCTTTTGTAAAACAATTGTAGGACAAAAGGTCTGAATGTGCTTCTATCATTTGAAGTTATAACAGCATTTATCTGAGTGTTTGGTAAATTTTCAATATATAAGAAACTAATGACCAGATATGACATTCAGTGTTAAGTGAGACCCTTTATAAATGAGAGGTAAAAGTATCTCTATTTAAGGCAGATGTAAATAGGTAATTGTTTCCTGCTATTTGATTATGAGTTTTGATGCGTGAAACTAATTGTGTGACCCCTAATTTATACCGTAAGATAGTTAGAAAGAAAATAAATCATTTAAATTAGAAAGGATTATTGTGGCTTGAGTCGTAAAGGATATTCCAAAATGCAAGTCCAAACATCCCGTAAATCACACTCCATTACCATTGGTTCTTACACTCCCTAACTTATATGTGTAGGTTTGGGGTTTATAACCTCAATAACTTTCATCTTCTTAATTGGGGTGTTCATGTCATCATGGTTGGGGGCATCTGTTCTGAGCCTTGGAGAATGGTTCATCAAACGAATGCCATTTATTGGTCACATCTACAATGCCTCCAAGCAGATCAGTGCAGCCATTTCTCCTGGTATCTCCTCTTACAGCTTGCTTACTTCATTTGAATTTTAATTAAAGAATGATCTGAAAAAATGTTATTTCTTCATGCTATGCAGATCAGAACACACAAGATTTCAAGGAAGTTGTGATAATCAGTCATCCTCGTATTGGAGAATATGCGTTTGGATTTATTACTTCATCAGTCACTCTACATGTGCACACCCTTTAACATTAATTCATTTTAATGCAAGCAAATTGCTCAAATTCACTTTTTATCCCAGATTTAAGTCCTACTTGGTAGCCATAACCTAATATTCTTGATAAATAATTTTTTATTCGTCAGCCTTAAGAATTTGTTTTACTTCAAAGTACAAAAGTTAAACATTGTTCTGTATATATATTTTATACTCTATAAGTCTGACATAACCTTTGACACATAATTTTTCCGGGGATGAGGAGCTATATACGGTGTATGTCCCGACAAACCATCTTTACATTGGCGATGTCTTTTTAGTGAATTCAAAAGATGTTATCAGGCCAAATTTATCTGTTCGTGAAGGAATTGGTAAGGGACCGGATCCTATTATTGTAAAAAATACCGTATTTCTTTTCTTTTTCATTATTTTATTTCTTAAACATAAAAGTGAAATTGGAGGTAAATCCAATGGGTAAAGTAGTTTTATGTTTATATGTTAAGACCATTTAAAAAGCACTAAATTGCAATTTGGTTCTTGTAATTCTTTTGGGTGCATAAATTGTGGTGTCCGGTGGTATGTCAATGCCGCAAATACTTTCGGCAATGGATTCTAACAGACCTAGACGCAACGGAATCTCTAAGGAAATGTCAAGATATTAGATGCAGCTAAATTATAGATAACCTCTTATTATTACCCAAAACATTGTTTGACACTTCAATATATACAAAGTTTATTTATATCATCAATGTACTTCCAAATTCTTATCATATTTTTTCCCATCCAACTGATTTACGTAAAGTCTGAAATTTAAAGATCACAACTTTAACTTTTTGTTAGAAACTACACCAAATGGACAAGATTTGATGGAAAAGTGGAGTGCAGAGACGATATGAATAAAGGTTGTATAATATAGTGTGCAAACAATAACAAAACAATATTTTTTCCATCGGCGAGTTGTTCACTATTTTAGAGCAACAAAACACTTGAGGGTGAAGTAAATAGACATGTATGTAATTTGTTTAGCAAACTGTATTGTGTGTTATCTGGATTTCTTAAACGAGTTTTATGCATTTTGGTTATTCTTGGTTTTTTAGTAAGGACCCACCAAATTTAACTTGCACCCAACCTGAGCTAAGTGTTATGCATAGGGATTAAGACACCGAGGCTACGTTAGTCACATTTTAGTTTCGAGCTCGACAGTGGAATTTGTGCTCCTCCCCATGGACTACTTACACGAATGAACCTGCATATGCTTGATGCATATTATTTTGCTTCTTGCAGAGCTGCAGACACTACTCAAGAAACTTCGAGCTCTAGTGTATGCTTGCAATCTCTAGTAGGTCGTAAGCAAGCAATAATGAAGCAATGACAAATGACCAATTTAAAACTTTTCTTTTCCTTTACTGAACGAGGATGAGATTGTTGGTATAGACTGATGAAATTAAGGATTTGAAGCCTCATGTCTTCCATGTCAAGTTTTTATAGTAATAATCATAATTTTGGATTAAAAAAAAAATGTTTCAAGTCAACCAGTAACTGGAAGTACATGTTTTTAGCCGAGTATGTATTAGGAATTATAATATAGATCTAGTGAGAAAAATTATTTAAATGACAAGAGTGAAAAAAAAAATTGTAACAGCATATTTCAAATAAGAAAAAAAATAATAATAAGGAGATGCATCAATTTTTATAAATACATTTAATATTTGTGGCTATGTTTTCTTCTCATTATTCTTAATTCTTATCTTAATTAACTATAATTTACATTGACAGTTTTAGCAATTTATTTAGACTTGTAGAGTTGTAGTAACTAAAAAAAGAAACTAATTGGGCCCAAGAGACCATGCTATATCGGCCCGGTTCATACTTCACATCGTAACCTAAAGCCCAGTATTAAACCCTAGCTGTGCCATCTATAAATAGAAACCCACATTCGTTTCATCCTCCTCATCAGCCACTCTCTCCTTCTTCTTTTCACCAATCAATCTCTGTTTTTTATCTTCACTTTCAATTTTTGGTTATTTTAATGTTAAAGGGCAATGACGATTTCAAGTGATAAGGTCTCGTTCGTCGTAACGGTGATTAACAATCACCTTGCCGACCACACTGTTATATCACCACCCATAAACTGAGTCCTTTTTTCCTTTTTCTAAAATTATTTGATTTTTATGGCCGATGATTAAACTAAAATTATAGACAAGCATATGTCTGAATCCTACTATGTTGTTAAATCTAATCTTCTCTATGAGGCCATTTTTTTTTCTTTTTATTTATTTGTAAGCCTATGATGATTAGTACTCCGTATTATATTTGCGTAATAATGATTAAATCATGATTACATAATTCTACTGCCTTCCTTCTGAGGCTTTTTTTTTTATTTTGTTTTTGTTTTGGAAAATAAGGGGTTCAAGTGATGACTATTTGCATAGTTCACATGATTTACTGTGATTAGAAATTATCTTTAGTCTTTCGCTCCTATCTGATGAACCCTTGTTTTCAATATCTTAATTTTGTAATTTCTTTTAAACAGTTTATTAAAAAATTGGGATAATGATGAATGTGATTTGGTCTCGTTCGTCGTAATGGTGATTAATAATTACCTTGCCGACCATTCTGTTATATCACCACCCATAAACTGAATCCCATATTTATCTAGTTTTGTTTTTTTTGTTTTTGAGTTTTGGTTAAAAGTTTGTGTTTTTTTGGCAAATGATTAAGGAAAAACTTACACAATGACAAGCATATGTCTGAATCTTTCATGTTGTAATTCTTATGTATGATGCCTTTTACAATTATTTTTTCTTCTTTTACAGTTTTTCGTAATACCTAACGATTATTTTTTGTTAGAATCAGGGATATTTTTTTACATCTGTTCTCCTTTTGTTTGAAAAAATGACTTGAATTTGTCAATAAAAATAGAAGGTTAAATATTATCAGCCACGCTGATTTACTAGAACCTGTATTTACTACCCGAACTAGTTGAACTGTATTATGCCGGTAACCCCGGGCACGCTGTTGCCTGAAATGAGCGGTCATTAGTGATGGTTTGGGTCATGGTTAATCATGTTAGACGTTTGATTGAGTTGCATTCTTGCATGTCGGCAACAACATTAAACAAAAATATTAATTAGACATTTACTTACAACAACATTAAACAATTTTCACTTTAACGAATTTTTATATTTGAAAAAAAAATATTTATACAAAAAAAGCAGTCAATAACATATTCAAATATT
Source organism: Chrysanthemum makinoi (assembly GCA_910596185.1). Classification (NCBI taxonomy): domain Eukaryota; kingdom Viridiplantae; phylum Streptophyta; class Magnoliopsida; order Asterales; family Asteraceae; genus Chrysanthemum; species Chrysanthemum makinoi. The sequence continues at coordinate 171,289,312 of OU343223.1, forward strand.
GTTTTGTTATTTGAATATTTAGTTAGAGCATGCACAACAATAACACCATAACATCAATAACATCGCCACATCAGTTTTAACATTTCACCTTAACATCTCAAAAAAACATCCACAACAATAACATTTCATATTTTTAATTTCAACCCCTAAACTAAAACAAACACTTCATTTACTAAATTAAACATAACATTAAATTTGAAAACATATTATAATACGAAATTAAAAAAATAATAAAAAAAAGAAATTACAATAAATAACAAAACACACCGCAAATTAAACGTTACAACATAAAGGAAATGACAACAAAAAAAAAATAACAAAACTTAGCAAATACTTATTTATCATCGTCGCTCTCTTGTTGTTGTCCATGTCGTTCAAGATTCTTCTGCCAAACATGCTCCATAAGGTCCTGTTGGAGTTGGGTATGCGTTTGCCGGTCGTGTATTTCTTTTGCCTTACGACTGTGAGTATCACATCTGTCGACCCATCTTTGTTGCCTCAAATTTGCTGACGGATCCACCCACACTTCGGTATAGTCACGTAATGCAAATTTTTGATCTTTTATAATCATGTTATGCAAAATAATGCAAGAATACATGATTCTACGTATCGTGGCAATTTCCCATTGACGTGCCGGTTGTTGTACTATACCCCAACGGTCTTGAAGAACACCAAAAGCACGTTCAATATCCTTTCGGGCACTTTCTTGTATCCTTTTAAAGTACCTATGTTTTTCGTCAGTTGTTGCCGTGAAGGATTTGACGAAAGTTGCCCAATCGTGGATAAATTCCATCAGCCAAGTAATACCCATGTTCATACCTAGTTCCGTTGACCATATAAGGTGCTCTTGGGGCATTGTCAGCAAGAAGGTCGTCGAATAACGGAGAGTTATCTAAAACATTAATATCGTTATTTGCCCCGCCATCCCAAAAAATGCATGCCAGATCCATAAATCTTGAGAAGCAACAGCTTCAAGTATAATTGTTGGGTATTTTTTATCACCCTAGCAAAATGCCCTTGCCAAGCCATCGAAAATTTTTCCATTCCCGGTGCATACAATGCTACCAAGTATTCTCGAAAACCATGTTTTTCTTCATGTTGTTGATAAATTTTTGAATGTCGGCCCATGTTGGTTTTCTTAAATACTCCGACACAAACAAATCAATAATGCATTTGTTAAAATTATTAAGACATACTTTTGAAGTACTCGCACCCATTTGCAAGTATTCATCAAATGCATCGGTGAGTGCCGTGACGCCAATTGGCGTATGGCGACGTACACTTCATTAGAGCACTTAAACTCATTCGAATCTGCATAATCGGGTGTTTTCCTAAAGAAAGTAAAATGATCTGGAATATTATCGGAAGTATAAGATTCAATACCTTCAACTATTTGCAGGAATAGTTTCCGACTCATACGAAATCTTCTACGAAAATTCCGGTTTGAATACTTACAACCTTCTACGAAATAATAGTTGCGCAAACGTTCTTCTGCAAGCTCACGTTCACGATATATATGGCTACGAGCACGAGTAGGATGTTGAGATTCAATACCTTCTTCTTGTTCCAACTGAAGGTGATACTCGTGCACGGACGCCATAAATTGGAAGTCCTCTTCGTCATCAATGTCTGACCAAGACAGAGGAATATCACCAAATTCATTTGGATCCATTGTGAACGAACTTGATTCTTGAATTATGAAAGTGTAAGAGGAAGTATATAAATTGTGAATTTGAATTATGGAAGTGTGAAAAAAAATAGAGTTTTAGTTAGGTATTTATAGTGGTAAAAAAACGTTTTTGAAATTTTTATTTATTTATTATTATTATTATTATTATTATTATTATTATTATTATTATTATTATTACTAGCCGTTAGGGGTTTTATGTAAATTTTTTTAAAAATATAACGGCTAGTAGTCGTTGAGGGGTTGGTTTTGTAAATTTTTTAGATTTTTTTTTCTTGCCCTTTAACGGGCGTTACACACCCAACGCGTAGGGACTAACGCCGTGATTTCTCTACCCCTCCAACGACGTTATTTTGGCCCTCCAACGGCGTTACGCCGTTACTATTGTGCATGCTCTTAAAATATTTCATGTGTTTATTGGTTAACAGCGGATATTTTAAAATAAGAACTAAACCAAATCACAATAAGTGGGTTTTTTCATTTCCGTATGAGTGTTTTGACTCGGTTTGTCTATTTCTCGGGTTTTTTGAACACCCTTATTGCTTCAAAATAATTTAAATTCAAAGTTCAAATGTTTCATTTATTTTTTTAAACCAATTTCCGAATTGAATTAGTGTCATAATTATTAAGTTGAAATAAGAAAACCGAACATAGCTTTATATTTTGTGTTTAGGGGCAATTTCATATCTCCTCTCTTTTTAGTTGAAAATTTCATATATACCTAAACATGCATTAAAAACATTATACATTATGCATTCAATACTTGCACTTTGGGTATATATGAAATTAATCATGAAAGTAGGGTGATATATGAAATTAATCCTTGTGTTTAAGCATTGCTTGGTGCGTTTGAATGGTCGTATTCATTGATTTTATGAAAAACACGAGGTATATTGAAAAAAAACCTCGATTTGGCCGATTTGTGTCCGATTTGATTGATTTATGCCCGATTTGATAGATTTTTATCTGATTAATCGGTATGTTGACTGATTTTTACCAATCCGATTAATAAATCCCCGCCTAGCGCCTAGACGCCGATTAATTGGCCCGCTTACTCCGATTTTTACAACACTCACTCATCTATGCAAAGGCTTCAAATTGTGATGGTTGCAAATCTGTTTCTGTTAGACCTTTATTCTTGTAATCATCTTCATGTTGCACATTAGTTGTTTTATAAGTTTGTTCCATTTATTGGGATCTACATTTCGTTCTTTTCATTGTATGAGCGTTTAGAGTATGAACTTAGGGGTGTTTGGTTGGGGCATATTGGGGGATATTGAATTTGAATTTCCTTCAAATATTGTGTTTGGTAACACAAATGAAGTAATTTACAATTACTTGAATTGCCAAAATGGAGAGAATTAGATTTCCCCCAAAAAGTGAAGAATTTTAATTTACTTGGAAATTTTTTTTATAAACTTTTTTTCTTATTGTTTTTTTATAAACTTTTAAATAGAATATTTATGTTTTTTATAAACTTTTTTTATAAATTTTTAATAAACTTTTTTATAATTTTTTTATAAACTTTTTTTATAAATTTTTTATATTTTTTATAAACTTTTTATAAAATTTTTTTATAAATTTTATTTATAAACTTTTTTTTTTTAAATTTATAAACCTTTTTTTTATAAATATTTTAATTTTTTTTTTATAAATTTTTATAAACTTTTTTTATAAATTTTTACAAATTTTTTTTATAAATTTTTATAAATTTTTTATAAACTTTTTTTATAATTTTTTTATAAAAATTTTTTATAAACTTTTTATAAACTTTTTTATAAACTTTTTTTTTAAAAAAAATTTATAAATTTTTTTTATAAATATTTAATAATTTTTTTATAAACTTTTGTTATAAAATTTTTTATAAATTTTATAAATTTTTATAAACTTTTTATAATTTTTTTATAAACTTTTAAATAGAATATTTATGAAATTTACATTTAAAAATAAAAAATATTTATAAATTCATCAACCAACGCTGAAGGTATTTTAAATTCCGGAATTTTAAATTCTCAAGAATTTAAATTTGCTAGAATTTAAAATTCCCCCAACCAAACGGCCCCTTATAGAATTGTATCGGATATTCGGATGTAACTTAATGTGCATGTGTATCATGAAGGTTATTGTGCTGTGAAATCTGCAAGTTAGGGGCTTTTGGTCATGAAAATCTTTTAGCGTTCTATTCAAAAGGTTTTCAAGAGTTCAAGTTCTCTCATTCAAGATGGAAATTTCAAAGTGTTTGTCCATGTTTTTGTAAAAAGTTAGGATTCTCTTATGTTCAAAATGAACATGACCCATCATGTTGATTGTTTGAGGATGTTGTGAGTGGAGATTTAATTTAAAATAAAACAAAAGTCTCGCAATATCAAGTTACTGGTAGTCAAACATTCAAGTCAATATATATTTTCTTTCAAAAAAAAAAGAAGATGATCCAGTACATATTTCCATGTGACATATTTCCATGCGACTCGTAAGCACATCTTACTTGATGTTGTATCCCCAGTGCTACATCTAGCATATACTAATAATTTCCTTAATTTTATTTGGAGTGCAAAAATAAGCAAAGCTCTTTAAATTTCATGTAGAATTAAGTTCAGATGGCATATAGAAATCGAGCAAATTTTAAAAGTAGGGGAAGTAACACACAGGCTACAAAATCTTTCTCTAACTTTGAAATGCTAAGTAGGAGCGGAAACTAGGAAGGGATGAAAAACAAGTCAAACGCAATTTGTGTTCTTTGTTCAAAAGAACGGGTCTGATAGAGTTCACCAGCCATTTTTTTCAGTTTCTCAAATCTAGGTTAAAATTTGATTATTTTAGTATCACATTAGGGTCGATTTTGTCTGATATCTCATTTTGGGTTACGCATGTGTTTTATGACCAGAGTTTGATCCAATTAGATCAGGAGACCCAGTTTTACTGATTAATCAAATATTTCCACACTGCAAGGTTTCTTATTGTTTGTTTCAAGAAACTTGGGATTTGGAGTATAATCAAGTGATGTACAAAGTTTCATTTTTTACATGAAATGAAACAAACCAAGGCAAGAAGCTTATTAGTGATCAAAAGAAACCCTTTCATAAAATGTATAACATGTACATAACTTCATAGGTTAACATGGTGAATGAATTGTATATGTTTGCCTGTGAATCTTGGCAGTTTTTTATACAGAAATTACACAATTTTGATTACAAATCGAATTCTGAAACTGCACTGAATCTCGAATTTTTTAACCTTTTTGTAGCTTCAAGAGGCTTTTTGTACTTCATATCCACAAATTTCTCTACTGTATCTTAGAACACCAGCTTTAGAGTGTTCACGTGCCTATAAAATGCAACATGAACCTTAACCTGAACCTGCCTGTGAAACATTGACATGGCTTTTACTCCAAATCGACAAGTGTGAGCAATCAAAATGGACTTACTTGCCGTGCTAGGGTAACTTTCCGGTGAAAACTTTGATCTTTCAACAATGAATCTCCTTCTTGACTTTATAGTTGGTGATCCATTTCCTTCATTGATCACATTTTCAAGGGACTCATCTTTCATCATACCTGAATCATCTATTTCATTGGCAGTATAATCGTCATTACTTTCATTATAACTTTCATCGTCATGCTCATCAACATGATCCATAATCCTCTTAGCTTCATTAGTAACACCAATGGCACGCCATGCTTCTGCAACAAGCTCAATGGTGTTTTTTTTTGGAAAAATCCCTTTCTCTTCCATGACTTGTAGCAACTCTTCGGCTTTCCATGGCTGTCTTGCTTCACCGTAACCCCAAATCAGAGTTTCAAATGTTTTTAAATTTGGTGAAATACCCATTTTGCCCATTTGATCGAATACCCTCATAGCATTATCCATCATTCCAGCACTGCACCATCCACTAATGATAGTAGTGAAAATGACAACATTCGGGCTCACTTTTGATTCCTTCATAACTTGCAAAAGTGCTTCGGCTTTCTCCGGATCACCAGCTCGAACATATCCCTTGGCCAATATACTAAATGCATGAATGTCGGGTTCTACCCCGCTCTTGATCATGTCATTAAAGACATCTTGGCATTTGTCCATTAATCCTACTGAACTCCATGCATTCATTATGGTACTGAAGGTAATCACATCTGGTTTGACCCCAAATTCATCCATCAACTCTAGTGTCTGCAAAAGTCAACAAACATAATCAGTTTTGTCTTCTAGAACCCATTTTGGTCTGTTTAGATTCAAGCATTCTTGAAAGATCAAAAGTATTTTACTTTTGATTTTTAGAGAAGCATATTTCTCAGCATTTGGTTCCGATACCATTTGCCAATCAAGTAGCATTCGAAAGAACGTGAATGAGATGTAAGCAAAAACTCACATATATACATACATGCTCTGATAACAATTTTGATCAATGGGTCGAACAAGTTGAAAGTCGCTCAAAGTTTATTTTTAATGCAAATTACCTCCAAAAAGTTTTCTCTAATGATTTAGATAATTTGGAGTAATTGTAATGCATCCTTAATTACTTGCATCTTTTTTAAGAGATGGACAGAAGATGGTCAACCCAATCGCTCTGCTCATTTCAATCCATACTAAGGATGATCCGCCTGACCCGTTACTTGAGCTGTTCGACCCACCGGTTTTGTCACCTCTAATAAATGTATAAATACATACATACTTACCTCATCAACTCCATCTGAATCCGCAGCATCAAGAAACCCCTTGATAAGCGAATTGAAGACGACATCATTGGGGGGCACGCCAAGATTCTTCATACGGTAAACAAATCTCATAGCATCATCCATATAACCTTCTCTACAATACCCATTAACTATAATTCCACACGTTCGTTTATTTGGAGCCACTCTATTATTCTGCATTTCAATTATCATGTCTTCGGCTCTAAATGTATTTCCACTCAAAGCATATGCTTTTGCGATCGTGTTATAAGTCACAACATCAGGTTTTATACCAAAAGAAACCATCTTATCAACAACATTCCATGCTTCTACAATATTCTTCTGACTACACCAAGCTTGAGCAATTATATTAAAAGTTCTATCATTTGGCTTCACTTTTTCTTCTACCGTCATTATTTCCAATAACTTTAGACATTCTTCCGGCTTACCTATGATCCCGAGCCCTTTAATCAAAGTGTTTAAAGTGCTTGTTGTTGGCTTACATCCACTATCCTTCATTTTCTTGTACATATTCATTGCTTCTTTCATGTTTCCAGATTCAGAAAAGGCATTGATCATGGCATTAAAGAAAATGGAATCAGGTTTCAAGCCATTGGATTCGATTTTTGAAAGGAGGGATGGAATGGAATTGAAACGCTTTTGTAGTGTTAAAGCGGCTAAGAGAGTTGTGTATGTGACAAGTGTCGGTGTGTGACCGTCTTCTATTAAATCTTTCATTATAGATTGGACTTCTTGAGGCTTTTTCTTCTCGATCAAGATCTTCATTAGTTTGGTTCTTGAACGAACTGTTTGGCAACTATTGTTCTTGTTTTCGAGACAGATGTTGCAGCGGGAATGAGTTCTAGAACTTACTACAGCTGAAACTGTACTAAAATGGACTTTTTCGTGAACTTGTGTTTCCTGAAACACATGTAGATTATCAAAAAAGGCACAACTAGTTTTCAAGATAGAACAATATTCCGATAAATTGTTTGGTTTATAATCAACTATAAAACTGGATTTGAGATGTACCATGGTTGAAGATGCTTGAATCTTTGACTTGCTTGTAATTGGTCCATTTCGGTGTTTGTTGATGATGACAGAATGCAATCTCTCTCCGCCAAATTCTCCCATTTTTTACGCAAATTAATCTTAAACTTTTTCTACCAATTTGAATGTGTACGATTAGCAGCCAAAGTGTCCTAAGGCACAACACTTGACTTTGACTATGAAATTCTCTTCAACCTCATGATCTTAGTAGATAAACATGGTGGTACTCATCTCATACATCCTAAAGTGAATCACCAAGAACGTAAAGTAAATTTAACAGCAAATACTGCTTGCAAGAATATAATGGTCAACAAAAGCACATAAACATTATCTCGAGCCACTTTGTTATCTACAGTATGATCAACTACATAATCCAATTTCTTCAAACTTTAGATAGCAAAGAAATACTGTACATAAAATCTAATGGCTATTAGTCAAGACTTCAAAGGAGCTATGTGAGTCATATAATATTATCATACACATCACCAATAGAGCATAAATAATTACCAGATTGTTTTTACCAATTGTAACAAGAGCACAATTTTCATAGCTAAAATCTAACTTATGCTGCATGCCATAATTTTCCTAAAAGATTAAGCCTCTTTAGCTAATGCACCATGACTCAATTACTTAACTCTAAGGTCCAGTGTTCTTTATTTCCATGACTCTTGGAAACTGAAGTCTAATACAGTAATTCAAAATAAACACAAATGGCTCATGAGTATTCACTAAAAGCCCTCAAACAGCAACTATATGACCAATCAAAGCAGATAATACTCATCAAAATGTGCCAAATTTTGAGACCAGTGGTTAGAAGAGAGAATACCTGTTTGACAGTTTGTGTGAAGCAGGATGTAAGGAAGAATGGGTGTGCAAGTAATGTATTTCTTTTTTTGCATGTAGGAAAAGCTTTTTGTTTAGTGACATTGTGCTGAAATCTTATCCACAAATATTATCAAGACAATCATAATAAGTTTTGAATTTTCTCTTTTTATTTACTTGAGGTTGCAAGTTTTAGTGAAACGAACAAATGGTAGCTTGTTTCGTTTCATATTTTCTGGAGCTTATTTGGCCACGTATTGCTTATCACCCTTCAAAGGTTGAAGACCCATACTTTTTCTTTACAAAATGGTCCTTGAACTATTGGAAAGTGAAATCCTTTTCAAGGGACAAAATATGGAAACAAATCAATAGTTTGGTTATAATTAGGGGCGGCAATTCTCGACATGATACGATAAACAACACAAACAAGACACGAAGTTAAATGGGTTTGGGTTGAAAATAAATAGGTTTGGGTCAAAAACAGGTCAACCCGTCTAACTCGTTTAATAAACGGGTTGTGCTTGGGTTGAGTAAATACTAAACAAGTGAACCCGAGAACCCGTTTACGTATACAAGACTTAAAAAATAAAAAATATAACATAGTTTTTTATGTTGCATGTGGATTAAATATATATTTTTAATGTACTCAATTGAGTGAATTACGATTATACCTCGAACATCATTAAAATTGACACTTATAACTCTGAAAATTGCTATATAAGTATTTGTATGTTCTTTTAATTATATTTTAGATCATTACTTCACTTTTTTATTTAAACTAGTTAAAATAACAAACTATCAACCTTATTCATTGTTTGACCTATTTAGTTAAACAGGTTAAACGGGTTATAAACGGGTTACACGTGTTATGCAAGTCTGGGTTAGGGTTGAGTTTCTTGACACAATTAATAAATGGGTCGTGTTTGGGTAGAGGTTATACCAGCCCGCCAACACGCGAACCCGAATAGGTCAACACGAACACGACTCGATTTCCACCCCTAGTTATAATGCTATTTAAACTTTATCTCATAAGACAACTCGCGCAACTATTTTAGATCGACTCGCAAACTCGAAATTGACAAGATTTAGACAAGTCGAGCTCGAGCTACTTAACTGGATTTTCGAGTTGAGTTTGAGCTTCGAAATTACTCGACTTTGTGAGGCTCACGGACCTTATTGAGCTTAGGTTAACTTGTACTTTTACCCTTTTATATACAAGGAATTATCCATAAGACGCGGGCCGAGCCGAGTCATTCTTGATACGAAGATTATTTATTTTGCTCGAGCTTGAAATGTAGAATGAATCGAGGTCGAACTCGCATTCTAGATGACGAATTGATCTCGACCTTTAAATTTGAATCTTGTTCGAGCTCGAGTTAAGTTTCAATCCCTAGTTTAGTAGTCGAGTCAAGCTCGAGCATGGCAGTACTCAACTTGTATACTTTCAATGTGTAGTTGAGCTTGAGCTTGGCAGAAACAACATGATTTTATTTGAATTACATCCAACACCTCTCGATTAACTTTCTTTCTTTGATGCACTACTACATACGTAAAGGGGCGTATAAATAACTACATGGGTTTTCAAATTCTTTTAATATCTAATGGCGATGCCCGACGATATCATAAACTAGTGGTTTAGAAGAGGGTGCTGCATTATCTTTACTTAAGAAGTAACTTGTAAAGGGGGTTGTGTTTCTAATAAGGCTAATTACATAAGATACAATTGTCTTTAATACTTATTGTTTACGTAGAGTACGTAATCATTGGATTTGAGGTGATTGGTGAGGATAATCGTATGTTCGGTTTCCCACACCCCAAGGTAAAATCGGTGATCTAGAGTTGGAGTAACACTCCCATACGACTATAAGTGTGTGTAAGGTGTGTGAAATTTGATTAGCTTCAAGTTGGTTTATTTTATGGATATGAACCGGTATTTATAGAGATGCCTTTAGGGTTTTGTGCCACACATGAATGTGATGCAATGGCTAAGGATGATCCACATAGTTGTCATCCAAAGGAAGAGACAAGAATGACACATGACGTGACATCCATGGCTCTTCCAGATTCATGGAATGTTTCATGCATGCTATCACGTACCAACAAGATGTTCGGGGCATTATCTTTACTCAAATGAGGCAGCGACACATATTGTTCGTTATAACGGCCCTGAACAAGATTCCAATCTAGCCGTTGCTTGGATGTGTTATCAGGCTTGATTTGTTAGCCTCTGGCCTAGGAGCTCGCTTCCCAGGCCAAGTGTGACAGATAACGGTCTTTGTGGGCCTGACTTGGGCATGTTTCAAGTGTATGGGCTTTAGCCGCTTGGGCTGAAATTCTCATACGCTATCAAGTTCCCCCATTCCATTAGGATAATAAAACATTTAAATAGTATTTTCATCTATCATTTGGATAATAAAACATAAGATATTTAAATTAAAACGTAGCCTTTTAAAATATGTCATTAACGTTAGACCTGATCTTTGAAAAGACGACAATGGATGACTTCATGCTAATGTCGTCATAAAATTTTACTGACGATCACCTTAAATGCATGAGAGAAAATGGTCAAATATGAAAATAGTTGGTGAGTACACATGTTTTATATAATAAGGAAAACCTTTGTAAACAAGTCCTCATGACAGAAGTTATATAAATCTATCTCGTTACAGTCCTTTGGTAGTTGACCATTGGGTTATCTGTCAAATTCTGAGCTTGGGCCATTTTTTTGGATGGGCTCAGTGATATAACAATTTTAGTCCATCAAAGGCAAATGTTAACTCCTACATATCATTAAATCAAAACATATAAGTGAAAATGTTTTTTTTAGCCAAAATACAGGTTGGTATAAAAATAGAACGTATATTATAATTTAATGAGAGGATCATGGAAGTATTCTAAATCGAAAGTTGTTTTAAAATACCTAAACATAAGTTCTTGATCGTATAAGTCTTCAATATTGAGAATTCGTATCAACCATTTGTTGATTCGTTTGTAAACACAAAATGGATAACGTTATACCAAAGGTTCGACTGAAAGAAATTCATCCATCTTCGAATATCCATTCATCTCATTTGAACGCAGGAAGAAGTTTTAATCAAAATCATCCCCAAGAAATATCAATAGGTGATGTTAAATTTTTTTTTTGTTGTTACTTAATTTTGGTTTTGTACTATATTATGTTTACTCTTAATCTGTAGCTGAAAAATTCTAATGACCTATGTATGTATTTTGTTATTATATTCTAATACATGTATTACATTCCCTTCAAACCCTAAACAAATGTTCAAGACGAAGCAACTAAAAGAAATTCCGTTATGATTGATCAAAATATAAACAATAATGTCATGTCTTTCAATGATTTGCCATACACACAACTGAATCGGAAATACTCTAACACAATGAATACTCATTACATGATACGAGATTCTCAAAATTTGGATGGTACGCAAAGCACAAGTATGTACATTGTATGTTTATTCCATGTAATACCACATTTATATGTAGTTATTATAATTTGTTGACAAAAGCAAATATCGACAGTTTATAGGATGAATCACCATGCGAGCCACTTAAAATACAACCTTCTTAATTATCAACCTATATATATACCGAGCTCCAGTAAATACGGAAGTACGTTTTATACACTTGAACTCTCTTTGATTTTTCCAAATTTAAATGTTTACAAATTACATGTACAATTATATGCATACAGTTTATACATTATCACACATTATGGAATCCTTTTTTCATATCTTTGCAGGTTCTCCAAACAATGATACAAATAAAAGAAAGTATCAGTTTCATAACCAAAACATTGACAATGCAAAGCCTATAAACAATAATTTCCAACAGAGCAAACATTCTAAGTATGCTATCAGTTATGTTTATCCCCTTGTGCAAAGATCTCCTCTTTCCAATATTACATCAAGTAAGTTTATCTTCATACTTAAGACCTTAATATACTATGTCTTAAATAGGTAATTATATTAACTAATACTTTCTTATATTAGATACATTGTCGAGATTAAACCAAACTGGTTCCACGTCCAATGGTACTACCCCGTTGTTAACACAATAAGCAAATGTAACTCTTACACCTGAAATCTCCAATCCAGTAGAACCTAAGAGGCGACCTGGTCGTCCACGTAAAACACATGTGCCAACCAACCTTACTTCGCAGAATTTTTTGCTTCAATCCTCACAACCAAGTGTACGAAAACTACGTGCCAAACCATGCAGGACTAGAGACAATGTTTAGCAAACTGGTATGCTGCTAAATTGACAATAGTTGTTTCATTTATGTAATTTCATATATGTTTTTTAAAGTTTACCAAACCTATATTGACATGTATCAACTTATGTTGCAGGAAATGAATCAATTCTAAACAAAATTATGGTTACAAATGCAAATCAAGATCAACCAAATGTTATTTCATGTGTCACACAGTCCACTCCTTTCACAGGTAAAGTTTTACGACAAACAAATAATGATTATCACCATCATGTTTTTTCAGATCATCCAACCAATATGTCTTTGTTTTTTTTTGAATTACAATATCTACAACAAATCAGTATCCGAACCAGTTTAACTATAGCCAACTTAATTATCAACCAATATCTACACCAAACACCATGCATTACGGCAGTAAGTTTTGTCTATATATTGTGCATTTTACTTAAGATTTAAGATTCTGTATGTAAGTTGAAACTAAATCTACATTTTTTACTCATACACTTAACTTATTAACAAACATAATTGCACCTTTTTGTTATCTCTTTGCAGATTCTGCAACCAACGTTAGCCAAATCAATGAAAATGCAAACAAAACCTTTTCTACTTCCAAATTTTCCAATACACTGTTAACAGAAAGTTCAAATGTTAATAATACAACTGAGGTTTCAAATTCGCAATTACCTAAAAGGAAACCTGGTCGTCCACGTAGAACTCCTCTGACCACCAACCTTACATCACAGAATGTTGTATTGGATTCTTCACAACCATTTTTGCAAAAACCAGTTGCAAAACGAGGCAGGCCTCGGAAAGACTTAAGTGTTGGATCTTCAAATCACAACCTTAAAATCCCTGAAGTAACACATGCTATACCTACTAATAAAAACAATTATACAAGTAAGTTTTATAATTTCTTTTTTCGGTACATTTTGTATTTATTTGTTTGAACATTTTCATTAGTTTTGTTATTATAATTTGTAAACCAACAGGTGTGACACAGTCCACTACTTTCACAGGTAAAGTTTTATGACAATCCATCATGATTATCACCGACATGTTTTTTCAGGTTATCCAACCAATATGACTTTGTTTTTTTTTAATTAAAGTATCTACAACAGATCAGTGTTCGAACCAGTTAAGCTACAACCAACTTAATTATCAACCTATATCTACACAAAACACCATGCATTACGGCAGTAATTTTTGTCTCAATATTGTACATTTTACTTCAGATTTAATATTCTGTATGTAAGTTGAAACTAAATCTACATTTTTTACGCATACACTTAAGTCATTAACAAACATAATTGCACCTTTTTGTTATCTCTTTGCAGATTCTGTAACCAACGTTAGCAAAACCAATGAAAATGTAAACCAAACCTTTTCTACGTCCAAACTTACCAATATACTGTTAACAGAAAGTTCAAATGTTACTAATACAACTGAGGTTTCAAATTCGAAATTACCTAAGAGGAAACCTGGTCGTCCACGTAAAACTCCTCTGACCACCAACCTTACATCACAAAATGTTGTGTTGGATTCTTCACAACCATTTGTACAAAAAACAGTTGCAAAACAAGGCAGGCCTCAGAAAGACTTAGGTGTTGGATCTTCAAATCACAACCTTTAAACCCCTGAAGTAACACATGCTATACCTACTAATGAAAACACTTATACAAGTAAGTTTTATAATTTCTGTTTTCGTTACATTTTGTATTGATTTGTTTGAACATTTTCATTAATTTTGTTTTTTTAATTTGTAAACCAACAGGTGACGTTTCAAAGGAAAATCTAAGAAGAAAGTTCAAAAACAAAACTCCAATACCATTTGACATTGGTGATTGTTTATTTACATTAACATAATTATATATAAATTCAGGCATATATAGTGTCTTTTTTACATTTGTACTAAAAACCTGTGTATCTTTTATACAGGTTATGTAAATCATGTTCATGAAAGTACTTCAACAAATTCTAATGTTACTTCAAATTTACAAGACAGAGCACATATCCAAGAAAAATCAATACCGAATGTGAATGATGTTGTACTGTCAGACGAAGATTCTGAAGATGAACATGGATAAATTGATCGAATTACATGCATTTCTAAGGGTATTTTTTTTAACTAATTTAAAACCAAGTATCGTAGAATAGTTTTGGAGAACCTTTTTGCTTTTTCTTTGGAAGTTAATGTAATGCATCTCTAACATACACTTTCATTTGTGTTATTAGATTACTTTGACCACAGAGATCCAACGTATACATGCAAGAGTTGTGGTGCAATGTTGTGGTTAGCAGAAGCTAAGGTAGGATTGAACAATGTAACTAATAAAGATTCATTCTCCCTTTGTTGTGGCAAAGGAAAAGTTGTGCTACCAGTTGCATTAAAGGATCCACCGCCGTTATTAAAGGGACTTATGAATGGAGAAAATCCAAAAAGCAAGAGATTCTTGGAGAACATAAGGTGTTACAATTCTATGTTTGCTTTTACGTCCATGGGTAGTACTGTCGATCATACTGTTAACACCGGTCGTGGCCTATTTTGTTTTAGAATTCAGGGATAAAACTATCACATGTTGGGGGATTTGTTACCCAAAGATGGCGAGACACCAATTTTTTTTCAGCTCTACATTTATGATCCACCAAACGAGATTGAAAATCAAATCAATGCTGTCAGGTATAGTTTATTACTCAGTATTTTAGACACAATTTTATTTTTTAACTAAAACATACTGATTACAATCACATGTCAAATTGCAGTTCAAGAGGTAATGGGTCGTCTTCATCAAATAGTAACATGGATCGTACGTTAACTAAACAGATAAAACAAATGCTTGATCATCAAAACCCTTTGGTTCAGAAGTTCCGAATGGCTGGTCTACAATTGGCTGTTGGTCAAGAAAATGTTAAGATAAGGCTTTTAGGAAAACGTGAAAAGGATGGCAGACAATATGATCTTCCAACCGCTAATGAGGTTGCTGCACTTATCGTTGGTGATTTTAATGAGCAGCATAACGAAAGGGACATTCTCGTCCATAAGAACAGTGGCAAAATCAAAAGGATTAGTGAATTGCATGTCTCATACCTTCCGTTGCAGTACCCTATCTTATTCCCGTATGCGGAAGATGGATATAGGACAGATATATACCATCAAGGAGTTACAGATCAAACACCAGATAAGGATAAAAAACGTGTCACCATGCGTGAATTGTTTGCTTACAGTATACAAGACCACCCCAATAAATTTTCAACCATTCTAAATGGTAGGAGTTTATTTCAGCAGCTTTTGGTCGATAACTTTACCATGGTTGAAGCTGAGAGGATGCTGTATGTTCGTAATCAACAACAAGATCTAAGATGTGAAACTTATTCAAGATTAGCTGCGGCAACATAATCATCCAACCAAGAAAATAAAAAACATGGTAAGAAAGTAATTTTGCCTTCGTCCTTCACAGGGAGCCCAAGATACATGATGCAAAACTACTTAGATGCCATGGCAATGTGCAAGTGCTATGGATAACCTGACTTATTTATAACTTTTACATGCAATCCTAAGTGGCCAGAAATTACAAGGTACCTGAAAAAAAAGGGTCTCAAATCAGAGGATCGTCCCGACGTCACAACCAGAGTCTTTAAAATGAAGCTTGATACGTTGATAAAGGACATTAAAGAAAAGCGTATTTTTGGCAAAGTCAAAGCAGGTATGTTACAAAAATCCTTCTATAACAGCAACGACTGTGCATACTTTTAGTCTAAATTATAAGCAGTATATTTATATGAAAGTCAGGTTATGTACACAAACAATTTACGTTGTTAATCAATATATATTAATATGTACTTCATTTTTCCTGATATTTTGTAGAGGTGTACACGATAGAATTCCAGAAACGCGGATTGCCTCATTGTCACCTATGCGTATGGTTGGAAACAAAATCTAAATTGACATTTCCTGCCGATATTGACAGATGTATATCGGCTGAGATTCCCGATAAATATGCAGACCCGGAACTCTACCAACTTGTCAAGGAATTTATGATGCATGGTCCGTGTGGTCCTGAACATAGGAGCTGCCCTTGCATGGTAGAGAATAAGTGTTCCAAAAAGTTTCCGAAGCAATTTAATGAATCTACTTTCATTGATGAAAGTGGGTATGCCACTTACAAGAGGAGAGATAATGGCGGAAATATTAAGAAGCAAGGTGCCGATCTTGATAATACCTTTGTTGTTCCTTACAGTCCTACTTTATTGAAATGGTACCAAGCTCATATCAACGTCGAATGGTGCAATCAATTTGCATCTATCAAATACCTTTTCAAATATATTAACAAAGGCCCAGATAGAGTCATGACAGTAATGGAAAACGAAGAAAAGGATGAGATTAACGACTTCTATGATTGTAGGTATTTATCAGCATGCGAGGCTGCGTGGAGAATATTCAAATTTTATATTCATAATAGGTATCCTTATATAGAGAGTTTGCCTTTTCATCTTCCAAATGAACATTCGGTGTTATTTGATCCAACCGAAAGTGTAGACTTTCAGCTAGAAAAAGATTCAGTCAATACAACTAAGTTCTTACAATGGATGGAAACAAATAAAACCGATGAGTTAGCACGTAAGCTTTTGTATGTTGAGTTTCCAAAACATTTCGTTTGGAACAAGTCTGATTTGGTATGGACTCGACGCAAGCAAGGTAAGAGCATAGGCAAAATTCATCACGTCCCGCCTAATTGGGGAGAGCTTTTTTATCTTCGTATTCTGTTAAACCATGTCAGAGGTGCAACCGGTTGGGAAAGTTTTAAGAAGTATGATAATGTGGTGTATAGTACATATAAAGAAGCTTTCTTTGCACGTGGTTTGTTAGATGACGATAAGGAATACATCGATGGTATAATTGAAGCAAGTTAGTGGGGGATGGGAGATTACTTGCGATCTTATTTTGTCAAATTAATACTATTAGATAGTATGTCTAGGCCTGAAATCGTTTGGGAAAAGTCATGGAGACTTTTAGCAGAAGACGTTTTAGATAAAGAAAGGCGGAAATAAAATCATCCATGTATGACAACTGTTTTGTTTTTCCAACATTTTAACTTTAGTTTATATTTTATAAAATCAAGTCACTCCTACTGTCATATATTTGTTTCTTCTACCAGAACTTGATATCAACTATTAGATTGTAAAATAATTTATTTATTTGTTTCTTCTACCAGAACTTGAACTGTCAGATGATCAAAGATACAATATATGTCTAACATATATTGAGGACTCTTTACTCAACAATTCCAAGAGCCTCAAAAACATTGTTAATATGCCTTATCCCAATTCAAAGTTCACAATGGAAGGCTACAATAGGTTGATATATGATGAACTCGATTATAACATTCCAGATTTGGTCAATCAGCATCAACAGTTGTACGCGAGTTTAACAGTTAAGCAAAAGGAAATATATGAAACAATAATTGATGCATGCGAGAACAACAAAGGTGGGATGTTTTTTGTATATGGCTATGGCGGAACAGGCAAGACTTTTTTGTACAAGATGCTGACAGCTGCCTTAAGGTCTAAAGGTGACATTGTTTTAAATATTGCATCTAGCGGTATTGCTGCTCTTTTTCTTGATGGGGGTAGAACTGCCCATTCTCGGTTTGCTGTTCCAATAAACATTGATGAGGATTCCATGTGTACAATTACTGCAGACAGTCCTCTTGCCGATTTGATTCGCAAAACAAAGCTAATAATATGGGACGAAGCACCGCTGGTTCATAGACATTGTTTTGAAGCCTTTGATAGGACTTTACGCGATATAGCCACATGTTTGCACACAAACATTTCTGATAAGGTATTTGGAGTGAAAGTCATTGTTTTTGGTAGAGACTTTCGTCAAATTTTACCTGTGATTCTGATTCGTTGTGAAGTGAGTGGTGAAAAACACAATATCAACGTATATCAAAATAACCGTAAAATTCAACAAATTAACCCTTTAGGAAAAAGGTCAACGTGCCAAACCTCACGGGTGTGATAAAAGTGCCGGAAAAGTGATTTCCGGTCGCGTGTCCCAACGAGGTGTGAATGGAAGGATTCGTTGAGTTTCGTGATTTGAACTTGAATTGGTTTTTTAAATGATTTTGGATTTGATTACGTATTCTACAAATTAATGAACGGGAAGGTAATTAAGGCAAGGGAACCCTAATAAACTAAAAATAAACTATCACTAAGCCTAAGGAACGATAAAACGAAGCTACACTAAGTCCTAGGGTGCTAAAACGCAAAAACGTAAAAACCGGGGAACAACCCGAGCCATAAACGTAAAAATTTTGCAATTTAAGGGCTACGGGTGTGAAATCAATTTTCCTACGTTCTATTTGACTAAAAATAATTTTAGAAAAAGACTGGGTGTTTTTTCGACTTTTAAAATAATTACTACGAATTAAAAACCATTAAACACTAATTAAATTATTAAAATTACTAAACTAATTAAGAAAAATCTGAAAATTTCACAGAAAGTGCTTTGCTTGGTGCTGGTTCTAAGAAAATTGCAAAAAATGGTGGTTGCTTTTGAAAATAAGCACTAAATAAGCTGAAAAGGGCTTAAAGTATAAACTGCTTTTGAGGCTTAAGAGGTATGTTTGTGAAAAACTTGTGAGACAAGTCCCAAGGGCGCAGATGGTTGAGGTGAGTTGTGTTGAGGTTTGAGTGTGGAGACTCAGGTTCGAATCCTGGCTCCAACACTTTTTGAACTTATTATTTTTTTTTCAATTTGGCTTTTGGACAATTGAAGATTTGATTAAAATAACCAACTTTTACAAAAAACTTTCTGCTGAAAACTTGAGAATAAGCTGTAAACAGCTTATTTCTTTGTTGATTTGGAAAGATTAGAGCAAAAACAACTTGGACACTTTTTGTTAGAGTCGTGTATTCCGAAGATGGAAGGGTGGTAGATCTCCTTGACTCACTCCTCTCGGCTGAGGAATCCCAATAATTGTGGTGGGCGGTCATGTTTTCAATGAGATCATAGCACTCTTCGGGTCGCCTTTTCATAAAGGTACCACCGTGCAGCAAAGATTGATCGTGTCACGATGTCTCAATGTTAACCCGTTATAGAACGTATCTATTTGGGTGACAAGCAACATGTTGTGGTTCGGACATCGATCAATCGAAAGCTTATAGCGCTCCCATGCCTCGAATAAGGACTCATCGGGATGTCAGAAAATTATGCGATTTCATTCCGTAGTTTCATCACCATCGACGGTGGAAAGTATTTCGCCAAGAATTTGGAGATCATTTCGTCGAAACTATGGATTGAATTTTTGGGAAGACGATCAAACCATGCGGTGTCATGAAGCGTTAAGGAATATGGAAAGAGATATAAGCGAAAGGCGTCATCGGTGACCCCATTTTGCTTCATACTTTGGGTGACGGTGAGAAATTTGTCGAGATGCTTGTTGGCATCGTCACCCGGTGATCCGTGAAATTGGCAAAAACTTTGGACTTGTTGAATCATGTGATGCTTAAGTCCAAAATCAGTGGCCTCGATGTTGGACCGGCAATTGGACCGCCGTCCATCCATCGTGGGTTGGCAAAGCTCCTTCATCGTTCGAGATCGAGCTGGATCTTGTGGACCGTGCATGGGACTTGAGGTCCGTTCCCTGGTTATGTGTCATTGTGATTTGTTCGACGCGATGCATTCTCGCACGTTTGCTTGGTTACGTTACGTCTACGAGCTTATGAAAGCGAAAGTGCCATGCACTTCCAAAAACAACACTTTCAATTAAAACAAGACCGAGGCAAAACACGGTGAACTTAAACCAATAATCCCACGTGAAATGATCACTTCTATAAGTAAAACGCACAAAGGAGCGTAGAGACTTTGTAGGTCGAATGGCTTATTAAAAACCCGTCTCTTTTCACCGCAATTTAATGTCAGCCGTCCTTATACCCCTCACACAGTTTGTTAAACCGATAGAAATAAACCAAAACACAAGCGACACAAAGGCAAGTTTTAAATCTTTTGTTCGGGAACTTATAATGATAACACCTCTGTTGAGAATGTTATATTGATTGTGTCTTCTATTTATTTAAAACAACAAGCAAAAATCTTTTTGTATTTTTAATCTTTTACATATATATACAAAGAAAAGAAAAATATTTTTGTATTTTGTATTTTTATAAAAAAAACAATAACTTCACGAGGAAGGTTCTTCAAGTCACTAATCGCAAAAACTTCACGATATTGTCGCAACACACCTCCGTAGCGCCAAAATTTGATTCGTTGTGAAGTGAGTGGTGAAAAAAACACAATATCAACGTATATCAAAATAACCGTAAAATTCGACAAATTAACCCTTTAGGGAAAAGGTCAACGTGCCAAACCTCACGGGTGTGATAAAAGTGATACCGGAAAAGTGATTTCCCGGGTCGTGTCCCAACGAGGTGTGAATGGAAGGATTCGTTGAGTTTCGTGATTTGAACTTGAATTGGTTTTTTAAATGATTTTGGATTTGATTACGTATTCTACAAATTAATGAACGGGAAGGTAATTAAGGCAAGGGAACCCTAATAAACTAAAAATAAACTATCACTAAGCCTAAGGAACGATAAAACGAAGCTACACTAAGTCCTAGGGTGCTAAAACGCAAAAACGTAAAAACCGGGGAACAACCCGAGCCATAAACGTAAAAATTTTGCAATTTAAGGGCTACGGGTGTGAAATCAATTTTTCTACGTTCTATTTGACTAAAAATAATTTTAGAAAAAGACCGGTGTTTTTCGACTTTTAAAATAATTACTATGAATTAAAAACCATTAAACACTAATTAAATTATTAAAATTACTAAACTAATTAAGAAAAATCTGAAAATTTCACAGAAAGTGCTTTGCTTGGTGCTGGTTCTAAGAAAATTGCAAAAAATGGTGGTTGCTTTTGAAAATAAGCACTAAATAAGCTGAAAAGGGCTTAAAGTATAAACTGCTTTTGAGGCTTAAGAGGTATGTTTGTGAAAAACTTGTGAGACAAGTCCCAAGGATGAGATGGTTGAGGTGAGTTGTGTTGAGGTTTGAGTGTGGAGACTCAGTTCAATCTCGGCTCCAACACTTTTGAACTTATTATTTTTTTCAATTTGGCTTTTGGACAATTGAAGATTTGATTAAAATAACCAACTTTTACAAAAAACTTTCTCACGAAAACTTGAGAATAAGCAGTAAAATGACTTATTTCTTTGTTGATTTGGAAAGATTAGAGCAAAAACAACTTGGACACTTTTTGTTTCACAACAAGCAGTTAAGGATACTTAAAAAAAACTGTACCAACTAACTCATGGATTCAAGGCCTTAACTAAGCTTGAAAACAGAACTATTGGGTGAGAACCCTTTTTAAATTAACTTGAGACTAAGAAACTGAGATTGCTTATTTGTAGCAGTCCACAACAAGGACCAAACAAACACCCTTTTAGCTACTGTTAGGCTCAAGTAAGTCAAAATAAGCAGTTACAAATGAGATTTAAGCTAACATGATAACAAACAAGCTAGGACATACATTCATAAGCTAAAATTAAGCTATAACCAATGGAGAAACCGTTGGTAAAGCAAACTTAACTAGGGGAGTCCTAAGCTACTAGAATGAGAGAATAAGCAATCAAAAGCTACTAATAAGCACTAAGGGAGATCTAATAAGCTAATCCTAAGCTTCTACTCTATGCTACTTAAACAAGCCTACTTCTTTACCAAATAAGCTAACTGAAACACACAAAAAAGAGACACTGTGGGTCATTTTGCAAACAAGTTCTGAGGCTTTGCCTTATTTCTGAGTGATCAATGAGCTTCCAAGAAAGGTACAAGCTGCAAAACAAAGTTAGGCTAGCATAGATGTGAAACCGACAAATAGAACCCAAGAAAAGCTATTAATGCTTAAAAATAAGCTTAGATCGATGTTGTGGGTCGATTTGGGTCAGTGTAACAAAAAAAAGTGACATTCAAGATTTTGAACTCACTTTTGACTATGCTAGAGATGATACCAAGACATGAAACTGAAACTAAAACAAGTTGGGCATACAAGGATCTGGTAACAACAAATTTTACACCTTTTGAACACCTAATAAGCTGAAAATCAAACACCACTAACAAGAACTCAAACCGCCAAGAAGACAGATGAGTACACTTTCTTTTTCTTTTTTTTTGTTTTTCAACTTGACTCCTGCATAACTTGCACAACCTCTACCTTTGCAACTGATTATTTAACTACAATAGAAGTTGACTTTAAAAGTCAAATGGGTAAAACTCATTTTTTGACCAAGAACTCGCTTAAACCAAACACCCTGTTACAAAGATTTTGACCCCTATTTTCTTCTCTTTTTCTGAAAGTAAGTAGTGATAACTAAAAAAATGATAACTAGTAAAACAAAAACAGGATTAATTCAAAAGAGGAGTCTTCATTAAAATAAGAAAGATTACAAATTAAAGCTTAAACTGATTTTTTTTCTACAAAGACTAGGGGTGCCATTCTTGGCTACAATCAGGTCCTATTTATACTACTACTAAGATACTTGGGTCTTCAAGTCTTCATATCTTCTTGTGTTTCCTGTGAGAGCAAGCCAAAAAGATTCCTTTGTGCTTTCTTGAAGTTCATCTACACCATCAATTAAGTAGGTACCATTGAAGAGCAATCTGAGCCATTGATGGGTGCTTTTAGACTTGGATTGCCATGGTGGCAGTGGAAAAAGGGGAGGGAAAAGATTAGTGGGTTTGGGATTTGGGTGAAACTGGTTAAAAGAGATTAAGGTGGACTTGGGTTTGATGTAGCTGGGTAATAGAAGGTTTGGAGGGGTTGAGTGTTTTGGGAAGCAGAGAAAGAGGAGTGTTTAGGGTTCTGTGTATCTTGGGTGTAGGGTTTGCTTAGGCGGGAAAGAATGGGGAAGACAGAGATGAGAGTATTGGTAAATACTTGGACTGGGTCGGGTTAGGTTAATTTTGGGTTGGACTGGTTATTGGGCCTGGGTTTAAGATATGTTATTATAGGATTTGGATTGAACCCATATGAGACCTTAGGGATTAAAACTGCCAAGACTAAAAATTCAGGGACCACTCGCGTAATTACTGATAAGTATAATCCAAGGGCCTAAATTGACAATCTCTGATAGTGTAAGGACTGAATCTGCCAAATTGTGAAACCTGAGGACTAAACTTGACAATTTTAAAAATCCAGGGATCAAAACTGTAATTTCTCAAACTTTTGAAATTTTTCACCAAAGGACTAATTATGACAACTTATGATTTCAAAAGGACCTTTGGTGATTTATCTTTTAAAATACGCGCTCAGGGACTATTTTTGCCAATTTTTGAAAGTCGGGGGACTGAAACTGCCAATTATGCAAACTTTGTTTGTTTTTCACTTGTTTTCAATAATTTTGCATCTGAAACATATAAAACACAATTTTGAGATATTTTCAGTATTTTGATGCATTTCGTAGTGTTTTTAGATGTTTTGCGTTCGATTTGACCTAAAATGATGAGTGAATAAGCACTCATCAAATCCCCACACTAAAACATTGCTAGTCCCTAGCAATCTTTTGAGAAAACTTAATGGATTTGAATCTCTTTACCAAAAGCCATTACTTCGGAGTAGCCAAATGTTTCAGTTCAAGTAAGAACTATGGTACACTGATAACCATATGATTTTGAGCAAACCACCAACTTTCAACGGTTTTGATTTTTCTTTACCGAAGCCGTTTGCTTCGGACTAGCCAACTCTTAGATAAATTATCAGTATTATCTTTGGTGAGTCGATTAGCAATTATGGATTTTCAAGCGCCTTTACCACAAGCCATAAACTTGCGGGCTAGCCAACTCTTCACTAATTTAAAGATATGGTGAAATTTGAACACCATACAATTTTGGGCAAATTGCAAGCCGTCAACGGATTTGATAAATCTTTACCAAGAGCCGTTTGCTCCTGGATTAGCCAATCCTTTTGTTTATTAGACATGGCGGACTGATAACCATAATCTGAGTAAGTGCAAAACACTTACTCCAAAAAACAATTTTGGCCAAAAATGGGGGGATAGGGTGGTAAAACATAAGATAAAATTCGTGAGAATTCCCCCCCACACTAGAAATGAATATTGCCCTCAATATTCAAAGTACCGGCGGTTATGCCGAAACATAGAACGTAAAGGGAAATACTACGGCCATTATTTGAAATTTTTTTTTTTTTTTAGAAAATTTTATATACAACAAATGGGCAACTCCCCACACTAGGGTGGTAGAAAGTAGAAAGAAGTCAGAAATACGGGTGAAAACCCATATAGCGTGCTACTGTTTTTTGTTAACCGAAGTCGCTAGCTTGACTCGACCCCGCATTCATTGGTTCATGGGGAAAGTTTGTAGATCCGGGACAACCATGGATGGTATGTCCCCTCCAAAATAATGTTTCAATCTATGTCCATTCACCTTGAAGTTTGGTCCGTCAGTTTGAGATAACTCGACGGTGCCATATGGAAAAACTTTGGCGATGGTGAATGGACCGGTCCAACGGGTCTTAAGTTTCCCCGAGAAGATTTTCAATCTAGAATTGAAAAGAAGGACTCGGTCACCAACGTTGAAAACGCGATTCTTAATCTTTGAGTCATGAATCTTCTTTGTCTTTTCCTTGTAAATCAACGAGTTCTCGTAGGCTTGATCACGGAGTTCATTTAATTCATTGAGTTGAACTTTCCGATGATCACCCGCGGACTTGAGGTCAAAATTGGCATGCTTCAAGGAGCAATAGGCTTTGTGCTCGAGCTCGATCGGGAGATGACACGCCTTTCCATACACAAGCTTGTAAGGAGTACACCCGATGGGTGTTTTGAAAGCGGTACGGAAGGCCCAAAGTGCATCTTCAAGTTTGTCCGACCAAGAGGCACGGTTTTCACCTACGGTCCTCTCCAAAATTCTTTTTAAACCACGATTCGAAACTTCCACTTGCCCACTAGTTTGTGGGTGATACGCGGTAGAAAGACGGTGAGTGACACCATACTTAAGCATGAATTTTGCGAATTGGTCGCAAAAGTGCGCGCACCGCGATCACTAATGATGGCACGGGAGTTCAAACGGGTAAAGAGAGACTTTAGAAACTTCACAACTACTCTGGCGTCGTTGGTGGGGAGCGCTTTCGCTTCCACCCATTTGGACAAGTAATCGACCGCCACGAGTATATACTTGTTCCCTCGAGAAGACGGGAACGGACCCATAAAGTCAATGCCCCACACGTCAAAGATCTCGCACACTTGAATGGCATTTTGAGGCATTTCATCTCTTTTAGAGATGTTGCTATGACGTTGGCAAGAGTCGCAAGATTTGACGAGGTCATGGTCATCTTTGTAAATCGTGGGCCAATAGAAACCGGAATCAAACACCTTCTTGGCGGTGTAGTTAGGGCCATGATGTCCCCCCGTGGGTCCATTATGACAAGCCTTGAGAATTTCATCGGCTTCTTGGCCGTGAACACACCGTCGGATGACTTGATCCGCACAAACCTTAAACAAATAGGGGTCGCCCCTAAATAATGCTTAACATCTTTGAAAAATTTGTTCTTTTGTTGGGACGACATCCCTTTCACAACAAAGTTACCCGCATGATAGTTTGCAAAGTCGGCAAACCATGGAGTACTTGAATTTTCATGATGAGATACCACATTAAGTGTCTCGAGAGGAAACGTTTCATTTATTTCCTTTTTCTCGAGCACACCTTGATGTGGATTTTCAAGACGAGAGATGATCAGCCGCTAGGTTCTCCGCTCCTTTTTTATCACGGATAATGAAATCAAATTCTTGTAGGAGGAGAACCCATCGAGCAATCTCGCTTTGCATCTTGCTTAGCAAAGAGATATTTGAGAGCCGAGTGATCCGTATACACTATGCTTTTGGACAAGATCAAGTATGGCCGAAACTTCTCGAAAGCATACACCACGGCTAGTAATTCTTTCTCCGTCGTAGTGTAATGTGCTTGAGCTTCGGTCAAAGTTTTGCTAGCATAATGTATAGGCTGGAAATGTTTTGATTTTCGTTGCCCCAAAACGGCACCTATGGCGAAATCGCTTGCGTCGCACATAAGCTCAAATGGTAATTCCCAATCGGGGGCAACTAGAATTGGTGCTTCCGTGAGCTTCTTCTTAAGAGTTTGAAAAGCTTCAACGCACTCATTAGAGAAGATGAAAGGAGTGTCTTTTTCAAGAAGTCGGGTCATAGGCCGGGATATTTTTGAAAAGTCTTGAATGAAACGACGATAGAAACCGGCATGACCAAGGAAACTTCTAACTCCTTTGACGGTTGTGGGAGGAGGTAATTTTGAAATGACATCGACTTTAGCTTTGTCAACCTCAATCCCGCTCTTAGAAATCTTATGGCCAAGGACAATTCCTTCCTTAACCATAAAGTGACATTTCTCCCAATTTAGACTAAGATTCGTGTTTTCACAACGTTCAAGCATCTTGTCCAAATGGGAGAGACATGTTTGAAAAGAATCCCCAAAGACCGAAAAATCATCCATAAAGACTTCCATAGTCTTTTCGATCATGTCATGGAAAATGGCCTTCATACACCTTTGGAAGCGTCGAGCATTACACAAGCCGAATGGCATGCGTCGGTAAGCAAATGTTCCATAAGGACACGTGAATGTGGTCTTTTCTTGATCTTGTGGGTCAATGGGTATTTTGAAGTAACCCGAGAAACCATCGAGAAAACAATAGTATTCGTTTCCCGCTAATCTCTCAAGCATTTGGTCCGTGAAAGGTAATGGAAAGTGGTCTTTACGGGTGGCTTCATTTAACTTTCGATAATCAATGCAAACACGCCATCCGTAACCAATCGAGTAGGAATCAACTCGTTTTCATCATTTTCAACAACGGTAATGCCACCTTTTTTAGTCACACAATGAACGGGCTCACCAAGGACTATCCGAGATAGGGTAAATCAATCCGGCATCGAGAAGTTTTATGACTTCCGCTTTGATAACCTCATGAATTTTAGGATTCACCCTTCTTTGGTGTTGAACCGCCGGTTTGAAGTCATCTTCCATGAGAATTTTGTGAGTACAAAATCTCGGTCAATACCCTTGATGTCGGAAAGGTTCCAAGCGATGGCTCGCTTGTGTGACTTCAAAACCTTTATGAGAGCGGCTTTTCATCCTCACTCAAGTCTTTAGCAATGATGACGGGTAATTTATTTTCACCCTCCAAAAATGCATACTCGAGATGAGGTGGTAAGTCCTTAAGTTCGACCTCGGGAGGATCATTCGATTTTTCAATTGTTTTGATTTCCTCTTTATGAAGTTCTTGAGGAGGGAGTGATGAAGGATCTTCATTGAGCAACTTCTCGATGAGAAGAATATCTCCCTCAATGTCGATGGGAGCGTGATCAATTTCCCATGGAACAGAATCACTAGCCAAGTATGCTTCAATCTCTTCCAAAATAAAGTCACTTCCCTCAAACGGAGTGAGGGGAGGGGAAGAGAGAGCAACGATGGGATCAACCGAAGTGGGATTGCCACTCGAGAATCCAAGAATTTCTTGAGAATACTCCTCCGACACAATGTCAAGGACATCAATTTTGTTGACGGAATTGTCTCCATAATTGGGGGAGTATTTCGTAACTTGATTGAGATTGAAAGTAACGGCTTCCTTGTTTTCCCGCAAAGTGATTTCCCCTTCATCAACGTCGATCAATGCCCGACCCGTTTTAAGAAGCACCTCCCAAGGATGAGGGGTACTCGGGGATCGGCATCAAATTCGACAACAACAAAGTCGGCTGGGAAATGAAACTTGCCTACTTTCACAAATACATCCTCGGCTATACCTAGCGGACGAGAACTTGTGCGGTCCGCAAGCTCGAGGATCATACATGTAGGTGTAAGCGGAGGTAATGAAAGCTTTTTCCACATGGAGTGTGGCATCAAGTTGATGCTAGCACCAAGATCGCCAAGCGGAGCATTGAACTATGCCTTGAAAATCACATGGAATGAGAAATTTTCCGGGGTCTCCTAACTTTTCGGGAAGTTTTTAAGGATAACCGCCGAACAATTTTCGTTCAAAGAAGTTTTAGCCATTTCAGAAATCTTTTCTTTGTTATTCAACAAATTTTTGATTGTCGGACCGAACTTTGGCATTAGAAGAAGAGCGTCCGCGAAACTAATCTCGAAGTGCAAATCTTGTAAGATTTGGATAAGCTTCTCCATTTGTTGACTAGTTTTATCACGGAGCTTTTGGTCATTAAGCCTTGAAGGATAAGGAAGTGAAGGCTTAGGAGTGGTCATCGGAACAACGGGTTCCGGAATTGGAGGTAAGACCACCGGAGGTTGGACTTGTGCGGTACTTCGTGGGCTTGAGTTATGCACCTTGTCCTTTGATACCTCGGTTTCTCGTTCCACATCCCTCACCGGAGAAGGATTAGGCATCGAGGGTCCCTCATAAGATTTACCACTTCGGGTGGCAATAGCATTCAATTCACCTTTTGGGTTGGGAATGGTATTACTCGGAAGAGCACCCGAAGTTGAAGCTTGATTCTTTTGACTCATGAGACTAGCAAACATGCTTTCAATCTTGCTTTGAGATTGATCAATTTTGTTGCTAGTAGCTCTAAGCTCGGAAGTGAAATCATTCTTCAAAGTGGTAATTTGACTTTGCATGGATGCCATTTTAGCTTCATTGCTTTTGATGTAATTAGCAATGTCAATGGAAGCTTGAGGAGGCGGGGCATGCATGTTTTGTTGAGGAGTTTGGAATCGGTTTTGATTGAAATTTCCTTGATTTTGAAAACCTTGATTTTGATTTTGAAAATTCCGATTCTGATTTTGATTGAACTGATTATTTCTATTTTGCACATTTTGATTGTTCTGATTTTGATTAAACCCAGGTGGTCCAAGGAAATTGTTAGAACGATAGCTTAGAAGGTTTCGGTCTCCTTGCGGTTGGTAGGAATTACCTCCCGTATTGTAGGAACCAGAAGCGGCATAAACGCTCTCTTGAGTGAAGCTACCGGAGGCTGGACACTCAAAATAAGGGTGTGGACCACCACAAGTTTCACAACTCTTGTTTACGACATTCACTTGTTGATTGTTATTATTTTGACTCATTTTAAGTACGGCAGTGGATATTTCTTCAATCTTTTTGGTTAGAGTCGTGTATTTCGAAGATGGAAGGGTGGTAGATCTCCTTGACTCACTCCTCTCGGCTGAGGAATCCCAATAATTGTGGTGGGCAGTCATGTTTTCAATGAGATCATAGCACTCTTCGGGTCGCCTTTTCATAAAGGTACCACCGGCAGCAGCATTGATCGTGTCACGATGTCTCAATGTTAACCCGTTATAGAACGTATCTATTTGGGTGACAAGCAACATGTTGTGGTTCGGACATCGATCAATCGAAAGCTTATAGCGTTCCCATGCCTCAAATAAGGACTCATCGGGATGCTGCCGAAAATTACTGATTTCATTCCGTAGTTTCGTCACCATCGACGGTGGAAAGTATTTCGCCAAGAATTTGGAGATCATTTCGTCGAAACTATGGATTGAATTTTTGGGAAGACGATCAAACCATGCGGTGTCATGAAGCGTTAAGGAATATGGAAAGAGATATAAGCGAAGGGCGTCATCGGTGACCCCATTTTGCTTCATACTTTGGGTGACGGTGAGAAATTTGTCGAGATGCTTGTTGGCATCGTCACCCGGTGATCCGTGAAATTGGCAAAAACTTTGGACTTGTTGAATCATGTGATGCTTAAGTCCAAAATCCGTAGCCTCGATGTTGACCGGGTGATTGGACCGCCCGCCCGTCCATTGCCGGTTGGCAAAGCTCCTTCATCGTTCGGAGATTGGGAGCTTGATTTTGTGGACCGTGTACTGACTTGAGGTCCGTTCCCTTGGTTATGTGTCATTGTGATTTGTTCGATGGTACGTATCTCAGTACGTTTGCTTGGTTACGGTTACGTCTACGAGCTTGCGAGCGAGTGCGCATGCACTTCCAAAAACAACACTTTCAATTAAAACAAAACCGAGGCAAAACAAAGTGAACTTAAACCAATAATCCCACGTGAAATGATCACTTCTATAAGTAAAACGCACAAAGGAGCGGAGAGACTTTGTAGGTCAGCGCGAAGCTTATTAAACACCCGTCTCTTTTCACCGCAATTTAATGTCGGTAGCCGTCCTTATACCCTCACAAGTTTGTTAAACCGATAGAAATAAACCAAAACACGAGCGACACAAAGGCAAGTTTTAAATCTTTTGTTCGGGAACTTATAATGATAACACCTCAGTTGAGAATGTTATATTGATTGTGTCTTCTATTTATTTAAAACAACAAGCAAAAATCTTTTTGTATTTTTAATCTTTTACATATATATACAAAGAAAAGAAAAAATATTTTTGTATTTTGTATTTTTATAAAAAACAATAACTTCACGAGGAAGGTTCTTCAAGTCACTAATCGCAAAAACTTCACGATATTGTCGCAACACACCACCCCGGCAGCGGCGCCAAAATTTGATTCGTTGTGAAGTGAGTGGTGAAAAACACAATATCAACGTATATCAAAATAACCGTAAAATTCAACAAATTAACCCTTTAGGAAAAAGGTCAACGTGCCAAACCTCACGGGTGTGATAAAAGTGATACCGGAAAAGTGATTTCCTGGGTCGTGTCCCAACGAGGTGTGAATGGAAGGATTCGTTGAGTTTCGTGATTTGAACTTGAATTGGTTTTTTAATGATTTTGGATTTGATTACGTATTCTACAAATTAATGAACGGGAAGGTAATTAAGGCAAGGGAACCCTAATAAACTAAAAATAAACTATCACTAAGCCTAAGGAACGATAAAACGAAGCTACACTAAGTCCTAGGGTGCTAAAACGCAAAAACGTAAAAACCGGGGAACAACCCGAGCCATAAACGTAAAAATTTTGCAATTTAAGGGCTACGGGTGTGAAATCAATTTTCCTACGTTCTATTTGACTAAAAATAATTTTAGAAAAAGACCGGGTATTTTTTCGACTTTTAAAATAATTACTACGAATTAAAAACCATTAAACACTAATTAAATTATTAAAATTACTAAACTAATTAAGAAAAATCTGAAAATTTCACAGAAAGTGCTTTGCTTGGTGCTGGTTCTAAGAAAATTGCAAAAAATGGTGGTTGCTTTTGAAAATAAGCACTAAATAAGCTGAAAAGGGCTTAAAGTATAAACTGCTTTTGAGGCTTAAGAGGTATGTTTGTGAAAAACTTGTGAGACAAGTCCCAAGGGCGCAGATGGTTGAGGTGAGTTGTGTTGAGGTTTGAGTGTGGAGACTCAGGTTCGAATCCTGGCTCCAACACTTTTTGAACTTATTATTTTTTTTCAATTTGGCTTTTGGACAATTGAAGATTTGATTAAAATAACCAACTTTTACAAAAAACTTTCTGCTGAAAACTTGAGAATAAGCTGTAAACAGCTTATTTCTTTGTTGATTTGGAAAGATTAGAGCAAAAACAACTTGGACACTTTTTGTTTCACAACAAGCAGTTAAGGATACTTAAAAAAACTGTACCAACTAACTCATGGATTCAAGGCCTTGACTAAGCTTGAAAACAGAACTATTGGGTGAGAACCCTTTTTAAATTAACTTGAGACTAAGAAACCGAGATTGCTTATTTGTAGCAGTCCACAACAAGGACCAAACAAACACCCTTTTAGCTACTGTTAGGCTCAAGTAAGTCAAAATAAGCAGTTACAAATGAGATTTAAGCTAACATGATAACAAACAAGCTAGGACATACATTCATAAGCTGATATTAAGCTATAATCAATGGAGAAACAGTTGGCAAAGCAAACTTAACTAGGGGAGTCCTAAGCTACTAGAATGAGAGAATAAGCAATCAAAAGCTACTAATAAGCACTAAGGGAAGTCTAATAAACTAATCCTAAGCTTCTACTCTATGCTACTTAAACAAGCCTACTTCTTTACCAAATAAGCTAACTGAAACACAAAAAAAAAAGAGACATGTGGCTGTTACTGCAGGCTGCAAACAGGTTCCTGAAGGCCTGTTTGCAGCTTATTTCTGAGCTGATCAATGAGCTTCCAAGAAAGGTACAAGCTGCAAAACAAAGTTAGGCTAGCATAGATGTGAAAACTGACAAATAGAACCCAAGAAAAAGCTATTAACAGCTTAAAAATAAGCTTAGATCAGATGTTGTGGGGCTGATTTGGCTGCTGGTGCAGAACAAAAAAAAAACAGTGACATTCAAGATTTTGAACTCACTTTTGACTATGCTAGAGATGATACCAGTACATGAAACTGAAACTAAAACAAGTTGGGCATACAAGGATCTGGTAACAACAAATTTTACACCTTTTGAACACCTAATAAGCTGAAAATCAAACACCACTAACAGCAGCTCAAACTGCTTCAGTAAGACAAATGAGTACACTTTCTTTTTCTTTTTTTTTTGTTTTTCAACTTGACTCCTGCATAACTTGCACAACCTCTACCTTTGCAACTGATTATTTAACTACAATAGAAGTTGACTTTAAAAGTCAAATGGGTAAAAACTCATTTTTTTTTTGACCAAGAACCTACTTAAACCAAACACCCTGTTACAAAGATTTTGACCCCTATTTTCTTCTCTTTTTCTGAAAGTAAGTAGTGATAACTAAAAAAAATGATAACTAGTAAAACAAAAACAGGATTAATTCAAAAGAGGAGTCTTCATTAAAATAAGAAAGATTACAAATTAAAGCTTAAACTGATTTTTTTTCTACAAAGACTAGGGGTGCCATTCTTGGCTACAATCAGGTCCTATTTATACTACTACTAAGATACTTGGGTCTTCAAGTCTTCATATCTTCTTGTGTTTCCTGTGTGAGAGCAGTCAAGCCAAAAAGATTCCTTTGTGCTTTCTTGAAGTTCATCTACACCATCAATTAAGTAGGTACCATTGAAGAGCAATCTGAGCCATTGATGGGTGCTTTTAGACTTGGATTGCCATGGTGGCAGTGGAAAAAGGGGAGGGAAAAGATTAGTGGGTTTGGGATTTAGGTGAAACTGGTTAAAAGAGATTAAGGTGGACTTGGGTTTGATGTAGCTGGGTAATAGAAGGTTTGGAGGGGTTGAGTGTTTTGGGAAGCAGAGAAAGAGGAGTGTTTAGGGTTACTTGTATCTTGGGTGTAGGGTTTGCTTAAGGGAAAGAATGGGGAAGACAGAGATGAGAGTATTGGTAAATACTTGGACTGGGTCGGGTTAGGTTAATTTTGGGTTGGACTGGTTATTGGGCCTGGGTTTAAGATATGTTATTATAGGATTTGGATTGAACCCATATGAGACCTTAGGGATTAAAACTGCCAAGACTAAAAATTCAGGGACCACTCGCGTAATTACTGATAAGTATAATCCAAGGGCCTAAATTGACAATCTCTGATAGTGTAAGGACTGAATCTGCCAAATTGTGAAACCTGAGGACTAAACTTGACAATTTTAAAAATCCAGGGATCAAAACTGTAATTTCTCAAACTTTTGAAATTTTTCACCAAAGGACTAATTATGACAACTTATGATTTCAAAAGGACCTTTGGTGATTTATCTTTAAAATACGCTTCAGGGACTATTTTTGCCAATTTTTGAAAGTCGGGGGACTGAAACTGCCAATTATGCAAACTTTGTTTGTTTTTCACTTGTTTTCAATAATTTTGCATCTGAAACATATAAAACACAATTTTGAGATATTTTCAGTATTTTGATGCATTTCGGAGTGTTTTTAGATGTTTTGCAGTTCAGATTTGACCTAAAATGATGAGTGAATAAGCACTCATCAGATTCCATGTGGCAGTAGACAAGATGTTGTACACGCGTCTCTATACAAGTCTTATTTATGGGATCATTGCACTGTACTTAAACTTACAGAAAACATGAGGCTTCGTGTTGGTTGCAATCCCGGAGATGCAGAAACAATTAAGGAGTTTGCAGATTGGATTTTGAGTATTGGTGACGGGAAAATTGGTGGGAAGAATGATGGTCATGCTGAAATTCAATTTCCCGAAGAAATGCTCATACCAAATACACCTGATCATGTAGAAGCTATCATAAATGAAATTTATAAAAATTGGCAGGAACACTTGTGGGATCTGACGTATTTCCAAGATAGAGCTATCCTCGCACCCACACATCAAGAGGTCGAAAAAATAAACTCTTCAATGATGTCCAAACTACATGGAACAAAGAAGGTTTATTATAGTTCGGATACTGTTTATGATATTGACGTTGATTTTAACTACAACGAGTCGTTGTACTCAGCTGAATTTCTAAATCCAATCAAGTGTTCCGGCATTCCAAATCATAAGTTAACTTTGAAGGTCAGTGCTCCTGTAATGTGCATGCGCAATATTGATCAAAGAGGTGGCCTGTGTAATGGAACAAGGTTGCAAATTTTGAGAATGGGCATTAGTAACATCGGGGCTAAAGTAATATCAGGAGGTAAATTGGGACAAGTTTGTGCTATACCTCGGATGATAATATCTCCGTCTGATAAAAAAATGCCCTTTCAACTCAAAAGAAAACAGTTCCCAATTTATGTTTCATTTGCCATGACAATAAACAAGAGTCAAGGACAAATGTTGGCAAAGGTGGGTCTTTATTTGGAACGACCGGTTTTCTCACACGGACAACTTTATGTGGCCATTTCAAGAGTTAAAAGCAAAAAAGGTCTTAAGGTATTGTGTTGTGACAAGGATGGTAACTACACAAATACTACAACAAATGTCGTGTACAAAGAGGTTCTCCATAGATTATGAATATTCTCAAGGTTGTTATGTGTTTTGTATATAGAGTTTTTTTAACTTTTAATAACTTTTAAGTTGCAAAGTTGTTGTTATTGTAGACTAATTCTTATTTTGCGGCATTTTTTATACCATCTTGAGTGTTACTGGTTTGCATTTATTCTTACATACCTTTGCATCCATCATATCATTAATAAACAACCTTTTTTTTCTTCCCCTTTTTGTATGTAAATATACAAAATGTGCATTTCTTTAGATATAAACCGGAAACATTTTGAGGTGTTATTGTCTTTCATACTTCTAAACTCCGAACATTTTTTTTTTATTTTTATGGTTGAATGATAACTTAAAGCCTATTTTACTATACGCTATGTTGAACATTTCTTGAAGCTAGCCGCCCAGCAGGCGGGCCTGTAGCTAGTATGTATGTATGTATGTATATGTATATATGTATATATGTGTATATATATATATATATATATATATATATATATATATATATATATATATATATATATATATATATAGTGTTATATTATCACGTATTAGATCTGATACAGCTTTACTGATACTCTTAAAATGAATCTTGGCCATTAGATGAGTTTTATCAAAGGTTAAGATTAAAAGTGCCAAAAGTGCCACTATTTATATAAATTGTGTCATTTATGTAATTAACAAAAAGATGTGGATAATAATTTTAAAACTGAAAGGGCAATTTAGGGCTTTTATATTATCCCTAAAATAGTGCTAGAAACCCACTTTTATACAAAACTACCGTCTCTTTTTTTTCAGATCTGGAAGAAAGAAAACCTACACCACCAGTAATTATCCGGCCGCCGGCTCTTCAGAAAGCCTCCGTCTCCCATCACTCTTTCGTAAGGATCTTTTCTTGTGTTTGATTGGCGTGATCTTTAGTAAACAAGAGGGACACGTATCTTGATCTTCTTCAGTCACCGAAAGGTTAGTACATAGTTTTATTCATCAAATATCAATTTAAGCATTAAGGGAAGTGGTGGGATCCGTCGTCAAATATCTATTTAATTGATACATTGTATTTGCCAAAAATAAATGAAAAACATTGATTTGCTTTGGAAAAAAAAATTCATTTGCAATAGTTAGGTGGTTTAATTTGTTTAGTCAGTTATTTTTGTTAATAAGAAAATGACATTTGTGGGATAAGTTTGTTACTGAAAGGTTTTCAAAATACGGAGTAATTATGTATGAGCATTGAAAAACAAAAGTGAACCACTATGAAATTGTTGACTTAGTCTTAGCCTAAACTGCAAACTTGTATTATTAATTGGGATATGGATTTAGATGTTAAAGCTACAACTTTAAGCATTAATTTTAAACAAATCAGTCACCATTAAAAATGTACTGTATCGATTGCTTGTATGTTTGCGGGCTTTTACACTTTCTTTGTTAATGGGCTAGTTAATTAGTGTTTGTTTTGATAACTTATGTTATACTTTGTCAATGTGTAGTTAAAGCGAGATCAAGCGTGTACATATGTTTTTCGAAGATGTGCATCTATGTTTTTGAAAGACGTGCACACATGTTCAAATGAATTTGACGAGAAAACGCAACGTGCACATAAGTTCTGGAAGGGTGCTCGTATGTTCTAACGAATTTGATGAGAAAGTGAAGTGTGCACGTATGTTCTTGGAGGAGTATACACATGTTTTTGATGACGTGTACATCTATGTTTAACAAGATACTTTTGTATTGTAATTGTATTTCATTTTATATCAAATTTTGTGTATACTATTTATGTTGTTGGTTTGTTATTTAAATTTTAAAGGTTACATGTATATGTTTTTGCTATCGGTCATAAATATCGAATATCAAAAAATGTACACTAAAAACATATATGCAATTACCATTTTAAGCAAAATAAGTTTAACGTCAAAACAATTAAACGCAAGAAATAAACGAGTATACAATATTTAAAAATAACACATATGCACAACAAGAAATATATGCACAATAGGTCTGCAAAAGAATAAAAAAAAAAAGAAAAAAAAATAAAAAATTCACAACAGGTCTGCAAACCAAAAAAATAAAATATATTTTTTTTTAATTCCGAAAATTAAGGAGTTTAAGAAAAACGTTTTTTAATTAGAAAAATACAAAAATAAAGTAAAAATGTGTTTTACTATTTTACCCTTTTAAATTAATTAAAAAGAATTAATAATACTAAATTATGATTGGTGTAAATGAGTACTGTAAAGTACTGCATCTAATATGGGTACTGCATAGAACGCGCCCCTATATATATATATATATGTGTGTGTGTGTGTGTGTGTGTGTGTGTGTGTGTGTGTGTGTATATATAAGGTAAGAAAATTTAAATAATTCTAGAGACGGAGTAGTTAACTCGGTTGTGAGAAAATAGTTTTGCTTGACATATGCATAAAAGGATTAAGGTTGGTATGCTTGTGAGCACGTTTACCTGAAATGTGAATCGTGATGTCCCGGTTTGACATTTACAAATAAAATGTGAAAAGAAAACACATTTTTGGGAGTGTTTTTATATAGGCATTATAAAAACATCTTTGGACTCGAACATGAGTTAAATAATTATTGCCATCACTAATTTGGTTTGGGTACGCGTGCGGGGTCATTTTCAAAGGAAATGAGATAACTTCTCATTTTTAAATTTTTATTAATTAATCTATGTCAAAAAATATAAAATGTCTATTTTCTGATAAAATAAATATTATTACTATTAAAATATAGTACAAAAAATTACCATTTGTCACATCTCTAGTCAAAATATACATTAAATGCATCTAGCTTATAAATTTGATGTATTGTAAATGCTCTAAGTTGATGTCGGTAAAAATAAATAATTGATTTTAAGAAATAAGTGACATTTTATGGCTTTTTAGCTAAACTAAAATAAATTGATCACACGTATCAAAAAGTAAAGTAACTTCCAATACAGTCTTTTATGTGTTATAGGTCTCAATACCGTCTTTCACAGTGTATGAGGATGTTGAGACGTGGACATCCTTACCCTTACCTAAGGTAGAAGGGCTGCTTTCAGTTTTACCAAAAGTAAAAAAAGACCTCCGGCCTTACAAGAGGTGAGAATCGAACCTTTAGAATTCTGTCTGATATGTCTTTAAAAATTAAAATATCTCCCAATACGTCTTTCAAAAGTTACGCATCATAAACATCCACCTTATCTATAGTTAAACCTCTTCAGTACAACACCCTTTCATTTGTTGTTGTGTGGTTGGTGGCTCCAATACAATGATGGCGGCTATTTGCAGCACCTCGTTTACACCTTGTCTGACATATTCATCAACAAGAAAATTATCATCTACCTCAATATCTCCTATATCATCGTTATCTCGATGCACTTCTTCAGTTCGTCGTACTCGTTCGGTGATTGTTTGTATGGCGCCTGACGAGGAGAAATTGACTCGCCGTAATCCTCTTGATTTCCCCGTCGTATGTTTCTTTCTCTCTTTTTTTTTTTATAATTTTTTTCATTTCAATATAACTTAATACTATTAAATTCACTTGGGGTTCTAATTCATTTATTCACTTTGATTGTTTAGCTAATTCTAAAATAAAAAGAGTATTTTTATTTTGTTAATAGGCGAATTGCCTATTTAAGCCTAATTAGCTCAAGAAAACACCTAGTGGCCGTTTTTTAAGCTTATGCGCTACTTAAATTTTCAGGCTTATGTGATTTCTGCTTGTACTCCATATTTCATAAGCTCAAATTTTCCGGCTTATTTTGAGATTTCGTGGCTTATTAAGTCTCAAAATAAGCCGAAAAATTTGGGCTTATGAAATATAAGCAGAAATCACATAAACCCATAAGCCCACGCATAAGCATAAATAACACCCGGTGTTTTCTTGACGAAGCCTAGTACACATTAGACTACAATAATTGTGCATTCACCTTTTGCTCTTGTCTTCTAGTTTTCCCTATGCTCAATTTTAAATACGAGACTTCCTAGCTGAAGAGTAATGGCATACTAGGTGGGTTTGAGTGTCAAATTGGGATCCTTTTGTAGTTTTTTCATGTTCTCGGTTCTTCTTTTTCTATCAGCACTACTTATTGCAAACTTCAGCCCAGCGTTTTATTGCAGTTATCTTAGTAGCTTTTAAATCTTATTACTTCTCTTGAAACAATGGTTGTAAAACTCGTTAGGTGGTTCTCGAGTGGCCGGATACCTTGCAACAAGTAATCGGCGCACGCGGGGAGAGTACTCAGATTGAAATTCTTAAATATAGATTTCGAAATTACATGTATGACATGTTTTATAGGACCATAGAAATATGTTTAG
The DNA here is from genome assembly GCA_910596185.1 of Chrysanthemum makinoi. Classification (NCBI taxonomy): domain Eukaryota; kingdom Viridiplantae; phylum Streptophyta; class Magnoliopsida; order Asterales; family Asteraceae; genus Chrysanthemum; species Chrysanthemum makinoi. The sequence continues at coordinate 171,328,848 of OU343223.1, forward strand.
AAACATTAACAAAAATGTTAAAATACTTTAATCTGAATTTTTACCCAACTGAATTTTATTTGGCTAATTCAGCTCAACTCACCTCTGTCACTTACCTTGTAGCAAGTAATCTCTGTTTACTCGGCCTTGTAATCCTATTGTTACAACACTAGTTAAATCTAGAACTGATATATGGAAAACATGAATTAGATGGTTTAGATATGGGTGACTGACTTTCTGTTTGGTTTTCAAAACTGTTAATGGGCTAAATTGCTATTCTTATCAATTTTGAACTTTATATAAATAATGACAACTTGTTGGCTCTATCTTACAAATTTTTGCGTTCATAGGGTCTAGATGAAAAATAGCATTTCAATTGCTAGTATTTGTAAGTTCATGTTCCTTACAAAGTTTCTAAGACTAGCTGTAGAGTGAACTACATCATATCTCAAAGGTTTTTAGTGTTTAAAAACTACGTGCTTTTCCCTGAAATTTTCCTTTTGTTGTAAGCTTAAATGATTCCCTGGTAAGTTTTTTAGTTAAGAGATCTGGATTATGTTGATTTTGTAGAAGTCACCCAGTTTCATGTCTATCAACCACATCAAGACATTAGGTAATTGAAAACTGTTTATTGGATGATGATTGATGAAAAAAATAGTTTCCGACACATGATGCATAGATTTAGGTTACTACCATGATATAATTTATTTAGCTTGTGATATATCAAACTTGATATCTAGACTGACCATTATATCAGAAAACCGAAAACACACTTTCATTACTACATAAAGAACAATAACCATGAATGATTCTTTTGGTGGTGTACTCGTGGATATACTTTCTTAATATTAGGAGTGTATTAGATGTGGTTTTAGTAGTGCTAGGAGGAGAATTACCCAACACATAAATTGGTGGTGCATAATGACAATGGTTTAGTGGTCTTGAAAATGGAAAAGTGTGATATTTTAAAATGAAGTTTATGCTGAATCAGTTTTATCAAACTTTCATCTGGAAATAAGTAAGAACGTTAATAGTCAATTTGATTGCTAAGCTAAGGGTGAAAGCTATTAAGGTATAGGGGACCAAGCTCACAGTAAAACCTTGTGTATGTGAGGGTGGGCGAAGGTACTGGATGTACCCATTGCTGAGTCCCTGTCTCAAGCAATTGCAATGTTTGACTTGACACATGATTCTAAGAAAAATCTCTTAACTAGTGATCAAATAACCTAAATACGCCTTAATAAAACAAAATTGAAATACCTTTGGGGCCACAATAGTTCTCATAATGTGTTGTAAGTTATAATAATTGCTATTGCTCAAGTTTTATATGGGTTGGAGGGAGTAGTTGAAATGAAATCAATAGGATGGGTAGTGGGTTTGGGCTCACCGCTCTGTTAGAATTCTCATGGTTACGCTTTTCTAGGGACTATAACAAAGTCACAGGAAACGCTGACTCGGCCGCGTTCCACGTTCTGGATCGTTCGTACCCAAACGTGGTACGATCGCGATCCGGATCGCTCGGAATCGCGATCCGGATCGTTATTTTCGGCGTTCCCAAATATCATCAATCGCCGTACCAAAGTCTACTGGTTCGACGTACCAAAACGGATCGGTACAGCGTACCAAAATGAATTAGTACAGCGTACCTAAACGAATTTGTACAACAAACCAAATTTTAACCAATAATTACTTCAACTAATTTAATTTTATTCACTTATGATATATGTCCCTAACAATCTTTTGAATATTAATATATCATATGGATATTTGGCTTATACGTATCGTAATGTAGAAATGTAATATTATTTCTAATATGGTACATTGTACCGAATCGGGTACATCGTACCAAGTTTTATGGTACATCGAACCAGAGCGTACCATAGCGTTCTGAAATGAGCCTACCCCCGGTCGTACCATATTTTAGAGACCTAGCGTTTCCCGTTCCCTTACCGAAGCGAACCGCGTTTCGTGTGACTTTGGACTATAACACCTCATAAAAGGAAGACTACCCAAGGATTCTGGTTTTACAATTATGCCCTGTATTATTACATATAGACGTCACATAACTAATTCAGGCTCTGTAGTAACAGAAGGACAGGCAAAAACAGGTCACAAATATATAATCAGAGAAGGACATGGTTTTAAACTAGTGAGACCTGCAGGTTTTCAATTAGTTAACACAAATATTTTATAGCTCACTCGAGTTTATTCATTTGAATGATGTTGTGGTCGGTTTTGTGAATAAGATATCCTTTGACTTAACTTTGACATGTTTTGTGATAATTGTTTTACGTATCATTCATTGATGTCACTAACATCGTATAAAGCAATTGTTAACTAGGTCATATGCCAGTCACATGCTTCTAGTGGAGGGAATCTTGTAGTTTGCATGTTTTCGCTCCTTGTTTGTTGACTTGTTCCTGTGTCTTTTATCTTTCCCATCATATCAATTTCATAACGCTAGTGATCATTGATTTTCTTCAAGACCATTGTAGATATTAAACTAAGCTGATAATTATGAGATTACGAAGATGTAGGCAGGAAATATGAAGTCACATTTTTAGCTTTTCAAGTAAATGTAAATGACAGATACATGATTTAAGCTCACCTAAGATAACAGTGTTAGTCTTAGGGATGAAATGCAAAGCATGTGTAATATGTGAATCTCAGAACTGAACATGTTATAACACTTTAAAACGGATGATTCTCTAAGCTGAATATAATGTTTATGGATTTTTTTTTTTTTTTTTTTTTTTAGTTTACTCTGATGCTTACTGAAAAGCACTTAACAAGATGATTTTGAAACTCAAATCGCAGCCTAATATTGTGAATATTGCAGGAATGGGAAAGACCAAAACCAGGAAGAAGGCCTGATATATTTCCGCAGTTCAGTCCGATGAAAACACCATTGCCTCCACCATTGCCATACGACCCTTCGATCGAAGAAGACGAGGAGGAAGAAGAGAACAAAGAAGAGGAAGAGGATCCCGACAATGATGACCAGCCAGACAAGTAATTTGATGAATCATCTACTCCATTTTTGTTCTCATTTGTTTTGTAGGTTGTCTCTTGAGAGTTTTAATGGTCTTTAGTACACTTTATGAGTTGAACGAGATGTATTGTTATATTACAGTGATTTTCTTTGCATCCTATAAGTAAATCTAATCTAGTTCCATATTGAGATATATGTGCAATTGGCAACCAGTTTCTATGCCAATTTACGTTACATTTGAGGACTAAGAGAACCCTTTGGATTCATACAGTAATGACTTTTGACCTAAAGTTACCTATGTAAGCTGTGTCTTTTTGTTAGTGGAGGTGGTTGGTGAGTGACATTGGTGTGAGTGGTTATGAGGAGGAAGACTTTGACGATAGCAGGTGTGCATTAGTCAGCCAAACAGGATCATATCCCTTTTTCAAACAAAGATATACTTGGTGACCGTGAATTGTTAGATGTGTTGGTGAACATGAGTGGTTGGATGGTTTTTAAATGCATAAGATTAGAAAGAGAAACCCACTATCAAATAGATGAACCAGCTAGTTTTGGTGGGTTTGGTAGTCTAAGCCAAGTATCTTACTTTAGACAGTTTGGTAATTTGGTCTTCAGAATTGTAAAACTATGCTTATTGGTAGTTTGAATGATGTTCTTTTGGCCCAAATTGATTAAACCAAACTGGCTAGTTTCATTATGCTCTCCTGTGGATTTTATGAATCAGCCGGTTTGGTCCTACTTGTTTGATGCGTTGGTCGACCAAATTGAACCATAACATCATGTCGGCTGTTTAGGGAAATAATTAGCATTATATAACATGGTTTGCAATGCGCTTTTGGGATTTCAGCCTTTTTGTTTAGACATGGTTAGAAATAAAGGTGTTAATTTATGGTCAAAATCAAAAGAATGGCTAATTTGGGCTAATTTATAAAAGATTTTGGCATTTTTAGCCTATTATTTTTTTGAAATGGGCATATATTGCCCATTTAAAAGTTAAATATGCACAAATAGACACATATTTTCTCTCAATTGAAGAACATTACAATTGTTTTTAAAGAAAAACTTATGGATATAAATATTTAAGAGTTAATTACATAATTGGTCCTTAAGGTTTACCGGATCTTGCATATATTGTCTCTGTGTTTTTTTTGACGAGTCATGTCCTCGTGGTTTTCTGTTTTTACGGATCCTATCCAAATATCTAACATTCGTTAGACACTGGTTAAAAAGGTACTAAAGTGGTAATTTGTCATTAACTTGAAGGGCGGATTTCTAAAATTATGTTTTCCCTCCCATTCCATAGGAAAACATGATCCCCCTCTTTTGCCTTATTAATAAGATTTAGGGCATGTTTTTTGTAAATTAAAACACACACAAACATCCATCCAACAAAAGAAAGAAAACCATGATTCGTTGTAGTAACTGTGATGCCCATTCGGTTATTCGCACATCATGGACTGCTATAAACCCAGGGAGGAGATTCTATTATTGTTCGGTAAGTTATATGTTTATGTAATTCATTGTTTAATTTGTAAGTTTTATGCTAATTTGGCTAAAATCATACTTGTAGAGGAGTTGTGGCTTTATCGATTGGTATGACCCACAAATGTATCCAAGATCCGTTCAAATTATACCCGGCTTATTGCGATCTATGAATGAACTACGAGAAAGATCTAATGAGCTTCAAGCAAGAATGAACAAGCAAGTAAAGTTCAAAGGTTGAAGTGGATTTTAGGTGTTAGTTGGTTTTTTTTATTGTTTATCTGTTGAATTAAAGTGTAATGTAAAATGGTTAGGTTTGGGTGGTTTAGAAGCTGATATGGTTTGTGTTTTGGTATTACAAAGGTTTGTTGTAAGTCATTTTGGTCAAAGAATCTGTTATGGTATGTAATGGTATTTTATGGGTTAATGGTTAATAGTGTTTGTGTTTGTGTTTTGGTGTAATGGTTAATAGTTTTTGTGTTTTATGAAAACTGTATTTGCAATGTCAAAAATGAATGTCAAAGAAATAAAAAGTCAACATAATGAAAGTGTCAAATTGAATTTCAAAAATGAATTCAATTAGACTTATTAAATGTTACCATAACATAAGACATAACCCAAACAAGCCATACATCATTTTGATGACAATTCATAACCTATAACAGTTTGATGAAAAAATGTTACCATAACCTGGAACATTGACTAGTTACCATAACCTGGAATAGTTTGATCACAAAATACAGGTCTGGAACCATAACCTAAGACATAACCCATACAAGTCTAAGACAACCATAACCTAAGACATAAGCCACATCATTTTGACCTTAATCTAAAACAACCATAACCTAAGACATAACCCATACAAGCCTGGAACAGTTTGATAACAAAATACGACCATAACATAACTTGAGATTGATGACAAAATACAACTACATAAGACTAAGGCTACACAATCTTTTCTTTACCCTTGCCTGCATACACAACTAGTTGACTTGCTGATCTTGTATTGGCAGATGGTGAGTCCCTGATGACAATACCTTTTGATGGTCTTCTAGGTGTAGAAGGAGGTTGAGTACTTGGTGTCTGAGTAGTTGAAGGAGTCTGAGTGCTTGGAGGAGTTTGAGTACTAGCAGATGTTTTCCTTTTCTTCTTTCCATCATTTGGTTTTGGTCCTATCTTTTGACCTTTACAAGACCTTTTGTTGTGTCCTAAATGCTTGCATAAGACATACCTAACAGTTTTGCCAGCCCTGCTCAACTTTACACCCTTTACCATTTCTTCCAGTTCAATAGCACCATTCTTCCTTTTTTTTGTGGTCTGCCAACTTGAGGGTAATGATTAGGTGGAAGCAAGATGATTGGAGCCTTATGTTTAGGCCAATACCTTGGACCATCAAGAGGATGAATTTTGAAGCTATATACCTTCTCCCATGTTCTTAGCCAATAACAAGAGTGTACCCAGGCTTCCGGTAAACCAACTTCCATGTTATTGTTCCCCATATCATTAATAGCAGCAACAACATGCTTGCAAGGCATGCCTGTTAACTCCCATCTCTTACAAGAACACATATTTAGCTTCATATCAACTACACATTGATCTTGGAAAGGTCCAGTACATTGATATTTATCTTCCCCATTCCAAACCACCTAATAAGAATGTTGGGAAACAGATAAACATATACATTAAACAGATATACTTAAAGAATGTTGCAAGCAATATAGTACATATATACTTAAAGAGTAGACAGCTAAATAGTTAACATTATATTGTGAAGCTTCTTCCTTGATAGCATTAAACAGTCTTGTTGCATTGGGGGTAAGAGGTCTATCAGATTTTGCAATTAGCCTTTGAACATTGACAATCTTTTTCATTAGGTATTCCATAAACAAGTGATTAGGGGCTTGTCTCTAGCATCTAGCAACTGCCTATTCAGAACCTCACACATATTGTTTAGTAGCACATCACAATGTGCTCTCACTGACATTATAAAGTATTCTAGTTTAGCATATTAAAAAGTCTAACCAAACCAATGCATGTTAAAAAGTCAAATCAAATGTAAGCAACCAAATGTTAAAAAGTCAAACAAACTTACCTGAGAAATGTGATTTAGACCAGTGCATTGGGGGAATTTTTATTAAACCAAATATAAGCATCTTTACAAATTTTCTTTAGCTCTTCCATATGCTTGTTGAAAACTGGAATGGTTGTTGATGTAGCACATTTCCATAAACAATCTTTATATAAATGACCCTTCCAGACAAGTTTCATGTTGTGATAGATATGCTTTAAGCAATATCTATGTTTAGCACTAGGAAACATTGCCTTAATAGCTGGTATTATCCCCTATAACCATATAAGTAAACATAAAAAAAATAAGTGACTGAATTTAATTAAGAAAAACAATAAAAGAAAAAGTATAGCACTTACTTTTTGCCTATCTGATATGAATGTAAAGTTGGAATTTGATTGCAAGTCCAGATCATCACCTAAGTAATCAAGAAACCAAATCCAAGATTCTTTTGATTATGCTTCCACAACAGCATAAGCAACTGGATAAGTTCCATTGTTTGCATCCACACCCATTGCAGTTAGTATTTGACCAGGCCATGGTCCAGACATAAAATGCCCATCAAGACCCAACATATCTCTGTTTCCAGCTTTAAACCATTTCTTTAGTGCTCCTAAACAAACATAGATCCTCTTAAACTGTCTATACTTATTCTTTGGATCATCTGGTTTTTCCAACTCTAGTTTAACAGTTGTATTTGGATTGATTTTTTTTTCAGTTATAAGATATAATCTTTTAAATCTACATCTTGCTCACCATAATCACCAGTTACCTTATCCTTTGCTATTACTTTAGCTCTATAGCTTTTCATTTTGGAAAACCCATTTGATACTTTTTTTGGAGTTGATCTCTAAGGGCACATGTGGGAATGTTGGGGTTAGGAACAATGGAATCAACTACTTCTTTTGATAAGAAAGTGGCTGTACACTTTTTAATTACCCTAGATTGAAGGCATGAATGTGTGTCATCAAAAGTCTTAACCCTCCATGTCTCATCTTGGGTTCCTTTAGAAACTAGTAATTTCCACTGGCAGCTCTGTTCATCATGGACAATTGGCCCATTAGCATGCCCAGAACCACTTGCTTTCTCAATAGGCCCAAAACCACTTGCATCCACATTTGGGCTTGAATCAGGAAAAGGTTTAAATTTTGGTGTTTGACCCCTACATATCACTCTAACTCTAATGTTGTCATTTTTAACAACATGTAACTGTCTCCTTTGCTCAACAGCTAACTTAGAAACCCTTTCTAATACAAGCCACTTAGATCCAAATTTCTCACCAACATAAAAGTTTCCAGGTGAAATCATACCTTGTTTCTGCATTTTTTCTAACTTTCTCAAAGCTCTATTTCTATCTGCTTCATAATCCCCATCACAGTCTGATGCACTATCAAATTCATGTAGGTCCACACCTTCTTCTTCTGGCTTATCTTCTACTGCAGACCTAACATTCCTAAGATAATTCTCCCTAAAATCATCCATATCAACAGCAACATCCTCTATATTGTTATCCTAATATATAAATACATCATTATCTACTTCAGTACTCCTCTTACCATCTTTCTTCATCCTACTAGATTGACCCATTTCAGTGTCACTTGGTTGACCCATTTCACCATTTGGTTGACCCATTTTATTCTCATCATCACCTCTATTTACATCATTATCTACTTCACTATTCCCATCATCACCTCTATTTAAACCACTTGATTGACCCATTACAGTATTCTCATGGTAAGAAAATAAAGGATCAAATTCATTATCATTTCTACATCCAGTCTCAGCAGCCAAAGTTTGTGGAGCAGTTATCACAACATTATCCTCAACATTGTCATTCTCTATGTATTCAGTCCCAGGCCACTCATCAATCAATGACATTTTCTTTCTAATGCTTTCTTAGACAGTTTTTTAACAAACTTTTTCTTAGGTGTTTTAGTCAAAGGTTTTTTCCTAATGGGCAACTTCTTCAAACTCTTTGACTTAGGTTCTTTCACTATCTCTTCAACACTTTTGGTCTTAGGTGTTTTAGTCAAAGGTTCTGTCACTACCACTTCAACACTTTTGGTCTTACTTTCAGTTTGTGAGAGGGGATCAGGGAAAATTGTGGAAAACTAGAAGGGGGTTGAATAGTTTTACGGATTAAAACTTTGTTTTAAGATATTTAGATTGACTTATGTCAATCTATTTGGTATATGTGTTGGATATTGATAGATGAGCATATAAGTAAGTAATGTAAAAGATAAAGAGTAAAGAAACATAAAACCACAACACGAGTATTTATAGTGGTTCGGCTACAAGGACACCTTCCTTGCCCTACTCCACTCCTCGAGTACCACACTCGAGAGTTTGTAACCACTGCACAACACAAGCTCCTTAATGTGGCAGAGAAGCCTTCATAACGTCGCCTACTCTTTATCCGGTACTAGGCTAGACACCGAGTTCTTCCACGAGGTTGAAGGATGCAGGATTTCTGACCAAGTTTTAATATTTATAATTGTCTCATTTACCTATGGTCTTATGCACTCACGGGTAGTGTACTCGGTCGTGTGTAGTGTAGTAATCAGTAAAACCGAGGTCTTCCCAAGAGCTATGTGAGCGGATTCTATATTAAGTCTATGTGTCACTGGTTTTAACTGGTTTGAGGTAGAAATGATTAATTAACTAAGAAACAAGAAATAAAACGCGTAAAATAAATAGAGGTTGTGATCAATGAAGAGAAAGTGTGCTAACCTAGTTACTCATCCTATCATGTAATGTCTATATTTTATTACTTCCAATTGATTCAAGTGGGGTTTTAATTCGCTAGGATAGCATTTGGTCAATTCGTCCTAACCTATCAACAAAGGCTCCTACCCGACGTCAACAGTTTACCCCTTGGGAAAATTCTGGTGTTTGACCCCTACATATCACTCTAACTCTAATGTTTTCATTTTTAACAACATGTAACTGTCTCCTTTGCTCAACAGCTAACTTAGAAACCCTTTCTAATACAAGCCACTTAGATCCAAATTTCTCACCAACATAAAAGTTTCCAAGTGAAATCATACCTTGTTTCTGCATTTTTTCTAACTTTCTCAAAGCTCTATTTCTATCTGCTTCATAATCCCCATCACAGTCTGATGCACTATCAAATTCATGTAGGTCCACATCTTCTTCTTCTGGCTCATCTTCTACTGCAGACCTAACATTCCTAAGATAATTCTCCCTAAAATCATCCATATCAACAGCAACATCCTCTATATTGTTATCCTAATCTATAAATACATCATTATCTACTTCAGTACTCCTCTTACCATCTTTCTTCATCCTACTAGATTGACCTATTTTAGTGTCACTTGGTTGACCCATTTCACCACTTGGTTGACCCATTTCATTCTCATCATCACCTCTATTTACATCATTATCTACTTCACTATTCCCATCATCACCTCTATTTAAACCACTTGATTGACCCATTTCAGTATTCTCATGGTAAGAAAATAAAGGATCAAATTCATTGTCATTTCTACATTCAGTCTCAGCAGCCAAAGTTTGTGGAGCAGTTATCACAACATTATCCTCAACATTTTCATTCTCTATGTATTCAGTCCCAGGCCACTCATCAATCAATGACATTTTCTTTCTAATGCTTTCTTAGACAGTTTTTTAACAAACTTTTTCTTAGGTGTTTTAGTCAAAGGTTTTTTCCTAATGGGCAACTTCTTCAAACTCTTTGACTTAGGTTCTTTCACTACCACTTCAACACTTTTGGTCTTAGGTGTTTTAGTCAAAGGTTCTGTCACTACCACTTCAACACTTTTGGTCTTACTTTCAGTTTGTGAGAGGGGATCAGGGAAAATTGTGGAAAACTAGAAGGGGGTTGAATAGTTTTACGGATTAAAACTTTGTTTTAAGATATTTAGATTGACTTATGTCAATCTATTTGGTATATGTGTTGGATATTGATAGATGAGCATATAAGTAAGTAATGTAAAAGATAAAGAGTAAAGAAACATAAAACCACAACACGAGTATTTATAGTGGTTCGGCTACAAGGACACCTTCCTTGCCCTACTCCACTCCTCGAGTACCACACTCGAGAGTTTGTAACCACTGCACAACACAAGCTCCTTAATGTGGCAGAGAAGCCTTCATAACGTCGCCTACTCTTTATCCGGTACTAGGCTAGACACCGAGTTCTTCCACGAGGTAGAAGGATGCAGGATTTCTGACCAAGTTTTAATATTTATAATTGTCTCATTTACCTATGGTCTTATGCACTCATAGGTAGTGTACTCGGTCGTGTGTAGTGTAGTAATCGGTAAAACCGAGGTCGTCCCAAGAGCTATGTGAGCGGATTCTATATTAAGTCTATGTGTCACTGGTTTTAACTGGTTTGAGGTAGAAATGATTAATTAACTAAGAAACAAGAAATAAAACGCGTAAAATAAATAGAGGTTGTGATCAATGAAGAGAAAGTGTGCTAACCTAGTTACTCATCCTATCATGTAATGTCTATATTTTATTACTTCTAATTGACTCAAGTAGGGGTTTAATTCGCTAGGATAGCATTTGGTCAATTCGTCATAACCTATCAACAAAGGCTCCTACCCGACGTCAACAGATTACCCCTTGGGAGTCGAGTGGTTTTTAGTCACCTAAGCCAAATCATTAAATACCCTAAATGCAAGATACGAAGTAATGAGTTGTAACACCCCCAAAAATGACTCAGCGGAAGCATACAAGTATTGAGGTGCTACTAAATTGGTATCACAACATAAGCATAGAACAATTGGTTTTTTATAAATAAACTTTTATTTATTCTTAAAAACAATGTTTACATTATTAATTAGTGCGAAAAATGGCCCATTATAAAAAGGTGGTCCCAATACATAAATCAGAGTCGTCTATAACCATGCCATGCCTTTGCCTTGCGCCTCCAAAAATAAGCCATCACCTCAAAACACGAAGATACATGCTAAAGAGGTCACTTATTTGGTGAGTTCATAGGTTTATTTAAAAAGGGATTTCAGTATACTGTTTCAAATTTGGTTTTTGATGATCATTACATCTTGCATAATGTCATAAAGTTTATGATTTCAATTCATAAAAGGATTTCATAAAAGAGATTTCATTAGTGGACCATAAGTAGGGTATATGTACATTACAACGAATATAATGTCATAAATTGAATCTATTACGCTTGCACTAAGTTCATGCAACCGAAGCTACGACAGTTTCTGTATGCACAAGGAAGTCATACAATTAAGGAGCCCATGGTGAGTGTTTATCCCAATACACTCGGTCCCGACATGCTATATGTTTCGCCTTGACCCAAGCGGGGTCAACCGAACAGGGGAGTCACCCCCAATAGATCTATTTATAACATTCGCGCTTCCTAGCTGGAATTGACGGTTCATGAAAAGGGCAATTCGGGATCTAAAGTCTTAGGCTAAGCTGCGTAATATTCTAAGTCAAACATTTTGGTATGGTCCATAAAACATTAATGTATAATGTATCTTAAAACATATCAATCAAAGGCATAGTATGCATGGAAATGTACCATTTATATCATTTAAGTAAAATGAGCATGTATCTTCCCCCAAAACAAGTATAAAACAGATTAAAAGTAGGGGCTATGAAACTCACTTTGGCAATGTGCAATATGAAGTCTAAAGGGAATTTATTCAAGGAGTGATAGTGCACGGCTCCGACACGCAACCTAATTAATACGGAAATTTAGTCTTTATGTTTAAGACTCGATAAAGTTTAACTAACTTTATAAATTTTTAAATGTTTGTGTTATTGTTGCTTTTGTGGCAGCATTTAGTTTGAAAATAGTTTTTCAAAAGTTTTTGTGTGTATTGGCGTATGGAAGTGTGTAGGTATATACATATAGGGTAGTAAAATATCAAGTCGAAGAAGTCTTTGATTCGTCGATAACCCAAAGACAGCGTATGGAAAGAAATTACGTATGAATAGGGGATGAGCTTGGGTTTTAATAGGACATCGTTAAAAGTATATAATTGTATATTTTCCATACAAGTACTATATATATTAGTGGTAAAAATCATATTCCGAGTAATAATTTTTAAAAGGGAAGCCATAGTCTGTACTTATGAATTATAAGTAAAGGATTTTTAGTAAAATCGGACATAATCCCGTTTATACGTTTTAGAGGTATGTTTTGGAAAAAAATAATAAAGCGTTATTATACTAAATGGTTTTGTTTAGTTTGCATATAACGTTTATAAAAAAATATAGTTTAGCGTTTTAAAAGGTGAGTTTTGTTTATAGTTATAGTTGGTGATTTGTTTATAAAATGTGCCGTTTTAGAAATGGTAGTTTAAATATACCATCGTTCTTATGGTTTTAGAAAGAAAAAAAAATAACATGTGATATTAATTGGAAGACCTTAGAAAACGTAGTTTAGTTTTATAAGCTTTAAGTTAGTATATATTAGGTGAATTGTCAAGACGTGGATTTAGAGTAGCAAATTATGTAGTCGATGTAAAACAAGTAAATGAGTGAGTCGTGAGCGAATAGACGAGATGGGTCGTAAAGAGATGTGTCGAACTAGATACAAGACTTGTCGAATAACAATGACGCTTAGCCGGGTGACACCTGAGATGAATCGGTTTAACATATCTTTTACGGAGTGATTTATGGACTGAGCAACATCAACCGGACCCTAAACATCACTAGTATGGGCTGCAGCCATTTGGTGGACTGCCAAGGAGAGATGAGCTTCGACCCATCTTTAAACAATTAAATGGGCCCTCAACGTGAGCTGGACTGTGGCCCAGGCCGACAATATTGAACGCATCCCACAAGAAGGATAGGCAGTAATATGTTTAGTGTTTTGACATTCAAAGAGGGGTAAGAAACATGATATTGCAATACCTAAATGCATTCAATTGGAAAAAGAAGGCAGACACATATTTGTAAAACTTTGACACTCAATGGGAACAAGGATATGATATACAATTTGACAACATAACTAGGTTGAAAACGGGGTGTATGACTCATGATTCGAAGGCTCACACTAAGACCAAAGGACTATGCTAAGCGTCTCGAATCTCTCCAAGTGTCATGAGCCCTTTGTGAGGCAATACCTCACGAGTCCAACCAAGGCTCTTGTTTCGACCTTAGAACCTAACGATTATTCAACAATATTTTGACAAAAAGTGAGCAATTTCTGAGTCAAAGACTCGAACCAAAGTCGACCAACAACGCTCTCTTCGGAAATAATTCCTAAACCGCAAGACTAGCAGCAAGGTTGATCAACAACAACAAAAGAAAATATAGTAGTCGTGACTATTCTGTTTTTATGCGTCGTTATTTAATCCAAAACAAACAAATGAGCCACTGGGCTAATTATTCATAAGCCGAAACGTCAATAATCTGTTTTTCATGATTATTAGTTAACTTTATTTTTTTTTTATTATTTTTTTTAATTATTGTTTTTGTTCTTTTTGCCTGCCACACAATACCAACAACAATACCATAACCATAATGTTTCGACAATCAAGACTATTAATCATTCAAGTATTTGTATCATACATAATTGTATTAATAAATTAAAGGGCAAATCGCATAAAAAGGTACTCATCTTATGTCCAATTTCAATTAAAGGTATTATTCTTTTTTTTTCTCAATTTAAGGTACCCGACTTTTTTTTTGGGCCGATTTAGGTTTTTTACTAACTTCCGTTAACTATTTCGTTAGTAAATTACATATTTGGTCCTTGAGTTTGTATAGGCATTACATGTTTGGTCCTTCAGTCCGTTTTGCACATTTTCAAAAAATATTTTTCAAAAAAAATTTCGAAATATTTTTTTTCCAAATTTTTTTCAAAAACAATTTTTCGAAATATTTTTTTTCCAAATTTTTTTCAAAAAAACTTTTTCGAAATATTTTTAATCAAAAAAAAAATTTTGAAATATTTTTTTTCCAAATTTTTTTCGATATATTTTTTTTCAAAAAAAAATTTCGAAATTTTTTTTCGTGCGAAAACGGATGAAAATATTTTGAATTTTTTTTTTGAAATATTTCGAAAAAGTTTTTTTGAAAAAAATTTGGAAAAAAATATTTCGAAAAATTGTTTTTGAAAAAAATTTGGAAAAAAAAATATTTCGAAAATTTTTTTTTGAAAAATATTTTATTTTTGAAAAATATTTTTTGAAAATGTGCAAAAACGGATTGAAGGACCAAACATGTAATGCCTATACAAACTCAAGGACCAAACATGTAATTTACTAACGAAATAGTTAACAGAAGTTAGAAAAAAACCTAAATCGGCCCAAAAAAAAAGTCGGGTACCTTAAATTGAGAAAAAAAAAGAATAGTACATTTAATTGAAATTGGACATAAGATGAGTACCTTTTTATGCGATTTGCCCTAAATTAAATAATCAATTTAAGACAAATGAAATTATCATCTTACAATTATTTTGACAGTTGGGTCGTGGTGAAGAAAACGAACATAAGTGCTTCAATTGAGCAAGAACTAGAGTGAATTAGAAAGAATTGAGTCTTGAATTAGAGCTTCTTGACCTTGAATTGTAAAACCCCCCAACTAATTCCAAGAACCCCTTTGACTTGCATGAACCCTAATTTCGAATTTTTGATAAAATGATGATAAAACTTTCTGAGATGAACCCTTTTATAGTGGAAAGAATTGGAAGGAGATAGTGACTCTATTGTTAACCCAAAACATGTTTCCTACCAATCTAAGCTTTCTCTTGGCACCCATCTCTTTCCACAGCCACGCCTCATGATGACTAGGGGTGTAGGATGCTATTTGGGGAGGAGGAAGAAGATGTTTTCATGCTTGACTATCAAAGAGAAGAGAAGTTCCCATTTTCATGTTTGTTTTCTCTGGTTTGTGTCGACAAAGGAGAGAGAGAGGGGACAGGTGTATTAAAACGTGGGAGAGAGAAGGGAGACAGAGTTTAATCTCTTTTTTGTTTTATTAGACGGAACAGTATAATCGGTACCCCGTGTTTTGTCGAATCTTCGAGTAAACGTACCTTCCCGGTACCCGAAAGATATAGAAATTATATTTTTAGAAGCGTTTTTGTAAGTGTAATAATATATTTTTATTATTACGTAGAAATTTGATTATAAATGTTTGCCGTTATTAATTTGGTGTTGGTCTGCGTGCGGTGCCGTGACTTCTAAATTCACGAGATAATCTCTTGTTTTCTTTAGTGAATTATCCTTGAATGATAAAATGGGTATATTTCACTTATCTCATTATTTATTTTTAGTTTTGTATGCTACTGCGTTGCAGTATGCGGAATAACTAATGGATTAAGCTTATGTACGCTTAAATTTTAACTTGAAAAATAATAAATTTCACTTTTATTATACGGATACTTAGTGGACCAGTATCGCGTGTGCGGAGTTGGGTTTTTAAGGAAACGAGATGACCTCTTGTTTTTAAATTTAAATATTGACATCTGTCAGAAAATAACCGATTTGAATTTTCTGACGTGATAAATATTATTATAATAATTCGAAATTTTACGGGTTGTTATAGTCTACCCACCTTACAGGAGATCCGTCCCGGATCTCAGTTTACGTTACCCGATAGGATGCCGGGAACGAGGTGGTGGTATTTGGAACAAGATTTGAATTTTTTTCCTAGGTTGTTCTAGGGTTTCCTCTTTGGGTATGGGTACCTAGGTGTTATACCAGTAGCACATCCTCTATCTGAGGAGCCATGATTTTCTGGGGTAGGTTCATTGAGTGAAATTTCTAATTCTTGATGTTATCATGTTTCACTATTTTGTTAATGTGAGAATCTCTAACTTCCCATGGTAAAACGTACCCATTTTTGGTATTTAATGATTCTAAAGTATAGTGGTTAGATCTTAAGGTTTTCTACGGGTTTGTGTGTTTTCTTCTTTAAGGAATGGGGAAACATTTGTTTTCGATTTTTTTTTCTTTTGACTAAATGTTTATACAAGTTTGACTAAGACCAGATTTCAAAATCAATAATGTGTAAAAATGACACATTTTTTTTAAAAGATTATAAAACCGGTTCTTAATTATGGGATGTACAAGGAAGTTTTGCGAAACTTTTAGTGTTTCAGCATTGTGTCTCATTTTAATGAGGGATTTGGAAAATATTATTGTTGGATTTTTATTTTTTTATTTTTTATTTTTTTTAAGGAGAATCTTCCAATTTGAAAATTTTGTTGTAGTAAGGATGTGTAGCAGGATATAACATTTACTCATAGCTACGAGTACGGTTTAGTTGTCTAAGTTGGGTAAGGATGGAGGTTTAATAGTTGATGAACCTCATGGTTATCTATGGTTTTAAGCAGAGGTGTAGGATACATCGTAAGGTCAGGCTTAGCTATCAAGGAGGACATTGATCATTTTTGTTTATGGGGTATTAACTTAAAACACATTTCAAGGAAATAAGTAACCAATAGAGTGGTTCTGGGATACTTTTCAAAACACTTTATTTTGGTAAGGTATGGGTAGAATTGTAGTTTACTTTATGGTGTAATGGTAAGGTGGTAATTTGGTTTGTAGAATGATTCATGAAGTATAATGGTTTGAGGGATAATCGGAAATAGTTTGTATGGCAACTCTTTTATTTCGTTTGTAGGAGGGTAACAAGGTAGGCACTGTTATTCTTAAGAGGTAGGTGGAGCTTCTAGGTATTAAATTCTCAGGGTAGGGCGTAAAGTTTTCAAGTTTCTGTAGGATTATCGGTCCTTTATCATGCCCTTCTAGATTTTGCCAGAGGTTTATTGTATTTTCTCATATGTTCTATTGAAAAATTTCTCCTAGAATGGTTTGATTTGTCCATGGGGTGTAAGGTGTGGAGTAGGAGTTACTATAACATAACCCGGTTGTGATATGCAATTATAAAGTTTATGATTAAGAAGTAGTATGACGCCAGTGAGTGGCTTATGATTAAAGAATATTGTGACGCCAGTGAGTGACTTATGATAGGGTGATGCCAGTGAGTGGTTTATTACTAGGGAATGCCAGTGAGTGGCTTGTGATTAAGGGATGCCAGTGAGTGAGTTGTGGTCAGGGAATGCCGGTGAGTGGCTTGTGATTAAGGGATGCCAGTGAGTGACTTGTGGTCAGGGAATGCCGGTGAGTGGCTTGTGATTAAGGGATTCCAGTGAGTGACTTGTGGTCTGGGAATGCCGGTGAGTGGCTTGTGACTAAGGGATAGTGTGATGCCAAAGTGTAGCTTTAGTGTAACGCCAATGTGTGACTTATTAAAATGTTACATGTTTATTAAAATATTATCATTTTTTCACTGGACATAAAGCTATTATAACTATCCTAAGTACTGCAAAATTCACCTCTGAGTCGGACATAGGTGATCAGGCTATGTCCCACTGTCCCTGGTTAAATATAGGTGATCAATCTATATTCAACCGAGGTTCAATGAATTTTGAAATACTTAGCTTAGTTACGCTAGTAATATGTCCCAATACTTTTAAAGGTTGTCTTGAAGGGTTAGGACAATTATTCTCTTTATGTGAGGGAAAGGTGCAGTGCTGTGGTATGTGAATATACGTATAGGGAAGGTAATTATAACCTATAATGAAATTAGGTGAGCAGTGATAAAACATGTATCTTATCAAGTATGATGTCAACAGGATCATAAGTGAGGCATCAACTTGGCAGGCAGGCACGTGTCGGTCATAGGGTTAAGTTTTTGTAAAAGTGGTTATAGTCTAGGTTTTAAAAATACCCAGTTCTCTATAACCTAGGCTCTGATGCCAATCTGTAACACCCCCAAAAATGACTCAGCGGAAGAATACAAGTATTGAGGTGCTACTAAATTGGTATCACAACATAAGCATAGAACAATTGGTTTTTCATAAATAAAATTTTATTCATTCTTAAAAACAATGTTTACATTATTAATTAGTGCGGAAAATGGCCCATTATAAAAAGGTGGTCCCAATACATAAATCAGAGTCGTCTATAACCATGCCATGCCTTTTCCTTGCGCCTCCAAAGATAAGCCATCACCTCAAAACCTGAAGATACATGCTAAAAGGGGTCAGCTTACGCTGGTGAGTTCATAGATTTATTTAAAAAGGGATTTCAGTATACTGTTTCAAATTTGGTTTTTGATGATCATTACGTCTTGCGTAATGTCATAAAGTTTATGATTTCAATTCATAAAAGGATTTCATAAAAGAGATTTCATTAGTGGACCATAAGTAGGGTATATGTACATTACAACGAATATAATGTCATAAATTGAATCTATTACGCTAGCACTAAGTTCATGCAACCGAAGCTACGACAGTTTCTGTATGCACAAGGAAGTCATACAATTAAGGAGCCCATGGTGAGTGTTTATCCCAATACACTCGGTCCCGACATGCTATATGTTTCGCCTTGACCCAAGCGGGGTCAACCGAACAGGGGAGTCAACCCCAATAGATCTATTTATAACATTCGCGCTTCCTAGCTGGAATTGACAGTTCATGAAAAGGGCAATTTGGGATCTAAAGTCTTAGGCTAAGCTGCGTAATATTCTAAGTCAAACATTTTGGTATGGTCCATAAAACATTAATGTATAATGTATCTTAAAACATATCAATCAAAGGCATAGTATGCATGAATGTACCATTTAAATCATTTAAGTAAAATGAGCATGTATCTTCCCCCAAAACAAATATAAAACAGATTAAAAGTAGGGGCTTTGAAACTCACCTTGGCAATGTGCAATATGAAGTCTAAAGGGAATTTAATCAAGGAGTGATAGTGCACGGCTCTGACACGCAACCTAATTAATACGACAATTTAGTCTTTATGTTTAAGACTTGATAAAGTTTTACTAACTTTATAAATTTTTAAATGTTTGTGTTGTTGTTGCTTGTGTGGCAGCATTTAGTTTGAAAATAGTTTTTCAAAAGTTTTTGTGTGTATTGGCTTATGGAAGTGTGTAGGTATATACATATAGGGTAGTAAAATATCAAGTCGAAGAAGTCTTAGATTCGTCGATAACCCAAAGACATCGTATGGAAAGAAATTACGTATGAATAGGGGATGAGCTTGGGTTTTAATAGGACATCGTTAAAAGTATATAATTGTATATTTTCCATACAAGTACTATATATATTAGTGGTAAAAATCATATTCCGAGTAATAATTTTTAAAAGGGAAGCCATAGTCTGTACTAATTATAAGTAAAGGATTTTTAGTAAAATCGGACATAATCCTGTTTATACGTTTTAGAGGTATGTTTTGGAAAAAAAATAATAAAGCGTTATTATACTAAATGGTTTTGTTTAGTTTGCATATAACGTTTATAAAAAAATATAGTTTAGCGTTTTAAAAGTTGAGTTTTGTTTATAGTTATAGTTGGTGATTCGTTTATAAAATGTGCCGTTTTAGAAATGGTAGTTTAAATATACCATCGTTCTTATGGTTTTAGAAAGAAAAAAAAATAACATGTGATATTAATTGGAAGACCTTAGAAAACGTAGTTTAGTTTTATAAGCTTTAAGTTTGTATATATTAGGTGAATTGTCAAGACGTGGTTTTAGAGTAGCAAATTATGTAGTCGATGTAAAACAAGTAAACGAGTGAGTCGTGAGCAAATAGACGAGATGGGCCGTAAAGAGATGTGTCGAACTAGATACAAGACTTGTCGAATAACAATGACGCTTAGCCGGGTGACACCTGAGATGACTCAGTTTAACATATCTTTTACGGAGTGATTTATGGACTAAGCAACATCAAGCGGACCCTAAACATCACTAGTATGGGCTGCATCCATTTGGTGGACTGCCAAGGAGAGATGGACTTCGACCCATCTTTAAACAATCAAATGGGCCCTCAACGTGAGCTGGACTGTGGCCCAGGCCAACAATATTGAACGCATCCCACAAGAAGGATAGGCAGAAATATGTGTAGTGTTTTGACATTCAAAGAGGGGTAAGAAACATGATATTGTAATACCTAAATGTATTCTAATGGAAAAAGAAGGCAAACACATATTTGTAAAACTTTGACACTCAAAGGGAACAAGGATATGATATACAATTTGACAATATAACTAGGTTGAAAACGGGGTGTATGACTCATGAGTCGAAGGCTCACACTAAGACCAAAGGACTATGCTAAGCGTCTCGAATCTCTCCAAGTGTCGTGAGCCCTTTGTGAGGCAATACCTCACGAGTCCAACCAAGGCTCTTGTTTCGACCCTAGAACCTAACGATTATTCAACAATATTTTGACAAAAAGTGAGCAATTTCTGAGTCAAAGACTCGAACCAAAGGCGACCAACAACGCTCTCTTCGGAAATAATTCCTAAACCGCAAGACTAGCAGCAAGGTTGATCAACAACAACAAAAGAAAATATAGTAGTCGTGACTATTCTTTTTTTATGCGTGGTTATTTAATCCAAAACAAACAAATGAGCCACTAGGCTAATTATTCATAAGCCGAAACGTCAATAATCTGTTTTTCATGATTACTAGTTAACTTTTTTTTTTTCTTTTTGCCTGCCACACAATACCAACAACAATACCATAACCATAATGTTTCGAAAATCAAGACTATTAATCATTCAAGTATTTGTATCATACATAATAGTATTAATAAATTAAATAATCAATTTAAGACAAATGAAATTATCATCTTACAATTATTTTGACAGTTGGGTCGTGGTGAAGAAAACGAACATAAGTGCTTCAATTGAGCAAGAACTAGAGTGAATTAGAAAGAATTGAGTCTTGAATTAGAGCTTCTTGACCTTGAATTGTAAAACCCCCCAACTAATTCCAAGAACCCCTTTGACTTGCATGAACCCTAATTTCGAATTTTTGATAAAATGATGATGAAACTTTCTGAGATGAACCCTTTTATAGTGGAAAGAATTGGAAGGTGATAGTGACTCTATTGTTAACCTAAAACATGTTTCTACCAATCTAAGCTTTCTCTTGGCACCCATCTCTTTCCACAGCCGCGCCTCATGATGACTAGGGGTGTAGGATGCTATCTGGGGAGGAGGAAGAAGATGTTTTCAGGCTTGACTATCAAAGAGAAGAGAAGTTCCCATTTTCATGTTTGTTTTCTCTGGTTTGTGTCGACAAAGGAGAGAGAGAGGGGACAGGTGTATTAAAACGTGGGAGAGAGAAGGGAGATAGAGTTTAATCTCTTTTTTGTTTTATTAGACGGAACAGTATAATCGGTACCCCGTGTTTTGTCGAATCTTCGAGTAAACGTACCTTCCCGGTACCCGAAAGATATAGAAATTATATTTTTAGAAGCGTTTTTGTAAGTGTAATAATATATTTTTATTATTACGTAGAAATTTGATTATAAATGTTTGCCGTTATTAATTTGGTGTCGGTCTGCGTGCGGTGCCGTGACTTCTAAATTCACGAGATAATCTCTCGTTTTCTTTAGTGAATTATCCTTGAATGATAAAATGGGTATATTTCACTTATCTCATTATTTATTTTTAGTTTTGTATGCTACTGCGCTGCAGTATGCGGAATAACTAATGGATTAAGCTTATGTATGCTTAAATTTTAACTTGGAAAATAATAAATTTCACTTTTATTATACGGATACTTAGTGGACCAGTATCGCGTGTGCGGAGTTGGGTTTTTAAGGAAACGAGATGACCTCTTGTTTTTAAATTTAAATATTGACATCTGTTAGAAAATAACCGATTTGAATTTTCTGACGTGATAAATATTATTATAATAATCTAAAATTTTACGGGTTGTTATATGAGTGCCCTGGCACAAGCATCTTAGACACTCATCCCTAACTTCTTAAGTTCATCCGGAAGACCGGTGATCATTTGGTCAGTTCGCACAAGCGAGGAAGGGTCATCACTTGGTCAATTCTTACATTTTCCAACTCTACCTAACTACTTAGGGTCAGTTGGTCAATTGTCCTAAGCAACTAGATACGACCGCATTTCAAAACTACCGAAGCTAGGGTAACTACCAACGAACTATGCATGCATACACTGAAAACATAAACAATTCATTCAAGGAATCATAACTAGGCTAGCACCAAAGGTGCTTAGCCTATCATATTAAAAGAAACAATGAATTCAATGTTTAACATAATGAAAGACATGAATCAAAAGTAAAAGATAGAAATGATCGCTAATGCTTATCGATATGGAGTGATTCCTCCCTTGGAGATGGCTCCGTATGCTCCGAATGATCTGCCTTTGGAACCCTTTTCACGTTCTCTGACTTTGAGTTGTGAGTGAATGATGTGAAATGCAGAAATTAGGGCTTGTATTTATAGGCACAATCCTAGTTATGGTGTAACTAGAGTTGAGAGTTTCGCCATAACTTCAATAATCCTCCAAATGAAACTCTTGTTAAATAGGTTACGACGTAACACTTGGGAAATGTTACGCCGTATCTTCAATACAGAACTCTTTTAGGTGGACTACGGCGTAATGCTTGTGAGGAGTTACGGCATAGTTGATGGAGGTGCAAAATATTTCTTGACCTAGATGATTACGGCATAACCTTAGTTGAAAGTTACGCCGTAATTGCTGTTGAGTAGGCAATCCAAGATAAAGTACTGGCCACGGCGTAATGTGAGAGAATAAGTTACGCCGTAGCTTCTTCATGAGTAGCATACTATCATAAACCGTTAGGAAAATCTCCAAATCCGCTTCTCTTAATATACAATGCTTATAATTTACCTGAAAGTGAAATATAAAGGAATACAAGCGTAAATCCATATAAATGATATAAAATATGAGTATTATTGAGGGAAATTGACACTTAAAAGTCAGGATTATTTGATGTTATCAAATATCCCCCCACTTGAACTCTACTTACCCTCAAGTAGACTTTATTAGAAAATTTTCTAAAAAGATATCCCCCATTACCTGGAAGATATGAGTTTAAAAATCTCTTATGCTAGAATAAATCAAAGCCGAACACCTCACGAAATGGGAACAAAACACTCAAATTCTCTCATCTAGTCTAAGTGTCAATTTTGGGGTGATCACTCAAACCACAGTCATAGCATGTATTCTATCATAAGCTTGATGGTTACACAAATCTCCACCACTAGAGTTAAGGACTAAAAAATTCTTGAAGGCAATATGGGTGGACACAACATGGGTTAAGGGTGAAATGTCATTACTAACGTGTCACGGCAAAGTGGAAAAAATTAATGATACATGACCAAATCCATGGCCAAGACACCAAAGATTGCTCGCTTCATCACCTAGACACGCTTCATGACTAAAAGGTAGGATAAGACATGGGAAATAATTTGTGTAAAAGAAAAGTAACGAAACAAATAGTCTTAACCTATAACCAAGTTTCCACCACCTACCGTTCATCCAAAGTTCAAGATTTAAGGTGAAGAAACCAGATCATGATATAACAAGTAGATGTGCCATTAGCGGACATCATGATGGGCACATTACCTGTTCTTCAACTGTTGGCGCAATAATTACCAACTCAATTATTCAAATGTGACCGAGGTGGCCTCCTGGATGCTTAATCTTTGATGAGCTTCAATCATAGTGCTTATAAAATTGCACTTTACAATAAACAAAAACTATATATATATATATATATATATATATACATATACATATATATATATATATATATATATATATATTCGAATCATCACTTTTTTTCTCATCATAACTAAAAACATAACATCCCCCACTTGAGATGAACATATAATGAGAATCTGGGGGGTCTTCAATGATCTTCAAATATAAGTCTTTGACGAAAGCGTGATTTCCGAACCTTTCTACGTGAACCTTGAACTTAGGCAAACAATGACTTCCCGATCACAAATTAAGACTACACGGTAGGCTAAGGCGAATGGGTGTAACGAAACAATATATATTGGGTTAAAAAAATGAAAGGAATGGCTCAGACATGTGTATCTAGGGGTATCTTACACTAAAGGTGAGTGCAACAAAAGGGTTTAACATGGGGGTCAAACAGTCGAGGTGACTAATCGATAGACAAGGATAGGCTATTTGGGTGATAATCCTAAAATTATTGCCTTCTCAAACTGATTATTCCATATACATTAAGCGAACTCAACATACCTCGTCTAAGGTCTCGAAATGATGCAAAGGCCAAATTCTAAAGTTTACAAGCTACCAGCATACTCATAATTTGGTGGATTTGGGTAAATAAGTGGAAACGGATAAGGCTAATCTAACAATAAAATATCAAGGGTTATAATATGCTCGGCTAAGGTCTAATCTAGTTAGGTTAGGAAAAACATGTCAAAATTTTAAAAATGGCATAATTTTTCAAAATAAACTAGAAAAACGAGGGCAAATAAGTTCAAGTAATAATTCTACTCCCGCCCCCCCAATTGAGATGTACAAAGTCCCTTTTGTACTAAACGTTAAATAAAGGTGAAGAGAAAGTAGAATTAGAGCGAGAATTTCCATGAAATTCGCTCCTAAAAAGAAAGAAGGCACACGAAGAAAATCGTGCCTTCGCTTAAGCATCCATGAGCAAACTTCAATCCCTGAAATCACACTAACCAACAAGCATAATTCTAAAAAAGAAAAAGAAAAATAAACAAAAGAAATCTAACTCACTTTCATAGGAATCACGGTTGCATTTAGCATATGAAACAAGCCTTTTAAACCACTTAGTGTCCCAAGTGGACGAATGTAGTCTCGGAAGGGCTTACAAGGAACATACCCACAAAGTTCATTTAAAACTAATATAAGGTTATTGTGTTAATACTGGAAAAATTAAGACTGCAGGAGAATTACGACGTAACCCTAAAGAGGAGTTACGCCATAGTTGTGGTTAAACATGGAAATCAGCTAATGAGGATTTGCTACGGCTTAGCCATAGAATGAGATTACGCCGTAATGGTTTATAACCTGGAGAGAATAGGTACTGAGGAGATGTTACGGCGTAACCATGAGGATGAGTTACGCCTTAAATTTAGGACATAACAACTCCCCATTTTAGTAACTTGTCAATTCATCTCCAATTCCTGCAAAAAATGTTAAAAACACAAAACCCAACAAAAATGAAATAAAAGAAATAAAAAGAATAGTTCAGGTTGTCTCCCGAAAGAGCACTTTTCTTTATTATCGAGTCTTTAAGTTAGACTCAAAGCCATGGGGCTTATGGTAGCCTTCGAGCTTGGCCAACCTCGTCTATCTCTTTCATTAGGTTGTGTCTGACCCATGCGACATTAGTAGCTGTGCGAAGAAACTCCTTTGTCTCAATCTTCCGAACCTTGTAAAATTTTTTGTCCTGCCCTAAGTGGTACTTTGTAATTTCAAAATTTTCAGCTATAATTGGTGGCGACCTTTTGTACGAAATACCAAGAAGTTTGCACCTCCGTTTTTCGTATGCCTCATCATCTGGGTTAGTGAACCCATCATGACCTTGTAGTTCAAGGTAGTCCATAATTCCCTCAATGTCATCATCATTGGACTTAGTTCCTTTAAACCATTCATCATCTAGTAATTCTTCAATAAGCACATGCTTACACTCTTCTTTTCATCACCCCATGTATCCTTGTTGTCATTATTCATCCATTAGGAATCTCTTCTTCACTTGGGTCTTTTTCACTCATGCAACCCTTCCAAATTTTTTCCTTAGTAGAAGCGTCCCTTTTCCATACTTGATTTTACCCAATCATCAAATCCTAACTTATCTAACCAAGGTAGCTCCGTTCTTTCATTGTCATTAGTTGAGGTCCATAAAAATTTGTCATCCCCAACTCTAGCTATGCTACTCCCCCCTCCCCCGTTACAGTCTTCGTCAAACGGGTTACACGAAGCCCAATATATTTCACCAACGGTTTTTACCTTTTCACACCAATGTTTCCGAACCGTCTTGTCGTTGGTGTTGCTATTATCAACAATTCCATAATCTGAGATTGACTTGTTTGTTGTTTTATGAATTGTATTAATACTGGGGGTTTCACAGTTAACACTGCGGCTAAGATCTGCCCAAATTCTTCTTTTGGCGTTATTGTTTTTCTCGCCATAAACAATCTGTACCCACGCATCGAATGTAATAGTCCCATCATTAGTTGAAGACCACATGTACTTATTGTTTTTCACCCTTTCCTTATCATCTCCACCATCACAAATGTCATCATAGGGGTTACATGAAGCCCAAAGGTCGTACCATTTATCATTGTCCACAGGATTAGCTTTGCACCAATGGTATTTCATTTTAGATAGGTAATTTAGATCCATGTTCTGAATTTTGGGCCAATCATTTTCAGGTTCAGGTTTTCGTACTGAATTATTGTTACACCGTAACTTTGTAGAGTGGTTATGGCGTAACCTGCACTGTTGCGTCTTTCAGCATCAGTTTCCTGCACATGGTGACTATTAGTAATACAGTGCTTGTGTGTGATGGTGCTAGGAACAACTTTATTTTTCCCATTTTTGACAACACAAACAGTTTCAATAGGGTGGCATTTTCCTACATCATCCATGTTGAGAGTAAGCTTCCTATCATTGATTTTTAAAGTTATGAATTTTCTAAAGACATTAATTTTTTGCACGCGCGGTATCCAGAAGAGGTCTACCTAAGATTAGAGGAATGTCGAGATCTTCTTCCATGTCCAAAATTACAAAATCGACAGGAAGAGTAAAATTATCAATCTTAATTAGCACATTCTCTACAACCCCCCGAGGTATGCTAACTGTCCTATCTGCCATTTCAATGGTCATGCAAAGGGGTTTGATAGGCCCAAGATTTAGTCTTTTGCACGTAGAAAACGTCATGATACTTATGCTAGCTCCCAAGTTAGCTAAAGCATTAATATTATGTAAATTATTAATAGAATAAGGGAGAATAAAACTTCCTGGGTCTTTCTCCTTTAGAGAGATCTGATTGAGGACAATAGCTGAACAACGGGCATTTAAGTTTACTTCATTTTCCACGATCGCACCATGTTCTTCGTTAGTATGTTGCTCAACTTTCCGAGTGTTCGCATTGTCATCATCCCTTTTTGATTGATTGGAGAAACAGACAACTTCTTCTTCCGAGTATCTGAAAGGGGTGTAGAGAGGTCTCCCGTTATTGGAGAATATGGCCTTGCAGGAACTATCATCATTTTTTGAGCTACCTTTATGAATTTCATTTGCCAAAATCCCAAATTTTCTTTCGCTGTTCTTTAAAGTCTCATGGTGAGCTAGGAGATTTGCTTTTGTTTCCACTTGAAAATTTTTGAACAAATTATCCCTATCGGCCTGTCGCTTGGCATCTTCTTCCAAATATTTATTTATTGATTCTTCAAGTGAAGGCTTTCTTTCTTCGTAAGGAGTTCGGTCTCCCCCATAGCGGAATCTATCATCATATTGTCGGAAGGGTCTTCCATCTCCGTACTTAACCTTTTCGATTTGGGGATTGCCGTTCTCCAAAAGGAAATCTTTAGCTAAGTGGCCCCCTCCACATGTGTCCATCCTACTTGAATAGCATGCACATTTTCCTGTAGTTTCTTCATATCTCGGCCAAGGTTTTAAATCTTATTAGTAATGGCCGCAATGCCATCCAAATTGTTTTCCCTTCCTCTATTGCTTCCTCCTTTGTGACATTTTTGAGAATGGTAGGCCATTTTTTGAATAGCTTCAATGGCCAGAGTATGGGTCATCCGAGGAATCGATCCCTGATAGTCCAACATTTGTCTTGTAGCAACGTTGATTCCTTTGTAGAAAATATTGACCTTTTGCTGGCTGTTTAGATCTTGAGTGGGACACTTGTAAAGCAGATCATTGTATTTATCCCAAGCTTGATACAACGTCTCATCACCTTCTTGTTTAAAGTTATGGATTTCCATGAGCTGATTTGACACTTTTGAAGGCGGACAATATCTTTGAATTAAGTATATTTTAAGGTGAGCCTGTATCAACTGTCCCGGTAGGCAGTCTATCAACCCATCTTTTTGCAGCTCTAGTGAGTGTGATAGGAAAGACTCGGAGCATAACCGCATCCTTCGAGACTCCTGGTATATTAAACAGGCTAGTAATGTATTCCACATTTTCAATGTGCACGTGAGCATCATCTGTAATATTTCCAAAAAAAGGATTTGTTCTTAATTCCCTCATGAATTGCGGTCTTATCTCGAAATCAATATCTTCCCCAATTGCTGGCCTAACGAGCCCCGACCCTTATTCATCCCTAGTCATAGCCAAATATTCCTCAAGAGTGAGGTTATCAATGTCCACGACTACCATTGTACCTGAAACTTAAAAGAAATTGTGAGAAAACAAAAATTTTAAATGAACAAAAACAAAAATAGAAGACTTAACAAAAATTCTAATATAGCTCCCCGGCAGCGGCGCCAAAAACTTGATGCAGGATTTCTGACCAGGTTTTAATGTTTATAATTGTCTCGTTTACCTATGGTCTACCTTATGCACTCACGGGAAGTGTACCCAGTCGTGTGTAGTGTACTAATCGGTAAAACCGAGGTCATCCCAAGAGCTATGTGAGCGGATTCTATATTAAGTCTATGTGTCACTGGTTTTAACTGGTTTGAGGTAGAAATGATTAATTAACTAAGAAACAAAAAACATGTAAAATAAATAGAGTTTGTGATAAATGAAGAGAAAGTGTGCTAACCTAGTTACTCATCCTATCGTGTAATGTCTATATTTTATTACTTCCAATTGATTCAAGTGGGGGTTTAAGTCGCTAGGACAACATTTGGTCAATTCTTCCTAACGTATCAACAAAGGCTCATACCCCACGTCAAAGGTTTACCACTTGGGAGTCGAGTGGTTTTTAGTCACCTAAGCCAAGTCATTAACTACTGTACATGCAAGATTCGAAATAATGAGTGCCCGGGCACTAACATCTTAGACACTCATCCCTAACTTCTTAAGTTTATCCGGACGACCGGTGATCATTTGGTCAGTTCGCACAAGCGAGGAAGGGTCGTCAGTTGGTCAATTCTTACCCTTCCCAAATCTACCTAACTACTTAGGGTCAGTTGGTCAATTCTCCTAAGCAACTAGATACGACCGCATTTCAAAACTACCAAAGCTAGGGTAACCACCAACGAACTATGCATGCATACACTAGCAACAATTAAACGGAAGCATGAAAACATAAACAATTCATTCAAGGAATCATAACAAGGCTAGCACCAAAGGTTCTTTGCCGATCATATTAAAAGAAACAATGAATTCGATGTTTAACATAATGAAAGACATGATTTAAAAGTAAAAGATAGAAATGATCGCTAATGCTTATCGATATTGAGTGATTCCTCTCTTGGAGATGGCCTCGTATGCTCTGAAAGATCTGCCTTTGGAACCCTCTTCACGTTCTCTGACATTGAGTTGTGAGTGAATGATGTGAAATGCAGAAATTAGGGATTGTATTTATAGGCACGATCCTAGTTACGGCGTAACTAGAGTTTAGAGTTACGCCGTAACTTCAATAATCCTCCAAATGGTACTCTCGTTAAACTAGGTTACGGCGTAACACTTGGGAAAGGTTACGCCATATCTTCAATACAGAACTCTTTTAGGTGGACTACGGCGTAATGATTGTGAGGAGTTACGGCGTATTTGATGGAGTCACGAAATATTTCTTAACCTAGATGATTACAGCGTGACCTTAGTTGGGAGTTACGCCGTAATTGCTGTTGAGTTGGCAATCCAAGATAAAGTACTGGCTACGGCATAATAGGAGATAATAAGTTACGCCGTAGCTTCTTCCTGAGTAGCATACTATCATAAACCATTAGGAAAATCTCCAAATCCACTTCTCTTAAGCTCCAAAGCTCATAATTTACCTGAAAGTGAAATATAAAGAATGGAAGCGTAAATCCATATAAATGATATAAAATACAGGCATTATCAGGGGAAATTGACACTTAAAAGTCAAGATTATTTGATTTTATCATAGAACCAAACCTATCACAACGTCACCTACACTTTATCCGATACAAGGCTAGATACCGAGTTCCATTACAAAGGAGGAACTACTACCCAACACTACACCACAACACAACTACCCCAAAGGAGACACACTCCTTGTAACAACACTAGAAGGATATCAATATCCTTTAACCTAAACTATCTAACTTATACATCGATGCACCATATCGAATGTACACCTTTGGCACCATTCACTAATGCCTTCAACACGACCGTTCGACACCTTTTACTAATGCCTGCAACATAACACTTCTATGGAGGGAGGAAAGAACTATCAACAAGATGCACTTCAGTGCTCTTGATGATGACGAAGCTTAGAAACTCATGACTTGAGCTTGCACGTCTTCAAGAGGTGGTGATCTCGCCTTTAAGAGGAACCTAGAGAATCACACAAACATAAAACTACATAGAATGATCCTTTGGATATGTGGTTAGTGAGGTTAGAATACTGAGAGAATGTATATCTAAAAGTGGTTATGAGCAAGAGAGAAATGGCTCACTATTTATAAACAAAATGTGTACTGTCCCAAGGTTCCCACGGATCCCTCACCAGAGGGATTCGGCTAGTGCAAAACCTGGGATCCGGCTACTGGGTCAGTTTAGTCCTGATTTCAGGTTGCAAACCGGGTTATGGGTTATGGGTTATGTACCATGGGTTGTGGGTATTGGATTATGAATCCCCAACAAGATGCAATGTACCTAGTCATTGGGTTATGGATCTTGGGTCTTGGGTCATGGATCATAGATAATACCCAACATGACTTCATGCATGATGTCATGTAATGGGTCATGAATTATGGATCATGCTTCATAGGTATGGGTTATGGATTTATGTTTTTACCCAACAATATTCATTGTACCTAGTCAATGGGTCATGGGGCATGGGTTATGGACTTTGATTTTTACCCATTACAACATATACAAAGTACATATACATTCTTGTAAATGGTTATACATATGCATTTCTATAAGATGTAAACAATATTACTTGTTAGTGTTTTATATAACTTATTTACTAAACATGTTTTGATATATTTTTAATATGTTTAGTAAAGTGTGCTAGTAAACTATTAGCTCAAACCTTTTACGTATTTTATTTGTTTCGTTAAAATGATTTTACGTTTGTTATCAACAAAACATTAGAAGATCGTAAAATATAAATAAACGTTTTTATGGCTTATTTGTATTAACAATCTCCCCCTTTTTGTTGAAGACAAAACATAAGATTATTTTAAGAGGAAAATAAAATTCGTTAAAATTTTAATTGGAGTTTTTACTCTCTTATCTTCCTTTTTGTCGAAACAAAAAGAGCGTCGAAAAGAAACTAACACATTGTGAAAAGAAATGTTTTGATAAAACTTGTGAAATGTAACAAGATGAGAATTAAAAAGTAAGATGAGATAAATATTCTCGTCTTAGCTCCCCTTTGACGGATGCTTCCATTTTTTGAGGGCATCAAGTAATTAGGAAGGCTAAAAATGTGTATTGCAAGTATTTTTGCAATGGTTTCATTTTTGACGAAATGCTCCCCCTTGACGAGTGCTCCCTTTTGAGGAGGGCGTTAAGTAACTTAGAAAACCTAAGTGAATGTATTGCAAGCGTTTTTGCAATGATTTGATTTGACAAAAAAAGGCCCCCCCTTGTTGAGGGTGTCAAAGTCTTCATGTGTATTTTGAAAATCTACAAAACAAAGGTTAGAAAACAAGTATAAGGTGCATTGTTTCCTGCAAATGAGATTTACATTAGTTAAAAGTGTAATTCTGTTGGACGGTTATGGCGGATCCTTCCTGTGAGGGATCTGTCTAGGCTAAATTGTAGGAACCGTGTACCTGCATTCTATTGGCAGCAATGTAGATGTAAAAAGTGACGTAAACATCCAAATGAGTTATGTATTGTAGCACCAAACGTATTCTCATAACTATATACCATACAACATGTAGTTTCATTCAATAAAACAAGAGAAATGATACACATATCTCTAGAACTAAGAAAATGATACAAACATGTAGTAAATTTCCTAACAACTCTAAGTTGCGCCTAAGACTAGAGGAGAGCACCACTTGTGCTTATATTCCTATGTTTTAGGGACGACTAGATTTTGTTGACCTCATCAAAACATTCGAGAAGGTGATAGAACATGAAACATAATTCGTCACGTACTTCATGAACTAATCCTTTGACATGTTGACAATGAAAGAAATCATTGTCATCGCTAGGGAATGGTGGTGGTAGGAAGGGAGTGGTTTGAGGTGAAAAGTTTGATGAGGAAGGTGAAGGTTCCACAAGAGACTGAGGGATTTTTAGAGGCACGTTTGATGAAGTTGGAGGTGGTTTAACTAAGGGTGAAGGTGGTGGAATATGTGGCTATGGTGGAGGTAAAGAAATATCTACTTCTATATGGTCCGGTTGTTGAGTTTGGTGATTCATCATAATCCAAAATAGACCATTTGAGGGTGATGGAGAGTAGGACACGGGTGCTAGTGTGGTTTCAACACCAAAGTTTTTGTGAGAAGGTTGTTGTGGCACCATTTTCTCAATTGAGGAAAATGTTGGCAATGGTGGTAGATGAGATGGCCTAGGTGGTAAGTCCTCTAAGTTGTAAAGGTGTGGGGATGAGAGTGGAGTGGTGAAAGAGATATCTCTAGGTACTATAGGTGATGGTTTAGTGGAGGTACGGGTGTTTGGCTTAGGAGGTATGGTAGTGTTTGGCAAGGGTTGTCTTGTGGGAAAAATCCTTTTGGGAGTTGGCTTGATTGGTAGAGTTGGTTGTGAAGGAGTTATCGTGTTTGAGGCTTTGATGGGTGAAGATTCGGTTGAGGAGATTTCATGAACAACCCGAGAAATTTTCTTGGGAGGTCCTTTGGTAGACGAGTTAACACTAGGGACTTTCCTCATGGTGAAATGATAGAAAGGGAATGTGTAAAAGGAAGACTTTTGTTACTGAGAATGAGTGTGTGAATGGTAATTTGGAAGTCTTAACACAAGTGGTTTATAAAGAAGGAGATTTGGCAAGTGAATTAAGGCTTAAGCCACTAAGATCCTTCAATTTGCAATGATTAGCATGCACAAGAGTCAATTATAGAGTTGTACTGATCTAGGAAGTCATTTAGGACAATGTGAAGTGTTGAGATTAACCAAGATGGTTTGAAATGATGATATCAAGTAGGATTTGTTAGTCTGTGCAGACGGTTCCAACGGATCCCTCACTTGAGGGATCCGGCTAGGCTAAACCAAGGGATCCGGCTCTTAGGAGCCAAGAAAAGGATTGATGAGGTTCTAGTAAGGTCTAGTACCTATGTATCTTGAGTGTTTTTAGTCTCTTCAGGTGTCTTAAATAATATGAGACTTAAATGATCAAGTGTAATGAGGGAGGGTAGCTAATGATGTCCTTTATGGAAAGATATGGAGTTTTTATGAACACCAAAGGTTAATAAAGGATGACACTAAGAATTTTGAGGGTGTCAAGTGGAGTCAAATGATCCTAAAGATAAGATGATGATCTAAGGAAAATTTAGAAAATTCCTTAAAAATTACAAGAAATGGAAAACTAGTTTTTAGACCATTTTAAGATTAAGATGACTAAAATCAATTTTACTAAAATTGAGAGAAATATCAAACTAAGTGTTTTGATATGAGAGGAATAATGTGTGAACATTGGAGCGGAAAGATGGTGAGTTTTGAAGTAATGATAAATAAAAAACACCTTGAATGTGATCTTAAGTCATCCGTAAGTGAATGAGGGATCAACTGAGCCTAAGGGGGTTTAAGTGATCTTAATGAAACATGTTAACCTAGTTCAATAAGGTCTGGAAGGTTGGGTGGATGTAATGAAAGAAAGAATATTTCTTCTGTTTGCCTGGATCCCACAGATCCTTCATTTGAGGGATCCGGCTAGTTATAAGCCAGGGATCGGGCATCTGGGACAGACTACTCAACAGTGAGCGTGCAATATTTTTCTCTATGTGTCAAATTCTGAAACTAATGATTTCTACTATAAACATACATGTATACAAGTAAAAACACATAAAGCATAGCATATAGAAGCAACCTAGTCTTTCACAAAGTTACGAGCATACATTGTTTTGACAATCATAGAACATGTAAAATAACCATAAAGAAAGTCATGGAATACAATGTTTCTTTTGTTAATCTCTTCACTTCTTCTTTTTTCCCGAGTTCATGAGGAAATGAGTTAGACACTTGAACATCCCTTTTGTTTGCTTGAATTCTTTAGATTCATTTGGAAGAGTGGGAAGTTGTTCATACTAAGTCATGGGGTCGATTTGATAATTAGAAACGGGGATCAACTTCAACTTCTTCATCTTCATCTGAAGATTCTGAGAGAGGGCGAGGCCTTTTCCCATTGATCATGAACCTTTTGGAGGGTTGTTTGGTAAGAGGTACCATAACATGGTTAGCAAGAAAATGATCATCGATATTAGGAGTAGGTTGCATTGCACTAGCATACTCACGGAGTCGTGTTAGGAGCATACCATAAGGAAGAACCATTTTTTCGGTTTTAAACACACCTACCATTCTTTTGACAATGTAATAGGCGAGATTGAAAGTTTTTTGGTAGATGAGACAATAGATCATTTGGACAAGACACGCATTGGGATGGTCTTTGTTTCCAACCAAGCAAATGACATTTTCTCTAAGGATTTATTCCCACTTTTTGTAAATGGGAAACATCTCAAAGAGTTCCATTTGATAGGGATCACGATGGATGAGTTCTTTGTTGCGGTTATAACGAGATTGGTCGACTCTCTTTTTGAAGATAGTGTCTCGAACAACCATGGGTTCGTCAAGTGGAGTGTGATAAATAGGTTTAGAGTCTAGTGCGAAGGATTGAGTAGCAATAGACCAATCTTTGGAAAACATACAAATTCCTTCACATGGTATGCGAAGGATTTGTGTCAATGTGTTGAGGGGTAAGATGATGCTTTGGTTGTTTCTAATGAGAGCGATTGAAATACTTTCATCATTGTTTCGGATAATCCTAACACTCTTGTAAAATTCGAAGATGAAGACCGGACAAACTTGTTCATTAATTTTTAGGAGACAATCAAAGTTGATTGCGTAGAAGACTTGGGGAATGTCGGTGTTTTCAAGGAAATATTCCTTAACTACATGACCTTCATGGATAAGTTGTTTTTGGGGCATTTTGAAGGTTTTGCGATCACTTTTTGATAGCCCTTCTTTGCGATAGTATCTAGGAATGTAGTGAACGGTGTCATGATGGTCTTGTTGGGTAGCTTTAGGCATGTTTGATCCTAGAGAAAAAATATTCCAATTAGGTAAAATTTGTCAAGATGGGTTTATGAGTTTATTTTTTTATTAACAATGCCGTTTTGAAAATCCTTGATTATGTAGAACCTTTTTGTATGGAAAACAATTTTACAATAAACAAGTTCCCAATTGGTGATGTAAAAAATTGAGACCAATTAAAAGTTTTAAGACCATAAACCCTAGAATGGAGATGATGATGAATAGAAAATATGAGTTTAATTACTTACAATGATGTTTAGGTTTGAGATGCTTGAGAGTATGGAGCCCTAGGATGATTGGAACTGAGATTAGGTCGTTCTATGCTTTTAGGAAGAGTTAAAATGGATTGTTTTTGGGTTATAAAAATGAGTCTCCTGTTGTCTGTTTACACGGTTCCCTCGGATCCCTTGTTTGAGGAATTCGGCAAGTACAACTCGTGGGATCCGGCTCTGCAGACAAATATTGGAATGTTTTGGATTATTCTTTCATTTGTAACAAGTTATACAATAACTTATTTTTGAGAAGAAATTGAATTAGGTTTTGATTATATTCCTATTTGAATAGACGTTTGGCTAAGATGTTTTGAAAGAAAGGAAAATTGTTTATCGAATGATGGTGGATCAAGACTTTAACTATCAATAATTTATTTTTGTGATGACGGCATAGGTTTGACGAACTTACAAGTGCTTAAGAGAATCAAAGAATACTATTCCTGATGATGTGTTAGGATAGAACGTAGTGAAGAGAGACTTTTTAGAAACATGCGACTTTGATGTTAAACGCCTAATTCATATATATATATATATATATATATATATATATATATATATATATATATATAATATATATATATATATAGAGTGTGGTTATTGTAAAAAGCTACTAGTGGTAAAAAGTATAGGAAGAATTTACAACCATTAGATGTATCAATGCAAAATAGATTAATGTATGAGATTTAATTGGGTTATTAATGACAATTTAATAATTTTAATGGGTCATTATGTATCATTGTGAATTAAAAAGGATACCATGGTCTTTTACCATTTGCCTATCAAATATTAAAACGTTTAATTCATATTTTAAAATTTTACCCATATTCAAATTTAATGCCAACATTCATGTTTAATTCAATGACACATTAATTCAAAATTTTAAAACATTTTTTTTATGGTTTCTTATTAATGAAACAGTATAAATCCTCAAACTAATTAAAAAAAATAAAAGTTTATTTATGACACACTTAATTTTAGGGCATTTTAGTGACACGCTATGTTTATGACACATTTTTATGACGCATTTTTAGTGACAAACTAAGCCTTTTGACACACTTAGTTTTATAATATATTTCTAGTGACACGCAAAGTTTTTTGACGCATTTTGTGACACACAAACATGATCAATCCTTAAACACTAATTTTTATGACACATTGTTTGTAACAAACCAAGCCTTTTGACACACTTAGTTTCATAATATATTTCTAGTGACACACAAAGTTTTTTGACACCTTTTTTGTGAGACACTTAGTCTTGTGATACATTTATAATGACACACTAATTTTTATCGACAATTTAAAATGTGACACACTTAGTTTCATGATACATTTATAGTGACGTACTAATTGTTGGGACACATAAACTTTAATACTTTGACAAAACACGTAAAAAAGTTTAATACATAATCTTAAAACATCAACATTATAAAATATTATAAAAGTAACACGCAAAACTGAATTGACACACAACAAAAAAAAATTTGATTATGCGATGCGTTAAATATTGCCAAACTCAAAGAGTAAAAACTAAATAAAAAGTAACAAGCAATGGTTTGAATCATGTGCAGAGAATTAACGAGCCATGGTTTTAAATGTGAAACTGAATATTAAAAGTTTTTAATGCATAAGAGAGTGTCAAAGAATACTAGTCTCTATTTTAATGCATAAAAGATTTAATACCCATAATACCCTTTAATACTTAATTATCAAAATGTTACATTTTTACCCTTTTTATCCTTTTTATCTTTACACACTTTCTATTTGATCCAACCTATATATATATATATATATATATATATATATATATATATATATATATATATATATATATATATATATATATATATATATATATATATATATAGGCTACGGTTCCATTGAGAAGGTTTTTATTTTGAGAAGATTGAGAAATCTTCGTTTGAGCAAATTGATTCATGTTTTTTATTTGATTCACAAGTAAACATCATTTTATGGTGAATCGAATTTATAAATCAAAAATTTGATTCACAAATAATTGTTACAATCGAGTTATAATGATGATTCATTAAATTTATACAGATGATTCAGTATTCTACATATATCGCAAAATCGTGAGATTTTTAACATTAAAATGAGTTTTACGCTTGAAAAACATGAATCAAAGTTAAAAATCTATCGTTTTTGAAAACCTTCTCAATCTTCTCAAAATAAAAACCTTCTCAATCGATCCGGATTATATATATATATATCTCTATATTATATATAACAGGAGGCATTTGGCATTAATGCCACCTCAATGCCACCTCAATGCCCAGTAATTGTTTTTAGTGCCATGTCATCACATTAGTCCACCTAAGCTATTAATATTTTTATTAAATTTCGTTTTTAATATTCATGTATATTAATATTTTTATTAAATTTCATTTTTAATATTCATGTATTTTTTTTTATTAATTTTCGAAAATTGTTTATAAAAAATGAGCCTTGCAAGGATTCGAACCTGGGTCTGTTAGTTTATAAACAAACATGATTACCACTAGATCAACACAATTTTTTGATTATAACTTGGAAAACCAAATTTATAAATCTCTACAACCAATCATTGACCATTTTGATTAGTTTGAAAAGGAATGTATTTATCTACAAATATTATATTAAGTAATTATCTTTTTTAAAACTTATTATACATATCTTTTCCTTAAATATAGTTTCACAATATAGCATCACATACATACAGGAAAAAAAGATACGCCTCTTTTCCTCAAAACCCTAATGGTGATCACCACAAGTCACTCCATAATAATTCGGTTGGTTATTTAATTTTTTTTGTATCAATCATGTTGTAATGTCTCAACTGTTTTGAAACTAAAATACTATATCACAACAGCTTTTAAACTATTTTTTATTGCTTTTACTTTCTGGACAAAGTTCCTATGTGTTTTATGAGTCAACATGGTTTTAATTTTATAAGTATTTTCTACGTATTGTTGAATCGTAAGTTCTATTTTTATTGAATCATACGTATCTATTTTTAAATGAATTATATATCTCATAGATTTTATATCGTCATGAAAATGTGATTTATATGAACATTTTTTGTAAACATATATCTCTATTTAAAACTTAATTTTATGAGAGATTCTTTACTTCTCTGTTCATATATTCTAAGGCTCAATTGGTGACAAATGCACAACAGGAGCACTCAAGAATTTTAAGGTATAGAAATTCTGAGGCCTAACTGGTGACATATGCACAACATCATAACATAATTATTAAAAGTATAGTTTCTTAATCTTCATGTTTGATAAATTAAATCTGTAAGAGGTTATATATGTTGTCTTGAAGTGTGGTTGAAATCAAATGCATAAACCAGAGGTTGAAGTTAAACATTAGGGACGTTGCATTGAATAGTGTCTCCACATAGATAAGAAAAACCTCCAACGTCACCTGCATCAGTTCCCTTCGTTAAATACTTGATTTTACAAGGTTTTGGGACTGTTTACTTCAATCCACAACTCAATGATGAACAAAATCTTTTGTTACAGGTTTCTTGTGGGATCACCACAAAACCAAAAAGATCATGTCATCCATAATAATACATCAGACCTCAATTACGAAGCTTGATAGGTATGATACGCCAAGGATATTTACACTTATAAGAATCCCTAGAACAAATTATTTACCATACCATACGGTATTTTTTTTTCCAAACCCCTAATATCACTCATTCATCTCATCACACACACGATGTTTTTTTCTTTTCTGATTTGATGTGCAGGTTATTCGTCTTCTTTGTTGGTAATATATGTATCCAGGTATGTTGTTTATAAAAGAAGTCTGAAAAAACAAATAGGTTGCCATGATTTTTTAGTATATCACACAGGAACAATGCACACATAATGACTATATGGATATGTAAAATCGAAAACAAGAACACAAGATTTATGTGGTTGAGCCGATTACTATGATCAACCTAATCCATCATTAGCGAGTGAATATTATTGTATGAGATTATGGTTTTACATAGTAGACACATTATGAAAACAAAATTAAGTTAGATTCCCATATGGGCTTAGGCTCCCTTGGACTCGTGCAGCGTGGCAGCTGCTAGATCATCTTTCTCATATTGTGTAAATAAGTGAAGGAAAGTGTGTCATTTGATCAGATACTGGCTTCTCGATTTGTTGCCGCTGGAAAAGTTAGCTGACATACACAATTACACAAATGGCAAATCAAATGCACATGATAACTAAGCTTATACGCGGCTAGGCTCATTTAAATAGGCTGATGGTATTATAATTTTATCCCCGCAGAGAGGTTAGCCTGAAAATTTCTTTAAGGCTTGTCTAGAAACATTCAACTTCATTTCACAATGCCCTTTTCTTCTCTGAACTGATGAAAGTTAACTGCATAAGTGTAGCTTAGTTTATGAAGTAACTTTTCTCTGATTTAGTTGTATAATGATGTTTTCAAGGATGGTTTCGATTAATAAATGATACGTGAATTAAATTTTATGTTAGAGCCTTGATTACTGCTTTACATTTCCTTTAATATCAATCCAGCTATCTCTTTGTATTACCTATATATTTCTAATGATGATATTTTTTAGTCAATCACTGATGACTGAACATATGCCTCTCCTTTTTCTGTTGTTGCAGACTATGGTAAAATCATTCAAGGTTTTAGAGTAACCAGGTCTGTCTTCAGAGTTTTTACTGATGTAATTTTATACCTGGTTTTAGCCTGAAAGGAAACCGAATTGTATTCTGATGCTTTTACAACATATTTTGCAGTCAGATCAGCAAAGTTCATAGCACACAAATAATGGGTTGTTGCTGGTGCAGATGATATGTTTATACGGGTATACAATTACAATACAATGGATAAAGTCAAAGTATTCGAGGCACATACTGATTATATCCGTTGTGTGGCTGTTCACCCTACACTGCCATACGTATTGTCCTCATCTGATGACATGCTTATAAAGCTTTGGGACTGGGAGAAGAATTGGTTTTGTACTCAAATATTCAAGGGTCATTCTCATTATGTTATGAACGTTACAATTAATCCCAAAGAAACCAATACATTCGCAAGTGCTTCACTTGATCGTACTATAAAGGTAATCTTACAAACGCTCACTAGATACTACCAGTAACTAACAATGGCCAGTATAAACATATTACAAGGGAGGTTAATGCACTATTATCTTTCATTTTTTAGATTTGGAATCTTGGTTCACCTGATCCTAATTTCACACTGGATGCGCATCTCAAAGGAGTGACTTCTGTTGATTACTTTACTGGTGGCGATAAACCTTATCTTATTACTAGATCAGATGATCACACTACTAAGGTCTGTGGCCTTCCACTTTTCCACTTATGTAGTTATGTGTATGGATTTCTGCAGTGTGTATCTTATGTTATAAATACTTTGTAAACAAGTATGGGATTATCAAACTAAAACTAATGTCCAGACTCTATAAGGTCACACACACAATGTTTCTGCTGTATGCTTCCACCCAGAGCTTCCAATAATAATAACAGGTTCTGAGGATGGTACTGTACGCATATGGCATTCAACCACTTACAGGTAAGGTCGTGGTTTATGAGGTTATAGTTAATCGTTTTCATAGTCATTTTTCTTCTTAACTAGGATCGTAACCTAAAGGATTGCATGTTGTAGTTTATAAATTAGAAAACTGAAGTGAATTTTCTGTC
This sequence comes from Chrysanthemum makinoi, assembly GCA_910596185.1. NCBI lineage: Eukaryota > Viridiplantae > Streptophyta > Magnoliopsida > Asterales > Asteraceae > Chrysanthemum > Chrysanthemum makinoi. The sequence goes on from OU343223.1 coordinate 171,370,494, forward strand.
TACCGTCATTTCTTAATTATGTATATTGGTACTGTACGCATATGGCATAACAGTGAGATTATTCAGACTGATTGATATCTGTTATCGGACAGGTGTACTCTGTCACAGGGAGAGATATGAAGTGGTAAAGAAAGGAAAACAATGGAGGAAGGCAGCGTGGAAAAGAAAACAGGAAAGTCTTCATCATCAGGACCACAAGGACTGATGAGGAAACCTTCCCGAAGCGCTGCCACAACCACCTTCTCCATGGAGGTTTTTGATAATGAGGTGGTCCCCGCATCTCTCCAACATATTGCTCCCATCCTTCAGGTTGCAACAGAGATCGAAAGTGACAGACCTCGCATTGCTTATCTCTGTAACTACTCTTCTTTTGTCAGCTGCTTCATTTGAGACTTGGATCCAATCTCTTAGATCATAACTATAACTATAATTGTTTTATCAGTAAAATAATTGTTATGCGTGGTATGCTTTTCTCCTGTGTTTGATAAAGGTCGTAACTATGCATTTGATAAAGCAGACATGTTGGATCAAAGCTCCAATGGTCGTGGTGTTCGACAGTTTAAAACAGCTCTTCTTCAACGTTTAGAGAGGGTATGGAAATTATGCCTTTAAGCTCTTTGACTTATTTTAATATTTATATTAATCATCATTTCTTTATACATTAGTTAACTTTTTGATACTTGTCTCAACATACTTAACCAATCATTCATATATCTGAGGATACCATTAGCCAGATATACGACACATTATCTATGGAACAACTTTCTATTAAATACATAAATCATAACAGGTTAAAAGTTGCCAAAATATCATGTTTTACGACTTTGAAAATATATGAGCTATTGATAAACAAAGATGATAACCTATGAATCCATGTAGTAGAAAAGTGTTGAAGACTTGATCAATGTAACTAATTTCTGGATATTTGATTTGGTCTTTTTGTGATAAACTTCGCTTCAGTTTTCATTAATAATTTGTCTTTGCTAACATTTAAAATTACATAACATGTTCTATAGACCGAATTAACTCATCTCATCCATGAACTTGCTTCCATTAGGTATTAGGGCACACAAGCCTCTCAGCTAATTTGGATTTACATTTAGCATATTGATACAATCATCAGTTCCAATTTGCTAACTATCTGTGTTGATTTTGAAAGAAAAATCAACTGAAATTGGGAATGTGCTTCGTCAGGACGATGCCATAAGTATAGATGCTCGTGTTAAAAAGACAGACGCATGGGAAATTGAAAGTTTCTACAAACAATATTATGAAAAATATGTCAAGGCACTCGATCAGGGAGATAAAGCAGATAGGTAATTAGCAAGGCATAGTTGTGATTTTGAAAAAATATAGTAATGATTATGTGAAGAATGATTTACTTATACGTATTTTTTGCTTAATGTCTTTATTACCAGAGCCCAACTTGGAAAAGCATACCAAGTGGCTGGAGTGCTTTTCGAAGTCCTTTGCGCTGTTAACAAGTCTGAAAAGTCGGACGAAGTTCCTGCTGATGTCAGCTCCTGCCTTTTTATTAGAACTGTTATTTTGTATTTTTATTTATTACTCAATGTATGTGATATTTTTATGCATAGATCATTGCATCAGCTAGAGAAGTTGAGGCAAAGCAGGTGATATATGCTCCCTACAACATTCTGCCTCTCGATTCTGCTGGGGAATCACAGTGCATCATGCAGTTCAAAGAGGTAGCCACACCTTCTATTAAATTATCTATGAAATATGTAGCACAGGCACTCTGATAAGGGGAAAATTTCACTTTTATTCATTTATCTATCTCTGTGGAAATGCAGATTAAGGCAGCAGTCTCTGCCATCAGGAACATGCGTGGCTTAAACTGGCCACCCTCTTTTGATCAACACCAGCAAAAATCAGGAGAACTGGATCTTCTTGATTGGCTAAGGGCCATGTTTGGGTTTCAGGCATGTAGTCTTTCAAGAATAACTCTATCAATTGAAGATAGTGTCATCTTATGTCATGTTGTTTGAATTTTTATTTTCCAGAAAGACAATGTAAGGAACCAGAGGGAGCATTTGATAATGCAACTTCCCATCCTCAAGCAAAGTTGATGCCTAAACCTGAACCGAGTAACAAGGCATGAACCTCATGTAAAACTTGCTTCTATTTATATTGACCGAACTTTCTTGACTTTGCAATGGTTTATTTATATTATATGTCAAAGGCTATTTCCCATATGATAGAGATTCAAGAGATTCCATATAACAAGTAGTTATACAAATATATTTTTTATAATTTACACACCTGTAATGTAGGTCACTTTGTAACTTGTACATAATGGGTGAGCTCGTGATTGATGTATTCAAATGTATCAGCAGTATTCGTATTCCTTGCTTATATATTATTAGCATGTTTTACTTAAATACTACATTCATGTAAATTTCAATTGGTAATCCATCTTTAAGGTGTTAAGTACAGTGTTATTGAATAATGCACAGGTTCAACATACGCAGGCTGATCAGGTATTTAAAAAGTATGTGTTTCAAACACTCAAACTTAGTCTTGCAAAATCTGTTTAGCTATAACACGTCAAATATAGGTCATATTTCATTCTTACATACTTAATACTATGTACCATGTTTGAATTATTCTCACTGTTATGTAACGTCACTTTTGCACTGTAGTTAACAACTTACCTATGTGATGCTCCTAATCTACGACAACCTTCATCGTCAATGACATGTTAGCCTCAAATGGATGGCATGATAGGTCCATCTCTCATGTGGTTAATGGAGTCCAGACTCCCATGTTACTTCCTTCCCATGGTAATGAACTTTTTAAACGGTAAGTTTCATTTGAAATATTACCTTTCATGTTACTTGAATGCCAAGTGAGAAAGTGAATGGACAATAGTTTAACACACAACCCGCCTAAATTGACAAATGGTTGTTCAATTATCACCAATACATTTTATAAAGAGGCTATACAAACGATTGGCAAGACATGCTTTCTTAATTTATTCATAGGACACTTTTCCAGCCTTTTTTTACAAACCTTCTTTTGCTATAGTAAAATATTACAACAATACTTATAAGTCTTGCCCGCCCATTGGCCGGGCTTTAAAATCTAGTATATGTATAGATGTATATACATATATATATATATATATATATATATATATATATATATATATATATATATATATATATATATATATATATATATATATATATATATATATATATATATATGCATGGTTTTTATAGAGATATTTATGAAAGAGAAGCATATATCATCATTTTATCCGCATATGATTACTACATGTATACAACAATTAGTTGTAGGTAAGAGAACATACCTTTGCTCTATTCTATTTTTTTGGTTAGTAGAAACCATAGACCCAAAATACTTCATGAGATTTTAAAGTAATCCTTTGTACTTTGTGAACGTAGGTTATGATTATTCTTGGGTTCTTCCTTGGATGTTGATTTCATTTTTCTTTGGAAAGAATGATGTCTTTGGAAGAATCCTAGCATGAATATTTCTTAAAGAGAAAGTTTTAGAATGATCTAACGCTATCCAACATTTTGTTAAAACAAAAAATATTTCTAAAACATGAACTTTTGTTTTAAGAAATTTCCTTCTTTGTAGTTTTCAAACATACACGGATCGTATCAAGTTTTTAAAGTACAATATACTCTAAGAAACTTGGTAACGAAGCTCTGATGCCAATTGTGGAAAACTAGGGGGGGTTGAATAGTTTTACCGAATAAAACTTCGTTTTAAGATATTTAGATCGACTTATGTCAATCTATTTGGTATGTGTGTTGGATATTGATAGATGAGCATATAAGTAAGTAATGTAAAAGATAAAGAGTAAAGAAACACAAAACCACAACACGAGAATTTATAGTGGTTCGTCTACAAGGACACCCCTGAGTACCCCACTCGAGAGTTTGTAAGCACTACACAACACAAGCTCCTTAATGTGGCGGAGAAGCCTTCATAACTTCGCCTACTCTTTATCCGGTACTAGGCTAGACACCGAGTTCTTCCACGAGGTAGAACCTAACCTATCACAACGTCGCCTACACTTTATCCGGTACAAGGCTAGATACCGAGTTCCATTACAAAGGAGGAACTACTACCCAACACTACACCACAACACAACTACCCTAAAGGAGACACAATCCTTGTTACAACACTAGAAGGATATCAATATCCTTTAACCCAAACTATCTAACTTGTACATCGATGCACCATATCGAACGTACACCTTTGGCACCATTCACTAATGCCTTCAACACGACCCTTCAGCACCTTTCACTACTGCCTTCAACACAACACTTCTATGGAGGGAGGAAAGAACTATCAACAAGATGCACTTCAGTGGTCTTGATGATGACGAAGCTTAGCAACTCATGACTTGAGCTTGCACGTCTTCAAGAGGTGGTGATCTCGCCTTTAAGAGGAACCTAGAGAATCACACAAACATAAAACTACATAGAATGATCCTTTGGATTTGTGGTTAGTGAGGTTAGAATACTGAGAGAAAGTATATCTAAAAGTGGTTATGAGCAAGAGAGAAATGGCTCACTATTTATAGACAAAACATGTCTACTGTCCCACGGTTCCCACGGATTCCTCACCAGAGGGATCCGGCTAGTGCAAAACCTGGGATCCGGCTACTGGGTCAGTTTAGTCCGGATTTCTGGTTTCAAACCGGGTTATGGGTATTCGATTATGAATCCCCAACAAGATGCAATGTACCTAGTCATTGGGTTATGAATCTTGGGTCATGGGTCATGGACTGTGGGTCATGGATCATGGATAATACCCAACATGACTTCATGCATGATGTCATGCAATGGGTCATGAGTTATGGATCATGTTCCATCGGTATAGGTTGTGGACTTTGGTTTTTACCCAACAAAATTCATTGTATCTAGTCAATGGATCATGGGTCATGGGTTATGGACTTAGGTTTTTACCCATTACTTACCCATTACAACATATACAAAGTACATATACATTCTTGTAAATTGTTATACATATGCATTTCTATAAGATGTAAACAATATTACTTGTTAGTGTTTTATAAAAATGTCTCTAGTTTTATATAACTTGTTTACTAAACATGTTTTGATATAGTTTTAATATGTTTAGTAAAAGTGTGTTAGTAAACTATTGGCTCAAACCTTTTATGTATTTTATTTGTTTCGTTAAAATGATTTTACGTTTTTTATCAACAAAACATTAGAAGATCGTAAAATATAAATAAAAGTTTTTATGGCTTATTTGTATTAACAAAAATTGTCAACCAAAGCTCAATGAACGCCTCAATAACCTTCAATGTTCCTATATGATTAATCATCTCTCTTACATCACTGTCTGTTACTAAGGGTCTAAGGCCATCATCAAAACTAGTGTTAGGGATTCTAAAATGATAAAACATAACTTCCTCTTTATAACCTAACAATCGTAGCATGTCACTAAGTTCTAGAATAGACCATTCATCAGCATCAACCCAATCAAACCAATTTACCTTACCATTTAAGTAGCGTTTTGCAGACCCCATAATGAAAAAACCACCATGGTTTATCTCCAATGTGAAAAGAGTAGGGTTCTTCGTTCATGTTCAAAGGTACAATGAATTTTGTTGGGTAAAAACCAAAGTCCACAACCCATACCCATGGAGCATGATCCATAACTCATGACCCATTGCATGACATCATGCATGAAGTCATGTTGGGTATTATCCATGATCCATGACCCACAGTCCATGACCCATGACCCAAGATTCATAACCCAATGACTAGGTACATTACATCTTGTTGGGGATTCATAATCAAATACCCGTAACCCATAACCCGGTTTGCAACCTGAAATCCAGACTAAATTGACCCAGTAGCCGGATCCCTGGTTTTGCACTAGCCGGATCCCTCTAGTGAGGGATCTGTGGGAACCGTGGAATAGTAGACAAGTTTTGTCTATAAATAGTGAGTCATTTCTCCCTTGCTCACTACCACTTCACATATATAGTCTCCCAGTATTCTAACATCTCTAACCTCTGATCCAAAGGATCATTCTATGTAGTTTTATGTTTGTGTGATTCTCTAGGTTCCTCTTAAAGATGAGATCACCACCTCTTGAAGACGTGCAAGCTCAAGTCATGAGTTGCTAAGCTTCGTCATCATCAAGACCACTGAAGTGCATCTTGTTGATAGTTCTTTCCTCCCTCCAAAGAAGTGTTATGTTGAAGGCATTAGTGAAAGGTGCCGAAGGGTCGTGTTGAAGGCATTAGTGAAAGGTTCCAAAGGTGTACATTCGATATGGTGCATCGATGTACAAGTTAGATAGTTTGGGTTAAAGGATGTTGATATCCTTCTAGTGTTGTAACAAGGAGTGTGTCTCCTTTAGGGTAGTTGTGTTGTGGTGTAGTGTTGGGTAGTAGTTCCTCCTTTGTAATGGAACTCGGTATCTAGCCTTGTACCGGATAAAGTGTAGGCGATGTTGTGATAGGTTTTGTTCTACCTCGTGGAAGAACTCGGTGTCTAGCCTTGTACTGGATAAAGAGTAGGTGACGTTGTGAAGGATTCTCCGCCAAATTAAGGAGCTTGTGTTGTGTAGTGCTTACAAACTCTCGAGTGGGGTACTCGGGGAGTGGATTAGGTGATACTCGTACAACGCGCGTTTGGGGTCAAAGGAACTTCCTTTTCGTCGAGCAAGTTTTTCAACACCCTAGGCAGTGAACCTAATCGTTGTAGTGTAGTATTAGGGTAAGCATCGGGAATTGATATCGTTCTCTAGGGGAATAGTAATGCTAGTGATAAATTACTACGCTAAGGTTGGGGTTGAGGAAGATTATTTTTTATCTTTTTTATATTTTTTTTAGAAAATTAAAAGGTACGAATCTCGGGGTATTGGATTTAGGGGGTTGGTATTTCTACCGATTACTCTACTTATCTAATTATCTAATTAACTAAGCTAAGGTGAGTGTAGTCTACGTCTATTGTTGTGTGCTCGTATGATGATTTAAAGATGTGTTTACCTAGATGCTGTTACTCCCTAGTTATCTCCTATTGATGGTTGAATTGTCACGTCCTTATTCTTAACGCGTTGTGTCTTCTAAGGTTGTAGGGTATGCGTTTTTCCCTAAATCTTTGAGACTACCTTAAGGTTATTGCCTACAAAATCTCTAGGATTCATAAACTAACTCTAAGGTTATCTTTGGATGTTTTGCCTACAATAACTCTAGGAGATTATAAACTAATGTTCACAAAGATTACTCAAGCATTAAAAACACAACGAATGACCTATCGCAATACTAGGTCACTCAAAATTAAGATAAGAGACAACCCTGTAACATAATGGATTTCACAAACACATCAAACCATGATACTAAGTGGCGTATACTATAGGTTTTAGAGAGAGAAAGGTTAGAGGTTTAGGGAACTTAGAAAGAAAAAGTAAAATCTTATTATGAGCTCCAACCCTCTACCTTGGGAGGTAGAGGGTATTTATAGTATCATACATAAAACGCCACCAACGGGCTGTGGATCAGGCATACATTGGGTAAAGACCCGTCCGTCCTCCACGGTGTTACTAAACTAAATACTAACTAACATTAAATAACTACGACTACGAGCTTTCTAACGATTACATATACTTGAGGTGACCGACACTTTAATAACTGGATTTACTAAATCCTAACAATCTCCCCCTAAGGGAGGTCACCTCAAATTACATTGAATACAAACAGATCTTACATTAAGATTGTTCTTGGATTCTTGTTAAAGTTCTTTGCTCTGAATCCCGTAGTATTTGATTCTTAATGTTTTACATGTTTGGTTAATCCGAGTGGAGGTCTTTAACTGATCCACGTGATAATGAGTTTTGAGCTAGCTTTGAGATCATCAGCTACCATAAATCTCTGACTCTTCCTTTGTAGTGTTGACATTATGTGAAGTTGTGACATTGGACCGACATGCTCACATTCTGGATCATGATTTCTTCTCATCAGAGTAGCAGAAGCCTTATAGTTGATTCATGATATTTGCAGCAGCGTAGCAGAAGCATGGAGTGAAAATATCAGAGTCGTTGATGCACTTATCATGATTTCTTTAGAAATGAATGTGTTGTGTGAGCATGCGGCTATGGATTGACCTCTCCATTCTGATCAGCTGCAAACGTTGGGTGTACCTGCATACAACAGTTAGCAATAAAGCGCACGAAAGTGTCTTTGATCACTTTCGTTGAATTGAGGTACACGACCCACGGTTCCCCGTTGATCAGTACAAGTACTGCCTGTGATAAGGTATAATTCTGAAGAATCTCCTTGACAGGGTTTCGTAGCTGCTCTAGCCGTTCTCAAACCGGAACGTCTCAAAGAAGACAACACGGAGTGAGTGAACCAGCGAATTGAGATTCACTGATTGATGAAAATAGATTTAAAAAAAACAATCGTGTACTACACAATATAAAGTGTTTTTTTGCAATACAACGAACGTTTTAAGAAAAATCAGTTATCAATCGTAAACACCTTTTATTTTTAAATATTAGTACACAGTCGATATGCTAGAGAAAAGAATTTTAAGCACAACGACCGGTTTTTCAAAGTTATCCGTCAATCCATTTCCTGGACCAAGGTTGATTCAATAATGAATAGCCCCATTGTTTCAATCCAGTTGTCACATGTTTGATCTATTGGATAGATCTCACATGCCACCTACCAAGAGCTTGTTTGATGTTGGCTCTAGAAGGGTTTCCATCTTCATTGTGAATATGTTTGCGTATCACTCAGATGTTCTGGCAATACCACAAGGATAATGCGTAGGACTGTTAAAATATAATCTCTTTTTCCACATTGTGTGAAGCAGAGAGTCTTCATTGACAGTGTCCTAATGAGATTTATTGATGATCTCGTGGCTCTAGACTCAATTTCGCACATTTGGTTCCTATGTCGGAGACTAGGGAGAGGGTCTTCTCCTTCAATGTCAACGATCTCTGTGAGAAAGTTGATAGATAATGTAGGTTCCCCGTGAGAATGAAACAAGTCCTTTTAAGAGAGACTTGAGTAGCTTGGGAAGTTGTAGTGCAGTGCGTCACTGGGTCCATGACGTCTTGTCATCAATACCAGTGTTACCTTAGTAGACACTAGTAGCATATGTATTGAACCCGGTTTCTGCCCTAAGGTTGAATTAATGGAGGGCTATTTCTTTTCACCCTTTTCACATTTGATTCTTTTTCATTCTTCAACCCTTTCAGTGCTTACCGAGACTTCATAACTAGAACCTTGTTGGGTTTATTCCAGTACTAGCTCAGTCTCAGTCCGCACTCTTCCCGTTTCTCACTTTTCTCCTTTTTTCATCATACCTAAGGACTTCTACACTATCTTGTGGATTGTCCTTGGGTAGATCCCTCCGGCTCTGGCGGGATCATGGGAACGAATACCTAACCTAACCATCCTTATATCACCATACATAAAGTAAATTTGGTCGGTCTTTTTGGTATTGTTCTACTGCCATTGGAACCAATTGAAAACCATTTGAAAATCAATCCAGATACTTATATATATTATCAAAACATTTTGTACCTGAATTGTTTTTGATATTTTAGAAAAAGAGCTCCCCCTCAACATGTGCCTCGTATATTTGAAATCGCTTTGGCACATGGAGGCAAGAGGAAGAATTCAATTCATTGATTAATCATTTTCTAAAAATATCGACATCACCTTCCCGATCAAGATTAGTATTTTTTATACTTGGTTAAAGATATTTTTGGGAAAGGATGTTGTTTTCAAAAAGTTGCTCCCCCTCAATATGTGCATCGAGATTCGAAAGTGTTTTGCACATATTAGGGAAAACCTGCACATTGAAACAAATCAATCACGTTTCAATCCTTTTTGGTTTGATATAGATGCTCCCCCTTAACATGTGCATGGAAAACTTGAAATCGTTTGGCACATGTAGGGAGGAGAGCTTGCTAATCACTTATAAAACCATTTATCGAATTATCAGTTTAAATCCAATTTAAATCACAAATTCTCCCCCGATCACAATTTTCAAGTCATTTAAGATTTGTGATCTCTATAGATTTAAATTGATTTTGAAAGCTTTTGAGGAGAATTGTGACTTGCTTATGAAAACATTTAACCGATAAGGATCAAATCTGAGACTTTAAACTCCAATGATTAAACATGCTTGAGTATCTTTTGAAAACATGACATAAGCCTTGGTCTGAACCAATTATATGATAAATAACCTTTTGATTTAATTGAAATCATGCTCCCCCTCAATCCATGACATAAGTTGTTGATTGAGAGATAGAGATTTTGACAAATGTCAAGTCCAGATGATTTTCAAAAATTGAGTCCGAGTTATGTTTATTAGTTTTTATTTAGATAACAAATATTTTTCAGAATAATTTATAGAAGGAAAAATATTTGTTAAGGAAACATTTGTCTTTTTGGTAACAAACATTTGTTTTTAGAATCAGAGCATGAGATTTGAAAAATAAGATAAAGTAGGGCTCTGTTATTTCTTTTAAAAACGGGGTATAGTCTGAAATGACTATAAACCTTTTGTTTATCTTTCTCTCAAATTTTATTTTTATTTTTTTATTTTTTAATATGTACATTCGAACTTCATCTAAAGATCCGTGTCACTCTTTGAATGACGACACAAAGACCGTGGATGAAATCGAATAAAAGAAAAGATGGGAAAAATATTTTTAGCTTTTTCAAAGATTTTCTGATTTTTTATGGAATTTTTGAAATTTTATATTTTTCTATTTTCTTTTGTGGGATTTATAATTTTGTATTTTGCTTTTTGAATAAGTATTTACAGATGAAGAAAAACTTTTACTCCTCGTCTTCCTCTTGAAGACGTTTGAGTGTTTCCTGTTGTAGACTCTTTAGACCAAGTCGTGGAAGTATAAACTCAAAACGTTCTCTAGGAAGAGCTTTGGTGAAGATGTCTGCTAACTGGTATTCAGTCCTCACAAAATAAAGTTCTACCACACCTTTCTCCACTTGCTCCCTGATGAAATGATGTCGAATGTCGATATGCTTTGCTCTTGAATGTTGAACGTTCTTGCATGAGAGAGCAATGGCACTTTTGTTATCACAATACCTAGGGATTTTGTTGAATTCAAAGCCATAGTCAGATAATTGGGATCTCATCCATAGGATTTGAGCACAACAAGATGACATGGCTATGTATTCTGCCTCTGTAGAGGATATAGAAGTACTCATTTGTTTCTTTGAAGACCAGCTCACAAGCTTATCACCCAAAAACTGAGCACCTCCTGATGTGCTTCGACGTGTATCTTGACATCCTGCATGGTCAGCATCTGCATAGGCTGTTAGTGACATACCGGTGTCCTTCGGGTACCAAAGTCCCATGTTGATGGTTCCTTGGAGATACCGAAAGACCCGTTTAACCGCTTCAAGGTGCTTTTTGGTAGGCTTAGCCTGGTATCTAGCACACATGCATACAACGAATAGAATGTCTGGTCTACTGGCAGTAAGGTACATCAGGGACCCAATCATACTACGATATTTAGTCTGGTCAACCGTGATCCCTGAGAGGTCCTCATCCAATTTAGTACGCTCCACCATGGGAGTGTCAACAGGGTCACAAGAATCAAATCCAAATTTCTTTAAAATCTCATTTGCATATTTAGATTGATTGATAAAAATGCCTCCGGGGCTTTGTGAAATTTGTAATCCCAAGAAAAATGACATTTGTCCCATCATTGACATTTGAAATTTGGAGCCCATCTCCTTAGAAAAACGGTCACATTCATTGGGTCAGTCGAGGTAAAAATAATATCATCAACATAGATTTGAACGTGAATTAAGTGTTTGCCTGACTTTCTGGTGAACAATGTCGGATCAACTGCTCCTTTGCTGAATCCAGTAGATAGAAGAAACTTTGATAGCGTATCGTACCATGCCCTTGGAGCTTGCTTCAAACCGTAAAGAGCCTTCTTCAAGCGATAGACATGAGTAGGATGCTCTGGATTCACAAAACCTTCAGGTTGGCTGACGTATACGACTTCTTTAAGATCTCCGTTAAGAAAAGCCGTCTTTACATCCATCTGATAGACTACCATGTTCTTACTTGCAGCGTTAGCCAGGAAGATTCTGATTGCCTCGATACGTGCAACTGGAGCAAATGATTCTTCAAAGTCAATACCCTCCTCTTGACGGTATCCTTTTGCAACTAATCAAGCCTTGTTCTTTAACACATCACCATGCTCATCAAGTTTTACTTTGAAGATCCACTTTAGAGCAATGATCATAGCACAGTTAGGAGCAGGTACTAATTCCCATACATCTAGTCGATCGAACTCATGAATTTCTTCTTGCATGGCATTGAACCAGCTGTCTTCATTCATGGCAGTTTTAACGTCTTTTGGTTCGATCTTAGATAGTACGGAGTTGAAGAAGCACCATAAAGCATCAGTTGCAAGTTGTTTACGAGTGGATACTGGACGAGAGGGGTTTCCAATGATGTTGTCCAATGGATGGTCATGTGTCCATTTTCTAAGGTGTTCGTGTGGTTGTTGTTGAGGAACTGAAGTAGCAGAGTCGTTTTCCCCTGATGAAGATGGTTCTGATGATGGTTCAGGAGCAAATATGTTCTCAAATGGAGCATCTCTGGGAGTAGCAAAGGGGTTATCTCCATCATAGGAGCCAGAAACAATTCAATGATGTACACTCGATGATTGAGGATTTGATGATGAGACTGAGTGATCAGCAATAGGCGCTTCTTGACTAAATGACATAGAAACTGAAGGGTTATCTACGTTGACAGGGATAGGAGCAGCCTCTGTTGATGCATTTGACTGATCATTAGCAATAGGCTCATAGTGTTCATCAAACATTGGATAAAACAATTTCTTCAAATCATCTTCTGAAGGGGGTACATATGGAGTTGCTGGTGAGGGATTTTGTACAAGAGAAGAGAACTAATGGGACTACTTGATGAAGGTTGTGATGCGGGTCCAGAACTTGATTGTCCTGGAGCCATTTGCCTAGACAGCTCATCGAACGTGACGTGAATAGTTTCCATGATATCTCGAGTTCTTTTGTTGTAGATTTGGTAACCCTTCTTGTTTGATGCATAACCCACAAAAATTCCAATGTCTGCCTTAACTCTTAATTTACCTAAATCTTGACCGTCATTCATTGGATAGCATAAAGCACCAAATACATGAAGGTAGGAGAGATAAGGTTTTCGTTTATTGACAAGTTCGTATGGAGTTTTTCCATGAGTGGTGTGTATGAGGGAACGATTTTTGGTGTAGCAAGCAGTGGCAATGGCTTCAGCCCAAGGAAACATTGGAACCTTTGAATAAATTAGCATAGTTCTTGCAGCTTCAACAAGGGTCCGATTTCGTCTTTCAACTACATCATTCTGTTGAGGCGTGCGTGGAACACTTCTTTGATGACTGATTCCAATGCTTTCATAAAATTGACTTAGGTCTTTGTTAACAAACTCAGTGCCATTGTCTGTTCGAATAATTCTAACATTCTTGTTAAGTCGAACCTGCAGCTGCTTGATAAGTTTGATGATGACATCTGGAGTTTCATCCTTTGTCCTCAAAAACTTAACCCAAGTAAATCGAGAGTAGTCATCAACAACGACTAAAACATATTTCTTCCCATTTATTGTTTGCACTCTCATTGGTCCGCACAAATCCATATGAAGAGTATGAAGAACTTCCATAACTGAGTTTGCAGGTTTGGGTTTGTGGGCATATTTCCTGCTTTTTCCCAATTGGCATGCTGAACAAAGATGATATTTTTCATACTTTAATCTGGGTAAGCCTCTTACAAGGTCCTTTCTGGAAAGATCATTAATGGTGCTGAAGTTCAAGTGATTGAGACGACGATGCCATAACCATGACTTTGTTTTCGAAGCCTTTGACAACAAGCAGATTGGAGAAGACTTCATCATGTCTTTGATAGAGATGGTGTATAGGTTTTAACCACATGTTCCTCTTAGCAGTTCCACGCCATCAAGTTCTCTAACGAAACAAGTATGTTTTCTAAAATCCACCTCTAGATCGGAATCACAGAATTGACCAACAGAGAACAAGTTATGACCAAGACCTTCAACATAATATACCCTGGAGATTACACTGTCACCAACAACATAATCTCCATAACCCATAATTGCACCAAAATGGTCGTTCCTGAATCTAACAGTCCCGATGAATTTACTAACGAAGTTCATGAGCCGCGAGCGATCTCCAGTCATATGCTTGGAACAGCCTGAGTCCAAGTACCACAGAACGATTTGAACGACCTGCAGTTGAACACAGAGAAAAATGGATAACTGGATAGTTGGGACCCCCATGCAAGAATGGGTTCCATTTGGTTAGTAAAAGTGATTGGAACACCCACATCAGACGCAGAATCAATGGAGTCATTAGGGATAGATGCAGTACTAGTATGCGCATTAGACCTATTCAAAGTATGTTCACTTCTTAAAGGAATAGTTCTACCGGTAGGCATCCATTTCCTAATGGGCATTGACTTAGATAATTTAGGGCACATCTCATTAAGATTAAATTTGCAGCCAGTAGGTATCCACTGATAACCTACATTACTAAATTTTCTTCCTGTGGGTTTCCAATGTTTTCTAACTTTCTTCCACCATTGCTTTCTAGCCTTCTTAACATGATTGTTGGCATTAATGATTTTAACTGGGTATTTAACAGAATTAATCAAATCATTCACTCCATATACATGATTAGTAACAGAAACCAAGCAATCATCATTACATGTTTTGCCAAAAGTAGCAGAATTCGCATTAATTACAGCATGCTTAGAGCTAACACTAGAATCAACACGATTCGTTTTATACAACATAGTTTCATTCTTCCTAAGGTGATTTTCTACTTTCTTCCACTAAACATTCCTAGCTTGCAAGGTCCTATCATTCTTTGTGTTGCCTTGAGGCTTTGACCTGCTCGCTTTGGTGTCACTTTTTACTCCTGTAGAGGGAATGGGAACATTAGTTGGTATTGCTACTTTTTGATTTTTAGGTTTAGAAGTGCTGAGATCTGAGCTACTTGAAGGCACATTAAAGTTCACTTTCTTAAAACTGGGCATAGGATGGGTTGCATTCTTAGCACTAGGCATAGAACAAGGCATCACAGCTTTATCTTTCTCACATAAGGATTTAGGACATGTTGCTCTTAAACATTCTAACAGCTCCTGAGATCGTTTGGCCTGAATGCAAGCAAACCTAATTTCACTATGAAGGGGCTTATTTATGAAATCCTCTTCTACAATCTCACGGAGACATTCTAGACTATCCTTAAGGTGAAAGAAATAGTTATGAAATGCA
>OU343223.1:171385934-171505921 GCA_910596185.1 Chrysanthemum makinoi
GCAATTTGCCCAAAATTGTATGGTGTTCAGCTCACCATATCTTTAATTAGTGAAGAGTTGGCTAGCCCGCAAGTTTATGGCTTGTGGTAAAGGCAGTTGGAAAAACATAATTGGTAATCGACTCACCAAAGATAATTTATCTAAGAGTTGGCTAGTGCAGAAGCAAACGGCTTCTGGTAAAGACAAATCAAATCGTTCTTTATGATTTGCTCAAAATCATTTGGTTATCATTGTACCAAATTTCTTACTTGAACTGAAACAATTGGCTACTCCAAAAGTAATGGCTTTTGGTAAAGAGATAAAATCCATTAATTTTTCTCAAAACATTGCTAGGGACTAGCAATATCTTAGTGTGGGGGATTGATGAGTGTCTAAATACTCATCATTTTTATACCTTTTAGAATGCCAAAACATCCTGAAAACACTCGAAATGCATCAAAATGATAAAAATATCACAAACAAGTGTTTTATGTGTTTTAAATGCAAAAATATCAAAATCAGATGAAAAACGTATCAAGTTTGCATAATTGGCAGTTTTAGTCCCCCAAGTTTCAAAAGTTGTCAAAAATAGTCCCTGGTCATTCCAAAACTTACAAAAATGTCATTTAAGGTCCAAGGGATTCAAAAGTTTTCAAAACAAACCCTTGAAATGAAAATTTGCAAAATTACGACTTTAGTCCCTCAAGTTTGAAAAATGACAAAAATGGTCCTTAGATTTATAAAAATGGAAAATATTCAAATATTATCCTTGTACTATTAAAGAATGGCAGGAAGGGTCCTTATTATAATTTTGGAAAAGTGACAGGTTTGGTCCTTCATGTTTGGCAGAATTACAACATTAGTCCTTGGGTTATCTAGCTACAAAAACAAACGGACCCTTGTTATTACCCAAAACCAAATCAAATCCAATCCTTAACCCAGCTGGCCCAACACCCCAAGCCCAATCTACCCCGTTAATATTAAACCCGGTCAAAATAGAAACCCGCCTACCACTGTACACCTCCCTCTCCCACACCTGTTATCCCAAAACCAGTGGTCTCACCACCTCACCACCACTTTCCACCTTATCCCCCCAGCTGGTTAACAACCCCCCTCCACCTCCACAACCTCCAAAATTGCATTAAATGCAAAAACCTGCTTCAAGACTCTTTTGGCGCCAAAACTCCACATGTACGATTATGATGATTCTGAAAGATTCAATGGCCAGGATGAGGTGGGAAAGTCTTAGGGATATTGACAGAGTCTAAAAAGATCATTATAAAGAAAGCTAGAAGCAATGTGAAGAAGTAGTAGAGTAATTTAGTTTAGTTAGTGTCGTTGTAACTTACTTTTAAATTCCAGTGTAGCTTTAAGCTTTTAAGCTTTGTAATTCAAGTCACTAGTGTGTAATAAAGCTTTTTGTTAATATAAATTTCAGTTTTAAGTCTCATTTCAAGGTTATGCAATTTTCAAGCTCGAATTCTCAAAATATTTGAAGGTTATTATCAGTTGTTGTTAAAGACTTGTAAGCTCATATAAGCTTTTATTAAAGCTTTTCTAAGCTTTTAGAATCATTAAAACTCAGTTTAGATTCAAAAATCAAAAATACCAAAAATTACTAAAAAATTAGTGAAAAATTAAAAAGCAATGGAAATGAAGATGGAAGCTGAAGCAGGGTAAGATATGGATTGCTTTTGGGTTTAGAAGCTTAGTGGTAAGCATATAGGTGTGATCCTCAGTTCTTAGTTCAGCTTTGAGTTCAAACATAATTTGTAAGCCACTTCTTTGTAATTTACATTTCCTAGTATTAGTAATTTAATCTTGTTAATTCTAGTTTAATATCTTGTCTAAATATAATTAATATCAGTTAATCAATAGATAATTTAGTTTTAAAACTTGTTTTAGTGTTTAAATTCTCAAAACAGTCCACATAATGGGTGTTTGGAACTGCTTAGTTATTTATGTTAGAAGGCATATGTATCATTGCTTGTTATTGTTTCATGTCACTTTAGTATTATATAGCTCAGCCATTCATAAAACCAGTCCTCATTAGTTAAAAAGTCAAAATTCCAAATCATATCCCTTGACAGTTAACTGTCAAGTATTTATAAGTTAAAATCCTTCATGTTGGTGCATAATTAGTAGACTCAGCTTAAATTAGTCTTAATTCATCTTAATATAACATAATTAGTCCATAGAATCAGTCAAAAGTTCATATTAGTCAACATTAGTTCATTTCTATAAAAAGTCAAATTTTCAGTTTAAGTCATTTTTGAATTAAATAGATAATTTTATATAGGGTTTAATATTGAGTTTCATGCTTTGTGCTTTTAGGATATTAATGTTCAGCTGCTCAACTTAATTAGAAAAATATTAGCTTATCACTTCTTAGCTTATTGATTTGCTTATTTCTTTGTCTCTTTTAAGCACCTTTTCAAAAGCATGCCTTGTAAATGATGCACCACCACCACAGTCACCATCACCACCACTTTGGTGGGTTCTTCAGGCCACCTCAGTGGGCCCCAGTAGGTGTTTCTTGGTTCTTTGAATCACCACCCACTGACTATCTGTTTCAGTCAAGCTTTTGAGCTTAAGCTCTGTGGACCCCACTCCTAGATCAGCTATAATATTGTCTCATTTCTGAATTGAAACTAGTTTAGCCTTGCTTAATTTTTGGCTTAAATTGCTTTTCAGAGGTTTAAGATAGTTGAAATAGGTTAGTATTAAGTAGTTATAACATAATCTAGCTTCTGTGATAATTTGGTGCTCATTTGTGTCCTTTAGCTTATTTTGAGTGCTTATTTATAAGCACTTTTCACTACAGTTTCATAATCTTGAACATAAGCATATGTTTTTATATTATTTATAGAGTTAGAATATAATTTTAGAATTTTCCTGAAGTTTTCATATTTTTCCATCACTGTTTGCTATTTTTCTTATTTTAAACTAGCTTTTAATTCTTTTTAATTAGCTTTTATTACAAATAAATCAGAAAAAGCTTAAAAAAATATGTTTTCAATTTTCCTAGATTAAGATAAATATAAAAAGCCAAAAAAGTATTTTTCCATAATTTTCTTAGTTTAAATAGTATTTTCTAATATTTTAATTAGTTTTAAATAGTTTTTAATTAATAATAAATATTTAAAAAGTCTAAAAAATATATTTTCAGTTTTAAAATTAGTTTTATAATATTTTAGATTTTTCTAAGTTATAATTTCATTTTTCTAGGTTAATTTTGTATTTTCTTATATTTTAGTATATTTTAAATAGTTAAAAATAGTTTTTAATTAATAATAATTAAATAAATAGTTATAAAAATAATTTTAATCTTCTAATAATTTTCTAGTATAATTAGGATTGTAAAAAGGTATTTTTCATATCCGTAAGTATTTTCCTTCTTTATTTTCACGTTTTATTTCGTACGTTACGTAGTTTTTAATTTAAACGTACGTTTTAGGTTTTAAACGTTAATCGACTTTAAAAATAGTGATAGCGTTTATTTAATATAATTTATCTTTTTAATTTTCTTTAATTTGCATTTAAGCCCCTGTAATTTACAAACTTTCTCTTTAGGTATAATTATTCCAATTCTCAAATCTTTTCCCATTCAATATCACCCGATCACAGATTCGTTGTACTACAGTTTTCACACCTCGTTGGGACTTAACGACCCGGGGAAACACTAAACTCCTCTGGATTTAATTGCTTTGGTTTCAGGCTGTCTGGCTTTTATTACGGTTGACCATTCACAAGTGGTTAGCTTGTGTGATAAAACCTGACGGTTTGCCATCAATCAACTTCCATCGAAGTGGAGATCCAAGATGACGGCGATCGAAGAGTCAAAAGATTTGACAATCCTTACTCTCGACGAACTCATAGGCAACCTAAAAGTCTACGAGCTTGTCCTTGCTAAAGACTCCGAAGCCTCAAAGGTGAAAGAGAAACACAAATCTCTTGCCCTTAAAGCCAAAAAGGCTTCAAGCGAGGAAGAGAACTCCTCTTCAAGTAGTGACGACGAGGAGTACGCCATGGCGGTAAGGGACTTTAAAAGTTCTTTAGAAGAAAGGGAAGATACGTCAAACAACCGTATGACGATAAGAAAGGCTTTTGAAAAAGCAAAGAGGACGAGAAGCCAAAGGATGATCGTACTTGCTTTAAATGTGGGGACCCAAACCACTTTATTAATAAGTGTCCCAAACGGGATGATCAAAAGGCGTTCGTGAGCGGCACGTGAGGAATGAGCGACGAGGAGGACGAAGAAATTTGTCTCATGGCAAATGACGAGGTATGTCACGAATACTATAGTAGCTCATCACTTGATGACGACTCATTGCATAATGAATATGATAAACTATGCAATATTAGCTTAAACCTAGTGAACAAAAACAAGCTTTTAAAGAGTCAAAACCAACGTTTAGACAAAGAAGTCATAGAATTAAAAGCAAAACTAAAACGTTTAGAAAAGATTAAAATAGCAAGTGGTGAATGTGAACTTTGCGTTCAACTTCAAACACTAGTTGATCAACTAGATTCTAAGATTGCTAGAATGAGAAAAAATACGTTAAATATTATGCTAGATAGTATTAAAACTGAAGACAACCGAGAAGGTTTAGGGATCCAACAACTTGATCCATCAACTAGTGAAAATAAAGAAACAAAATTTGTTAAGGCACTAGAAAAACCAGCCACTGTTGTGGCGGATCCCACGGATCCCCTAAAAAGGGAACCGGATAGTGTACAGACAGGGATCCGTGGATCTGCTGTAGCAACTAGTGGTAATAACGTAGCTTCTTCATCTAGAACTGAGTTCGTCATCGTTAATAGGAAGAAACCAACTCATGTCACCACTAGACAACCACTTCCAAAATATAATCCTACTTTTGCAAGAAACAAAGCACCATCTTTTTCAAAACATAATGCATCTAGGAGACCTAATAACGTTTATCCAAGAAGTAACCATCAAATGGGATGGAACCCCAATATGCAAAACGGTTTTTCTTTTCAAAACTTTGCTCCATGGAATGCATACTCATCTTATCCATACATGTCTAACATGAATGGAATGTTTAACACTAATGGACCCATGAACAAATGGGGACCAAACTTTTGAGTTTATTATTGTTTTAGGTGTGCTTAAAGGTCGACCTAGACCCCGATGAATAGGTCAAGGATAGCAGGTGCACAAGGCACATGACCGACAATAGGAATCTATTCTCCACATATGAATCCATAAATGGAGGTAATGTGGTGTTTGGAAATAGCAAAAGTAGAATCATCGGTAAAGGTACGATTTCTAACAAATCTCTAACCATTAACGATGTGTGTCACGTAAAAACCTAAACTTTAACCTCTTAAGTATAGGACAAATATGTGATAAAAAGTGCAATGCACTTTTACCTAAACCGTAGTAAGATACTAAAAATGGCATAACCATAGGAAGAGGAATTAGGAAACATGGAGTCTATGTCATTAAAATCGGTAATGAACCTAAAGACAAACTATGTCTTACCTCTATGGATGATACTTCGACCTTATGGCATCGAAGATTGGGTCACGCCAACATGCGACTTCTTCAATCGATATCATCCAAAGATCTAGTAAGAGATCTACCTAAGTTAAAATATGAACATCATTTTTGTGATGCTTTTAATGTAGGAAAACAAGCTCATTCTAGTCATAAAGCTAAAAACATGGTGTCTACAAGTAAATGTCTAGAATTACTACATATGGATTTATTTGGTCCTTCCGCTATCCAAAGTTATGGAGGCAACTACTACACTTTGGTGATAGTGGATGACTATTCTAGGTATACATGGACAAAATTCTTAAAGAACAAAACGAAAACCTTTAATTATTTTGAAATATTAAGCAAAAAGATCCAAAGACAACTAGGAAGTCCCATAGTGTCTATTAGGACGGATCATGGTAGGGAATTCGATAATGAAGTGCAATTCGGAGCTTTTTGTGACGCTAATGGTATTACTCACAACTTCTCAGCTCCACGCACTCCACAATCGAATGGGGTAGTAGAAAGAAAGAATAGAACCCTACAAGAAATGAGTCGAACCATGCTTAATGAACAATCCATACCTCAAAAGTTTTGGTGTAATGCCGTTGATACTTCAACGTACATACTCAATCGAGTATTAATTAGACCAATCTTAGGAAAAACTACATATGAGTTACTTCGAGGCAAAAAGCCTACGTTAAATCACTTTAGAGTCTTTGGTAGTAAATGCTTTATTCTTAACACTAAAGATTACCTTACAAAATTTGATCCTAAATCAACTGAAGGTATCTTTTTAGGTTACTCGCCAAATAGCAAAGATTACGTCATATTAAACAAAGAAACAATGAAGGTAGAAGAGTCATTAAATATTAAATTTGATGAAAGTCCACCCAAACCCTCTCCACCTCATGTCGATGACGAGATTATAGAAAGTGAAGCTATAGTAATAAAGAAAAATATAAGTGAAGAGGAAGAACCTCTAAGTGATGAAATAATAAACATTAAAGAGTCCAAAGATCACCCCGTAGATAAAGTCATAGGAAAACTAAACGAACAAACATTAAGGTCTCAAGTTCAAAACCAAAGTAGCTTGTTTTGTTTCGTTTCAACCTTAGAACCTAAGAATACACAAGAAGCCATAAAAGATGAGAGTTGGGTAATGGCCATGCAAGAAGAACTAAATCAATTTGTTTCTAATGATGTTTGGACACTTGTCCCTCCACCTAGTAATCAAACCATAATAGGAACCAAATGGGTTTATAAAAACAAATTAGATGCAAATGGAGTAGTGTCTAGGAACAAGGCTAGACTCGTTGCTCAAGGGTATAACCAACAAGAGGGAATAGACTTTGATGAGACCTACGCCCCCGTGGCTAGATTAGAGTCTATAAGAATACTTCTTGCGTATGCTTGTGCTAATGATCTAAAGCTTTATCAAATGGATGTCAAAAGCACTTTTCTAAATGGATTCATTAATGAAGAAGTATATGTAGCTCAACCTCCTGGCTTCATTGATTTTGAAAAACCCAAACATGTGTATAAATTAAAGAAAGCCATTTACGGTCTTAAACAAGCTCCAAAAGCTTGGTATGATAGACTCAAGTCATTTCTAGTTAAACACAACTATACCATGGGGTTAGTTGACAACACACTTTTTACTAAGAAAAGAGAGTCACATATAATCATAGTACAAATATATGTAGATGATATTATATTCGGATCCACTTGTCAAGACATGTGTGATGATTTCTCTAAGATCATGCATGACGAGTTCGAGATGAGTATGATGGGAGAACTTAGTTTCTTTCTGTCACACCCCCAAATTACCTGTTTTGCAGCGGAATGGAATTCCTGGGGATTGACTGTCATAGCATCAAAATCACAGTTATATTGAACGACCTAAAGTGTCGTTTGAAAAGAACATCGTTTGATTTAATAAAACAATCAGAGTTTACAAAGTAGGTCCCAAATGAAAATCAACTTGTGCGGAAAATAAGTTTAGTACAGTCAAACGATGTTTTTAAAGTATATAAATCCCATGTAAGACGCGTCGTCACCACGACTCCATGATGTGTCCAAATGCATGCCATGAAGTGAATGCCTTAGATACCTGAGATAAAACATGCTAAAAGTGTCAACACAAAGGTTGAGTGAATTCATAGAGTTTGTGTTGAAATGTAAAGCCTTTCGAAATCGTTTATGCGGCAAAGGCATTGTAAATCGTTGAAATGTAAAGACTTTCAAAATCGATTATGTAGCAAAGACATTGTAAATCCACTCGGCCCAAGTCCCGCCCATACAAAACTTGCAACCTGTGTGTTCACAACCCATGCCGAATATGCATAGTTTATGTTCAAACAGAAATCGTCAAATGAATTCACAATAGTACCTAACTCGACGTAAAACCATAGGTTTAATTAATTCGCTTGAACACAATCATCGTAGTGTGAGTTAAATTGTTTCACACTCATCGTTGAAAACAAAATCGTATTTATTTCACTAAGTTCATGACACCAAAGCGTAAACATCGCACCAATAAAATTGGTAATCATCGTTTCATCGCCGCCCTAATAGGTAATTTGCCAATTTACCTTAATGATTAAAATATAGTGCTCGATTTCCCTAAATGGGTCAATAGGAGCGGGAGTGTTAATTCCAATAGGCCTATTCACAATATTCGCGCCCACTCGCAAGTGACTAATGGTGCATGATGTAGGGACTTCGAACATGGCAAATACTTAGTGACAATAAAACATTCGGGTTATAGCATACAGTTCAAAGCATTTGTGTTCGATTAAAAATGTAGCATGTATCTCCCTCCAAGAGTTTGTAAAAGCTTAAAGAGTAAAAGTGGGGCTATGAACTCACCAAGGTAATGATTACGATGACAAAAGTGGATATACTGAAATATAGCGTGAATCTCGAAAATGACCTATTATGAATGATATGATATGTAATGAGTTGCAATGTGATGTTATGCATGCATTTCGTATGTTATTTATACCATTTACGAGTTTTGAAAAATATTACTTGTCGTCGAAAAATACTCGTTTGACGTCTTGACCCTTCAAAAATGACTTTACAAGTTTTACGTCAAAATGTCATCCTACAATGGTTTTATAATGATTTATGGTGAAATTTTTCACTTTTCGTCAGAAACAATGTCGTCGGAAATTTCGTGAAAGTGACAAAAATGGCTTCAAAACTAGTCGTAAAAGCGGTATGCGTCGATCGTTAGAGAACGAACTTCGACTGTTGGGAAATTTGTATCAATATCTAAAAGTTTCAGTTCAGGAGTTTTCGTCCAAAAGGTCTCTAACATAAAGATATTAAGGGTTAAAGATGGTGGTTTTGGCTAATTGTTGTGCAGAAAAATGAGTTTCGTCCAAGTTTGAACATCCAGAATAATTTACTACAACTCCGCTTTACAAACAGCTTGTCGTTTTGAAAAAATATGCCCGGTGAACTTGATTTTATTAGAAGACAATTCGCTCCAAAAGTTTCACAACCTCGTTAAAAACGACCTCAAACATGGTCGCATACCGTAACACTTGTATCGTAGAAATAATATAGTTTTTCAGAAAATAATAGTTACGGCAAATTTATGAAAACGTGCATATATTTGTCGTTTCAAATCCGTTTTCTACGTATAATACGTCCTTAGCTTCGTATCGAAGTAAACTAATATATTTTTGATAAGTCGAAATAATTTGTGAAGCTTAGGACTCGTTTTTGACTCGAACAAAGTAAAAATAGTATGCTGAATTTTCTGAAAAACATATACTTCGTCGTCAAACTTTAAAAATTCATCACGACTTCGTTATAACTCCGTTTAACCGCTCAAGCGGCCATGGATCGTTTTAAAGTATATTTTCTAAATATCAAGGCCAAAAAGTCGTGGCTATAGTCGGATTTTCCAGAAAATCGAAACAAGGACAGAACATATTTTATACGCATCGAAAATAGTTTTTATCGGACAAAACCTATTCTAATCCCTTCAAATCAACTCCAAAACTAATCTAATCCTACCATACACCTTCTTAGGGTGTCATGGGTTCCTAGACATCATCAAGACCAAAGTATACCAAGGGGATAATTATAGGATGACCATATATATAATTAACTCTAAAAATCATGTAAAATGGTATAATCAACATATGTCTTGCATGTTTTCTCCAAAAATGAAGAGATGAATATGAAATGATAAGGAAACATGAAAAATGAAAGAAACATGCTTACTAGTATTATGATGAGGTGATAAGAACCAAGGTTAAACTTAAATACTCTAGATTTTTATTTCAAAATCTAATAAAGAGTATTAACTAGATTGTATAAACACTTGAGAAAAATTTTGATGATGATCCCTTGGTGAACCTCTATGTGGCCGGTTTTGGATGAACAAAAGAGAGAAGAGAAAGCTTTTGTTAACTTGTAGAATAAGATGCATGTATGAGAAAAATAAATGAAGTAATAGACTTATGTAGAGTAAAAATTCTACCATTCAAGAAAAACCATGCCTCAATTTAATGCCACCTTGACTTCCCCAAGGCGGTTGGGGATTATGTTTCACAATTATTATTATTTTTTTTTTTTGTATACTTAATTGTAAAAAGTGTAAGTACATGTGTAGATAAATATAACTTGTAAGGTTTTGGTAGCTTTTAGGTACAAGTAAATTTTTAATAGATCAAAATAGAGTATAATGATGTTATAAAAATTGTAAAAATACGTTCCTTGTGAAATTTGAGTGATAAAATAATTATCGTGTAGTTTTTAGGAAAAACGCCGTAATAATTTAACTTTAACGATTTATGTACCAAATAAATTTAAAGCACTAGGAAAACTCAAAATATAGTTTATATAACTAAATGTAAGTATAAAAATATGTCGGGATCATTTTTGAAAGTAACGGATTAAATATTAAAAATAATAACTCACGCGATAATGTTTATTTAATATAAAAATTACGCGTTAAATGTGAAATGAAATGTCATGAATGAACTATCATGATGCAAATGATGTCAATGAAATGTAGACTAAACTTAGTCCATATGAAATATGCGTGATGTTATGATCATGAATTACCGCTAAACCATAAAGGTTACGCGAATTTGGAACAAGTAAACCAAGTTTACGATAAATGTTGAAATAGTGAGGCATAAATTGTTTCGAGAAATGACCTGAAAGTACGGGTTGTCACATTCGCCCAACCAAAAAGGAATTCATCCACTGAATTCATTCGTGTTGGTCTCTCGGGTTTAGGGTTTGATGTGGCAAACTTTCCCATTCTCGAGCAAAATTTCCAAAAGACTTTTAGGTAACCGATTTTTGCGTAATCCCACAACTCATCAAACAAGAACTGTCATACGATTAGGCTAAATCGGTTTAGGTAACAACTTGTTTCTAGCTCGATCTTTGCAACTCATCAAACAAGAACTGTCACGCGGATCAAACTCGAAACAAGTGGTTTGAAGAAAATCTTTTGAAAATTTGGCTCGATTACGGAATTGCTTACTCATATGAGACTACTACTCCCTTCATTGCATGATTCTTCCTGAATTAGACATAGGTGATCGGGCTATGTATAATTTAGGAGTAACTATGCAATGCTTGGACTAATCGACTCATATGATGTTTGGTGTTGAGTCAACGGATGTTAAAATTGTGATAGGGAATGACAGGCATTCTCCATGTCAAAGTGATGTGAGTATGATGGGATGGGTATTTGAAGGCATCAATGTGACAATCGATTTGAAATGAAAGTAAATAACTTCGAAAAAATATTATAAATCGCATGCAAAGTGAACATGCACTTATGATGAAATGATGAGATGCTATGATGATGTAGTTATAGTCTAGGGTCAATGATGCAGTCTAGTTCTCTATAACCAGAAGCTCGATGCCAATCTGTCACACCCCAAATTACTGTTTTGCGTGAATGGAATTCTCGGGATTGATTTGTCATAGCATCAAAATCACAGTTATATTGAGCGACCTAAAGTGTCGTTTGAAAAGAACATCGTTTGATTTAATAAAACAATCAGAGTTTACAAAGTAGGTCCCAAATGAAAATCAACTTGTGCGGAAAATAAGTTTAGTACAGTCAAACGATGTTTTTAAAGTATATAAATCCCATGTAAGACGCGTCGTCACCACGACTCCATGATGTGTCCAAATGCATGCCATGAAGTGAATGCCTTAGATACCTGAGATAAAACATGCTAAAAAGTGTCAACACAAAGGTTGAGTGAATTCATAGAGTTTGTGTTGAAATGTAAAGCCTTTCGAAATCGTTTATGCGGCAAAGGCATTGTAAATCGTTGAAATGTAAAGACTATCAAAATCGATTATGTAGCAAAGGCATTGTAAATCCACTCAGTTCCAAGTCCCGCCCATACAAAACTTGCAACCTGTGTGTTCACAACCCACTGCCAGAATATGCATAGTTTATGTTCAAACAGAAATCGTCAAATGAATTCACAATAGTACCTAACTCGACGTAAAACCATAGGTTTAATTAATTCGTTTGAACACAATCATCGTAGTGTGAGTTAAATTGTTTCACACTCATCGTTGAAAACAAAATCGTATTTATTTCACTAAGTTCATGACACCAAAGCGTAAACATCGCACCAATAAAAATTGGTAATCATCGTTTCATCGCCGCCCTAATAGGTAATTTGCCAATTTACCTTAATAATTCAAATATAGTGCTTCGATTTCCCTAAATGGGTCAATAGGAGCCGGAGTGTTAATTCCAATAGGCCTATTCACAATATTCGGCCACTCGCAAGTGACTAATGGTGCATGATGTAGGGACTTCGAACATGGCAAATACTTAGTGACAATAAAACATTCGGTTATAGCATACAGTTCAAAGCATTTGTGTTCGATTAAAAATGTAGCATGTATCTCCCCCAAGAGTTTGTAAAACAGTTAAAAGAGTAAAAGTGGGGCTATGAACTCACCTGTTGCAATGATTACGATGACAAAAGTGGATACACTGAAATATAGCGTGAATCTCGAAAATTACCTATTATGAATGATATGATATGTAATGAGTTGCAATGTGATGTTATGCATGCATTTCGTATGTTATTTATACCATTTACGAGTTTTGAAAAATATTACTTGTCGTCGAAAAATACTCGTTTGACGTCTTGACCCTTCAAAATGACTTTACAAGTTTTTACGTCAAAATGTCATCCTACAATGGTTTTATAATGATTTATGGTGAAATTTTCACTTTTCGTCGTAAAACAATGTCGTCGGAAATTTCGTGAAAGTGACAAAAATGGCTTTGAAAAACTAGTCGTAAAACGGTGTACGTCGATCGTTAGAGAACGAACTCGACTGTGTTGGGAAATTTGTATCAATATCTAAAAGTTTCAGTTCAGGAGTTTTCGTCCAAAAGGTCTCTAACATAAAGATATTAAGGGTTAAAGATGGTGGTTTTGGCTAATTGTTGTGCAGAAATGAGTTTCGGCCAAGTTTGAACATCCGTAAATAATTTACTACAACTCCGCTTTACAAACAGCTTGTCGTTTTGAAAAAATATGCCCGGTGAACTTGATTTTATTAGAAGACAATTCGTTCCAAAAAGTTTCACAACCTCGTTAAAAACAGCCTCAAACATGGTCGTTCAGACTACCGTAACACTTGTATCGTAGAAATAATATAGTTTTTCAGAAAATAATAGTTACGGCAAATTTATGAAAACGTGCATATATTTGTCGTTTCAAATCCGTTTTCTACGTATAATACGTCCTTAGCTTCGTATCGAAGTAAACTAATATATTTTTGATAAGTCGAAATAATTTGTGAAGCTTAGGACTCGTTTTTGACTCGAACAAAGTAAAAATAGTATGCTGAATTTTCTGAAAAACATATACTTCGTCGTCAAACTTTAAAAATTCATCACGACTTCGTTATAACTCCGTTTTAATCCGTTCAAGCGGCCATGGATTCGTTTTAAAGTATATTTTCTAAATATCAAGGCCAAAAAGTCGTGGCTATAGTCGGATTTTCCAGAAAATCGAAACAAGGACAGAACATATTTTATACGTATCGAAAATAGTTTTTATCGGACAAAACCTATTCTAATCCCTTCAAATCAACTCCAAAACTAATCTAATCCTACCATACACCTTCTTAGGGTGTCATGGGTTCCTAGACATCATCAAGACCAAAGTATACCAAGGGGATAATTATAGGATGACCATATATATAATTAACTCTAAAAATCATGTAAAATGGTATAATCAACATATGTCTTGCATGTTTTCTCCAAAAATGAAGAGATGAATATGAAATGATAAGGAAACATGAAAAATGAAAGAAACATGCTTACTAGTATTATGATGAGGTGATAAGAACCAAGGTTAAACTTAAATACTCTAGATTTTTATTTCAAAATCTAATAAAGAGTATTAACTAGATTGTATAAACACTTGAGAAAATTTTTGATGATGATCCCTTGGTGAACCTCTATGTGGCCGGTTTTGGATGAACAAAAGAGAGAAGAGAAAGCTTTTGTTAACTTGTAGAATGAGATGCATGTATGAGAAAAATAAATGAAGTAATAGACTTATGTAGAGTAAAAATTCTACCATTCAAGAAAAACCATGCCTCAATTTAATGCCACCCTTGACTTCCCCCCCCTCCAAGGCCGGATTTGGGGGATTATGTTTCACAATTATTATTATTTTTTTTTTTGTATACTTAATTGTAAAAAGTGTAAGTACATGTGTAGATAAATATAACTTGTAAGGTTTTGGTAGCTTTTAGGTACAAGTAAATTTTTAATAGATCAAAATAGAGTATAATGATGTTATAAAAATTGTAAAAATACGTTCCTTGTGAAATTTGAGTGATAAAATAATTATCGTGTAGTTTTTAGGAAAAACGCCGTAATAATTTAACTTTAACGATTTATGTACCAAATAAATTTAAAGCACTAGGAAAACTCAAAATATAGTTTATATAACTAAATGTAAGTATAAAAATATGTCGGGATCATTTTTGAAAGTAACGGATTAAATATTAAAAATAATAACTCACGCGATAATGTTTATTTAATATAAAAATTACGCGTTAAATGTGAAATGAAATGTCATGAATGAACTATCATGATGCAAATGATGTCAATGAAATGTAGACTAAACTTAGTCCATATGAAATGTACGTGATGTTATGATCATGAATTCGCCGCTAAACCATAAAGGTTACGCGAATTTGGAACAAGTAAACCAAGTTTACGATAAATGTTGAAATAGTGAGGCATAAATTGTTTCGAGAAATGACCTGAAAGTACGGGTTGTCACACTTTCTTGGTTTACAAATAAAACAAGTAGAAGATGGTATCTTCTTCAATCAATCTAAATACATCAAGGAGATGTTAAAGAAATTCGGTCTAGAAGAGTCGAAACCAATTAGGACTCCAATGTCATCCGACACCAAACTCACAAAAGATGAAGACGGCGAATCCGTAGATAATACTAAATATCGTGGCATGATAGGTAGTCTTCTCTACCTCACGGCAAGTAGGCCGGATATCATGTTTAGTGTTTACTTATGTGCTAGGTTTCAAGAAGACCCTAAAACATCACACCTAGAAGCCGTAAAAAGGATATTTAGAT
The DNA here is from genome assembly GCA_910596185.1 of Chrysanthemum makinoi. Taxonomy (NCBI): domain Eukaryota; kingdom Viridiplantae; phylum Streptophyta; class Magnoliopsida; order Asterales; family Asteraceae; genus Chrysanthemum; species Chrysanthemum makinoi. The sequence continues at coordinate 171,401,061 of OU343223.1, forward strand.
ATATTAAGGGTACAACACAATTAGGATTATGGTATCCTAAGGGCACGAGAATAGAAACAATTGTATATGCAGATTCTGTCCATGCAGGTGATTACGTTGATAGAAAAAGTACAAGTGGGGTATGTACTTTCATGGGATGTTGTTTAACATCTTGGTTTTGTAAGAAACAAACGACACTTGCAATATCAACAACCGAAGTCGAGTACGTCTCCGCCGGCAAAGCATGCCAACAAGCACTATGGATGAAACAAGCGTTAGTTGACTACGACATTCATCTAAGCGATATAGCCATCCTATGTGACAACAAAGGTGCCATCGACTTAAGCAAGAATCCGGTATTGCATTCTCGCACAAAGCATATAGAGATTCGTCATCACTTCTTAAGAGACAATGTTCAAAACGGGAACATCTCTATTGAGAAGTTTTACTCATCATAACATTATGTTTTGTCATCAACAAAAAGGGGGAGATTGTTAATACAAATAAACCGTAAAAACGTTTATTAATATTTTGCGATCTCTTTGTGTTTTGTTGATAACAAATATAATGTTATCTTAAGTATAATTATAAGGATACATGTTATTTTTGTAAAGCATTTACATATAGCTATTTAAATACAAAAATGTAGTAATTAAGCATTTGTTGTAATAGTTTATTAGGATGGGTAAAAACCATAACCCATGGACCATAACCCATGGATCTTAACCCATACCCAAGTAGACTAGATACAATGTATACTTAGATACATTGAATCTAAAGAAAACCCATGGACCAACCCATAACCCATGACCCATAACCAAAAAACCCATGGGCAAAGAGGAGCATTTCACGGATCCCTAGGATTACACTAGACAGATCCCAAGTGGAAGGGATCCGTGGGATCCGGGGAACAGTGAAGAATTTTGCCTATAAATAGAGAGTCATTTCTTAATTCTAACTCACCCCTCTTCTTACTAAATCTCTCATACACTCTCATTCTCTTCTAACATATAGATCACTTGATCTAGAGAGTTGTTCATCTTTCTTTCTATTTGTAATCCTTATATAGGTCCTTCTCTAAGGCGAGATCACGAGCATTCTACAAGTCATCCAAGCAAGGGGTCCTTGATTGATTTGTCACTCCGCAAGATTTCTGTAGCGAAGATCTTGTATTTGATATTTCACATACTTGTTGTGTAATAGTCGTGTTGGTTTGGTCCACCGTGCTACGGACTCGGTATTTAGCTTTGTACCGGAAAAAGTGTAAGCAACGTTGTGAAGGCTGCTCCGCCAAGTGAAGGAGTTTGTTGACATAGTGCTTGAACTCTCGAGTAGGTGACTCGGGGAGTGGAGTAGGGCAAGGAAGGTGTCCTTGTAGCCGAACCACTATACATCGGTTGTGTCTTTTCTTTCCCTTCGCTTTACTTTATTTACTTGCTTTATCATTAGATCTATACTTTCTCTACATCCATAAGATCTCACATATTAACGAATCTAAAAGTTTTTGAAACTAACATAAAATTGGCAAAACTATTCAACCCCCCCTTCTAGTTTTCCACATGTTGTACCATGAAGTAACACCCAACTTGAAATTCCGCTGCGTATCACGAAATTTGGGGGTGTTACACATATATGTTTTAAGGTTAATATAGATTAAAGGAAAAATGGATGCATACATGTTTAAAATATATATGTTTTAATTAGTTGGATCTAACTAATGAAAATCATATATATTTGAGAACATAATGTTTTTAACATGTATGTTCAAAATATGTATGTTTTTTTAAACATGTATGTTTTAAAACTGGTATGTTTTAAAAAATGATTGCTTATAAACGGAATGCTTAAAACATGTATGTTTTAATAATACTAGCACGGTACTCGCGCATTGCGGCGGCGGGTACCCTGAAATAAAATTTTCGATAAATCATGTATTTTAGTTTATTATGTTTTTTTTACAATGAATTTACAGGGATCAATAATTTTGTTAAACCCGTGCCCGTTCGGGCTCGAGCCCGTTTGGCCCGTTCCCGTTCGACCTCGACCCTGTTTGGCCCGTGCCCGTTCGGGCTCGACCCCGTTTGGACTGTACCCGTTCGGGCTTGAATATTTGTATAATGTTTTTATTATTGTATTAGTGACATTTAATGCAGGAATTGTGTTTAAGTTGGTTGTACAATATGCTTGATAATTTGTATTTCTTGTGTAAGAGGTGTTTTAATAACTACATTAATTGTATTTATTGACCACTTAATTAATTGACTACATTAACTATCTTGACCACATTAACAGTGCTTTGTATTTTGTACATTAAACTTTAAGACTTGTAAGTCTTAAAATTAAGATTGATGACAAAGATCATTAATAGTGCATTATGTATTGTACAATAGGCTTTGTATTTTTTAAGTCTTAATTTTAAGATCATGAGGAGAGAGATTCATTGCTCTATTATAAGTAATATAGATTATTGTTGCTAATTTTTGTATGTTTCATTGTTTCAGGTGTAATTACAAAAATATTCACATCTATGAGTGTGCATATATGTCTGACTTTTGAAATTTTTTTGACAGCTACGCGTGTGCATATATGTCCTACTTCTAAAAATGATGATAACAATGAGTGTGCAAATATGTCTATTTTGTGTTGAATATTTATTAGTGCTCACGTGTTTAGATCGATTAGATTAATGTATTTATGCTTTTTAGAAATTTGTATTTTAATTGTATTTCAATCTATATTGAAGTTTGTGTATAGCATTTATGTTCATGGTTTTTATAAATTTCATACTATTTCTAAAAACATATATTGTAGCACTAAATTTAGAAATATGTTATCTTAAAAAAAAACATATATGCACTAAACATGGAAGCTTAAAAAACACATATGCACTAAATCTGAAAAATACTATTTTAAAAAAAAAAAAATTAGTAAAAACAAAATTCAAAAAAAAAATAATAAAAAATAAAATAAAATATCTTTTACTATTACTGTATACCTTTTCGAATTAAATAAAAAAGTTTAATATTTAAAAAAATATAGAAATTTTCAAAAATGCTATTTTTCATTGATTTGTTGTACACTATGCATTATTAGAAGTACATAAGTGGTTCTCAGTTTTCTCACAGTTCCCGCAAATAAAGTGGGTTGTGACTGTGTATATTGTTGATTTATATCATTAATATTAAGAGTAACTTTGTATCTTGATGAAAAGATACAATTTCCTTAAGAGATAATGTCTAATTAATAAATTATGATAACTTAATTAGGAGTTGATCCTGCTTGACCTCTCTTATTTTAGATGATTATTCACCTCATAATAATACACACAATGGTGTTTAACAATAAACCCCCAATTTTTGTAAACAAGAAACCCCCAAGAAGGAACAATAAGAACGTTGCCGGCAAGAAGGAACAACGGCAAGAACATCGCCAACGAAGAGCGACGGCAAGAAGGAGTGATGGCAAGAAGGTCGTCGAGCGAGAAGTAATGACGACAAACTGAACTTTGTTGGGAAGATGAGACCTGGAAATAATTGTTGAGTGGAAGAAATAATTGTTGAACGCCGGCGAAGTTGTCAGTGAGTAGAAGAGCTAGAGTGAGATTTTTAATTTTGAAGTTAAACAAACAATGAGGAGGAAAGGGTATATATGTAATGGTGTGTCCTAGATGTGGAAGCCTCTCCTTTTTACTCTCTTCTACAATCAGGATGTATGTCTGCAATAAGTTAAAAATAAACACTCATATTTCCTGTTTCCATTTTGTTTTGTTTCTATCCAGGATATTAAGTCAAAAAGAAACAGCCCCTTACTAAGAAGAGAGGATTAAGTAGAAGATCTTCATCCCAATTAGTGTTCTTCATTCATTCATGATGATCTCATTCTTCGACATCAAGTAAGTTTTAGTGTTATGCTTTATGTTATTGATTGTTAATGTTATGATTACATGTTTCTTGGGATAGATTAATCAACAAATACAACAAGCAAAATTAATGATTTGAAACACTAGTAAACCAAAACCATCATGGAAAAGCTTCAAATTTACACTATTGAAATGATGGGGTGAACTGCACATCATAGACAGATACAGTAGAAACTACATACGATCAGTCTATGGATCTACCTTCTATCTCTTGATTGAGCATTAGAGCTACTGTCTACGAATCCTACATCTACTTGCTAAGTATACTAAGGCTACTACTACTAATACTACCAATGCCTACTTGTTTTTCTTCCCACCAGCTAGAATACGTTGGATCTGCAGCCCTCTACTGAATGCTTGATTGAAAAGAAGCCTTGTTTGGAAGTCGTATACCATTGGGAACCATGCAAGTATGGCCACTGGTGTGAAGATCATCACCCCCATCATATATTCGTATCCTCTCCCTAGTGCTTTCACCGATCCCCACATTCCCAATGCCTTCACCACTGGTCTGCATGCTTGTGCTATCTGCAAAAGCAATGCACGCACGATTTCTCGAAATTAATTGAAATCTACCTAAATTAATTAAGGACCTAAATAAGTTTCTCTATTAACCACATTGGTTGCTATGGATCTTGTATACTTCCTTCTCCATCTATATATTTTCAGAATAGGGACAATCTTCCTTCTATGAATATTGGCAAAATGGGCGGGTCAAGCGCATTGACTACTGAGCCAAATTTGGTTAGGTCAAACCAGTCAGTTTCCTTGACCCACCACCATTTTTCATTTTATTTAAATAGAAGGATACTATAGAAGTGATCCAATTTCCATAAATAACCATTTGTGAGCTTAGGTTAATTATTGTGTCAGAAGTTTCAACCTAGTTGTACTCTTTAGATAAGTGTTTATATCTTTTACTCATTTGACCTTTCAGGGAAAAAAAACAAAAAAACAAACAAATTGACCCATTTTCAAGTGGGTTGAAATTTACCTCCTCTAGAAAGTAATATCGATTTTTTAAGCAAGAATTAGCAATGACCATAATTGAAGGCAAATTGTTCAGCCAAGTAATATGTCTTTGGATTATAAATTTCCTACAATTATTATTGTGTGTGTGCGCGCTAATTTATTCCTAACATTCTGCATTGCAAGTAAATTTCTGATATAAAGATTACTGAACTATGGAAATAAATATTGTGGAAAATGGAAATGAAAACAAATTTGAGCTAGCTTACTTGCAGGATTGCCCATCCAGTTGGCATGAATGCAAGTAAGCTTGCAAAAATGTCTCCAACAGTAAGTCCAAGGAGCTGGAAAAGAATCACAAGCGTGACAACAAATCCAACAAAGAGAAACAGCTTAAGGAGTCGGAACATCAGCTGAAAATCAGCACTGAACTTCTTTCGGCCCATGGATACAATCTGCAAACACATTAAAAAAATATCACTTTGCATAAAATATGATATCACGAGATGGTAAAAACCAGTAATGCAGGAATTTGGTTTCTGTACAAACCTTCAAGATGACTATAACCGCAAGAATTACAAGCCAAGATAGACCATAGATCTGTAATCATTGCAGGAGAAACAATTTTAGTTGACCCTCATAATAGACATGTTTATTGGGAAGATGCGGATCTTAGTAGAGGTGGCAAATTTGACCCATTGACTTTTAAATTGGAGGTTTTGGGGTTTTCTTTTTTCTTTTTTTTTAACAGGTGAAATATATTAATGAATGGTTTAACTGGAACGGTTCAAACAGGTTGAAACTTGAGAGTTGTCCAAATTCTAGTTTTTTTAGTGTACAACCTCCTATATCATTTTATTCTAATATTTTGCAAAATATTGTTCTCAAAATTGATGCAAAATAACATTTACAAAAATGTTTGTGTGTGAATCCGACCAGACCAACCTCTACTAAAATCTGACCCCTTGCATCGGAACCCATTTGAACAGTTATACATCTCCCCGACCATGTATTTTTGCCACCTCTACGGATTTCGGTTATACTTACCATGATGCTTTTATCGCTTTGGCTCACTCTGAGTTGGTAAACAACTCCGTACTGGTAGAAGAAGAATCTGAGAGAAAGAAATACTTCCATCAGACGTCCAAGAGGACCAGTGTACTGAAGGTGCTCCTGTTCCTCCTCCCACCATGACTCCCAGCTCTTGTAAGCTGGAACACCAATACCGCCACGGTTACTGATCCATGTTGACCAATCTTCCCAGTCCTCAACTATCTTCTGCCACTCGAATCCTGAAGGATTGAATAGGAAAGGAGCAAACAACCAAGAAACGACTAAAAACCACATCGAAGCTGTTAGAAAAAAGTAGGCTGTACTGCTTGTTGCTGTCGATCCATATGCTTGATATACTACCAGCAAAACAAACAACTCCATGGCTTTGGTAAAATGGCTCCTTGAGTACATTCTATAATTTTCTGCAAACCTCTCGTGTCTCACGACAAAACCACGCCCAGTGGCTCTGTACTTGGCTCCACCATGCAGAATCGTGCGTCCAAAATAGTGTAGCTTTGTTCCAAGAGAGAATGTAAAGAAGACAGCTGCTAACTGGAGCTGCATGATAATCAAGTCACCCATTGCTGTTCTGAAACCTCTTTCGAGTCCAATCTCCATAACCATGGGCAAAGCCATTAAAAGACCCAGCTGCACTACAGACTGGGAAGCCATGACTGATTTCAGAGCAGTATCTCCTCTTATTCTTGCTGATTTCATGATTGCTCTCTCTAATCCACTCAAGGAGAGGTAAAGTCTTCCATACAAGTATGCATACACAGTAAGGACCACCAGCTGGATGTATTAACAAAAAAACTGTCAGCTAAGAGAAAAAAAGGCAAGTAGATAGGCAATTAAGTATTTGACCTATATTTTGGTTTCTTCTAGATAATACAAACAATTTGGTGAACTTGTTACTTCTAAAATGACTATAATTTAGATCTGAATTTAGTGCTGAATCTAGCATATAAATTAAACTTGAATATACACATATTTATGAATAACTGGTAATTGTTGAATTTTTCTTATAGATATCTAATTCATGGTCCCATATCTATTCAAGGCAAATAATTAGACTTTGTTCTTCTTAGACCTCAAACTATTACTTCGTACTATATATGTACATCTGAAAGGTCCTAATATGATTGGATTTAAAACTATAGAGGCACATGATATACCTTATCAAACTAAAGCAATTTTTTTACAGCTTAAATGATGAAGTTGTATCATCTTCACATCCTGAGTCTCTCTAGGTTTTCTAAATAAGCTGATGGCCATCGAAAAAAAACAAATTGTGATGGCTAGATAAAATTACTCGAAAAAAATGGTTGACATAATGTTTTGTCATTCCAGAAATAAAGGAAGTTTTGGTACTTGGCTTACTTAAGCAAGCTAGTTATAAAGAATAGTGATTTATCTTAGCGATACTTAGAATCTCATAAATTTTACCATTGAGCTGACATAGAAGCCTGTAGTCGTATAGTAACATGATAACATCCTGAAAAAATCAAAGCGGTGGCCTAATCTGTAGATATCGCGACTTATAGTCTGCTCTCCATTACCGCATGCCACTTTAGCTTCAAAAAGCGAGATTTGGTTGAGGCCAACGTCTCTTCCCTTCCCTACCTGAATATACTCGTGGTGAGTTATATTACCACGTCTTAGAGTAGAGTTGAAGCCTACATCATAATGAGACTCAAATCGTTGTCAAAAACCATATGACTGAATCCTGGGAAGCTCAATAAAGAAAGTTTCTAGATCAGGAATTTACCTGCAAAGATGTCCTCACTTAGGTTTATTCCTTTTGAAGCTTTGCTGATGCCACCTCGTGTAATATGGAAAATTCTATCAAAGACGTCAGGATGCCCATAGTGGAACCGAACCCTACAACCAAAATAATGCATAACTAGTTTAAACTACTTTTTAGTTGTTACATCCGTATTAAATTAGTTAGACCAACCAAAGCAGGGGTACTTTCATTAAAGAACATATTAATTTAATTGAAGAATAGAAGATGAATGTCCTGTAGTGGCTTATAAGTACTAGTTAATACACAAGCGTAATTTTTAGGCCCATCAAGCCAATCACTGTACTATATGTTCTCATGATTCAAGGTTTTAATATGATTCTTAGAAAGCCAAATTTAGTTTCTTGATACAGCTTTCGTAATCAAATTTAATAGCGCACCACTTTTCCTGCTTTTAGCTTAGAAAAACCTATAATTACTGTACCAGATGGTCCCAGAATATACAACATTGTTGATTATCTTATGGTGCATAATTCTTAATTATACTTTACCACAGAAAATGCACCACCAGTTTGAGAAGAAATTGAATCATAATAAGGAATATGCTTACTTCTAGCATGATTTAGAATAAGAGACATACTTGAGTGGCCTTGCAAGAACACGTTGACCAATGGTTACAAAGCTTGTTTCTTGATTTGACATGAACCAAGCCAAAGAAGATACACTGCAGCAAATGTATGATATCAAATGGAAGTGTATATTCAAGCCAAAAAAATACCAAAACCCATTCTAAATATTGACCGAACCTTCCTGTAAAGATGTGTTCACGTACACCCAAAATCGTTGGGGGTCTCACTCCATGATCCTCATGAAATTCTTCAAGCAGGTTACGCATCTTGAAAGCTTCTTCCAAGTAGTTATCCTGAAATGCAAACAAACAGAAAAAACAATAACAAATTGAAGAACCAAAAATAACTAATAGAGACCTATAGGGGTATACCTGGTTCATGTCAATAGTCTGGAGAGCCTCCCCTCTTGTAAATATTATGGCGTGGTTTTGATTCTCAGGCTTCCCTTCTCCTATTTTTGCTGAGCCAGGTAACTTTATCCTGTAGATTTCCTTCAAGAAGAGCAAGGATGCAGTAAGCACTAGATATGAGTATTATATTCTAGCAAAGAGAAGTGAAACTCATAAATGTTGATGAGAAATTAATAGATCAGCTACCTGATCAAGATTATCTGCAGCTTTAATCAAGACAGAATAGTAGACCTTCTGCGATTTCCCCCCTTCTCTTTCTTCTACTTCATCAATGTATGCCACACGGAGAGCTGGATTGCTATACACAAAAAATAAGTAAAAATCAAGATTTCTATCAGATTTAATATAAATATAAGAAAATATCTCCATTTTCCAATCAAATACTTACTTAACCATCAAATTTAAAATGTCTGTTGCACGACGATCACCACTACGCTTCTGGTTTCCATAATTTTGACATGTTGCTACATAAGTAAATTTCAAATCAGCCAGAGCTTCTAGTTGAGCATACAAGGATTTCTGGCTTTTTTTCTCCTCCTCTGATGGAATTGTGACAGCTTTATAGCCTTCCAATATTTCTGTGTGGTTTACACATAAACAATAAGGGACAATGCATTACTTTTAAAAACTCTGCTACATAATTTACTTTAGCTCAAAAGATCTATATTATATCCTAGACTTTAAAACCCAACCTAGTAAAATCCCAAAAATAAGTTCAATCAAATGTGAGGGACCCTTTGCTATGACTGACAAAAGGCAGAATTATTACCAAACATGTTTCCAGACAGTCCATAGGTCCTTGTATGACTGTAAACGATTAGTTGATATATTTCCACCCAAACTAGAGGTGAAAAGATGAGCAGGTTGGATAATGGTTCAAAACAGGTTTGGGTTGAAATATGTCTTTTTGGTAAGGGTCGAAACTTTCCGGGTCAGGTTTACCAATAATGCTTTTGTCATTTTATATAGATAATTACTGCCTTAAATATGAACGCAGGAAAGAAACTAAAAACTATTTTTTACAAGAATTTAGGGGGTTGCAATTATTAGATTTTTCTTGGCCAACTTTCAGCCAGTTTGACCAGTGTCCCTTCTAGCTCAATCTGTTTGACCCACTTCAGAATGTAAGTTCAGATAACACCTGATTTTCCATTTAAAGCGAAGATTGTTTTAGTAAAAATAAAACAAGAATCATGTTTGATGAATTCAGTTATTATTATATCATATTTGAATAGATACAGAAAGTACACAAATTTCTATTAAATAAAAGCTGATTTCTGTGAAAGTCTATAAAATAACCTTATAATATTATCTCAGAATGCTTCCAATATTTAATCTAAAAGGGCCCATTCGATTGTATCATCATATTGTGTATGTACCATGCTCAAGAGAAAGAAAAAAAATATACGAGCACTAAGAAAGTTTTCCTTACGTTTTTCACTAGCAATGTCAAGAAATGCCTGAAGCTTCAGTGCCCTTCTATAGTACATCATCCCTCTAACTGGAAAGCTAACATTGATTAGCAATGCAATAAACTAGGTGCAACTTTTTTATAATAAACTAATATGACACCTGTTCTGCAGAGTGTCTGTCCTCTTAAGGAGACCCAATGACGGAGCTGTAATATGCGTTCATCACTTTCAAAAATTTCTGAGTCTTCTTTGCAATTTATGCGTTCCATGAAGTTCTCCCATTCATCTGACAAAGCAATATTTCCATTCCAGAACAACATGAACATTTGTTCATGGAGAGGAAGTTGTATATATAAAAGAGCTGAAGTTTAGATAAATGGGACCTGGGAAGATCTTTCGCAAGTAGTATTTAATAGATATACCATCTTCATTTTCCATGTCAAGGTCACTCTTAGAATAAACCGTCTCTTCACTATAGTAGGGGGTCATGACACTGCAATCCAATTGATTAGGTTCATCACATGGTGACGAACTATTATATTGTTGTGGATTCATGTACAAGTGTTCACACAGTCTATCCTATGCACATCAATGACTATGTTCCTTTACAAACAGCAGCTGTAATATAAGATATATGGTACGTACAAAGGTTCAGTGCCAACCAGGGGCAGAAATGTCCTGAACAGGAATTAACCCACTAGCCTAAAAGACAAGTGGACACATTGTTGCAAACTGACATCTAAACTCTCTTTTCATAATCTTCAAAGGAAACCTCACTTCTTAATTACTTGATAAATACCACTCCACTTTTTCTAGTGCAGGATGATTTTTCAGTTAATGAATTATGATTTTTAAGATACATAGTCACTATTAAGGAAGAAACTACATGCTAACTAATGTATTCCCAGCACAAAAGCTATAATAAATGTATACATACATGATATCTCGTGGAAAAATCTGACTTATGAAGGATTGCTAATTATATTTAGCTTAATGACATGTTTTTCGTACCTGAATGATAGCATTTTACGAACTCGAGGTGCACGTGGCATATTCATGAACAATGAATTTGTAAAAAATGTGATTCTCCGCCGTGCCTCGAGGTTTTTAGGCACATCCATAGCAGATTCATTTACTGTGAGAAGAAGATAGAGTCGCTTTATCTGTAAAGGTTAACAATTGGATTATAAATATCTGTAACTGCAAGCTAAGGGTTAAAATATTAATGTCACTGATGTGCCAGTCCTTGTACATAATATGTGCAATGAAAAGATGTGCATGACCTGTTCTTCCCACTGTGCAGTAACTGGAGGAGGAAACACAATAGCAGGTCTCAAGTCAGGAGCTTTTTCGAATAACTGAGTTCCAGAGTCCTTGCTACCATGTCCAAGTTCCACCAATTCACTAAATTAAACATGTATAAAGTTGTTATTCCGTTTGTACTATGTATCAGGAAAAAACTATTAAATGTATTTCATAGATGATGGTGATGTAATTATTATTGGTTTTTGTCATTATTATATATATCATGGAATGCTCAAATCACAAACCGAATTTCGTTGATCATCAGGTCACGGGTAACTACTTCTAACATGTCCTGGAGCAACAATACAACAGTGTTGTGCTTAGATTCATCACCCTCTTTCTGCAAATATGGAAAGTTTTAGCATGTTAAAATGATACTAATTAAGCTACCAACTAATCTAAATTTTATTTTTCTAGGACTCACCAGACATTCCACCAGTTTCACAAACTGGTTACATAGAGTTGGTAAAGAGCCCATTCTGAAATTCGAAAGGAAAGTGTTCTTCGAAATGTTGCTTTCAACTTCTTTAACTATGATACCAATTATTCTGTAATCATATCAAGTATCAGATATGCAGTGGTAGATGACTAGATGTCAATGTTGATATTAAAACGAATTCATGAGCATCAATGGTTAATATATGTTTCTCAAAGAGCAAGAGTAAAACTGTGTACTTACCCTCTATACATGATGACACAATCTCTACTAAAAACCCAAAAAGTTCAACAATAAAGAACATAAAAAAAGGATACCATAAAGCAGCTAGCATGTGAAACATTTATAATTTTGTGGCCCTAAGTAAATTTACACGTAGATTTTAGGTTTAATACCACAAATTCGATAGCATTTACTCTTTAGGACCCATAATTAAGCAAGCGATGCGATAGTGATTCCTGTGCGATATGAAGAAAAAAGTATAGTATATTAGTTTTACAATGCCTATAAAACAGGGTTTGCATTCCTTGATGACCAAACAATAGCAGGCGGTTGAGATTCTATAGCTGTATAGTTTTAATTTAACACAAGCTGTTTAAAAACACGTTAAATATCCAAAGCGAGTAAATTATAGCTCAAAGTTTCGCTTAACAAAGGAGATGTAACTTTTTATGGGAAATCCTGAGATAGAACTTTTTGTAACTTCCATGAAATACGGGGACAGCCTTCTATCACATTTCACCTTTTGAAATTGCTAATAGGATTCATACTTGGTCAGCTCAAATATTTGTGGAAAGAAGGATGCTTGTAGGGAAGATTGGAAAATGAAAAAATGAATTAGGAAAAGTAGCTTACACAACCTTTTCTCCGTATGTCCAACAATTAAAGCATTCAAGACAAGTTTGAAGGATTCATAGCATTCAATAACAGCACACTTCATGTATTCATCAGCACATATACGTTTCCAGAGATCATTATCCTTGGATCGAAATTGAACTGCCATATCAAGTGCAATCGGAACCTGAAAGAACACTGACAGTCAGAATATGATATCCACATATGAACATGGGGAGATAAAACTAACCTTGCTAGCAAGCAAAAACGGTGGCCACTGAATTAGATTGAGGCTTGGATCCGAAGAATATGGAACTAATAACAGGTCCATCTCCCTGCAATAGATGATATCATAGTAAGTTCGAACTTCGTGTTTGAAAAGTACCAACAGATGGTATGATTAAAAGTTGGTTGAGCAGCCTTTCCTGTCACTTATGAAATCTTCTTCACGAAAACTACATACAACTTCATTCCACAACTGAGCAAACTTTGCCGCTTCAGTTCTCCTGTTGGGAGTAACCTATTTGTATACAAGAATAGCGTGCTCATGTAAGTAACTCTCTTCACACTACACTTCAGATAATTTTAAGTACCTCTGCGTATCGCTTAGACAGAGAAAATCCTGCTTTCTTGGCCCTCTCAGACGGCAACAAATACGCATTAAATGCGCCAGGTATAGACTGGAAGCGGGACCGTAGCATACCCAGCGTTCGTATCTGCGAAAAACAGACATGAGTTAACATGGGGAAAAACCAAGACAGTTCTGCAGGATCAAAGGTCATCTAAACCAGAAAATTGACTTGATTCTGCATAATAGCAACCATGCTCATGTCACTTACTTATCACCCTGACTATTCCCACACTGGGAATGAATCACTATGTGGCTCACAAAATAGTCATATTGACCTCAGAATATCTGCTAGACAAAGAGAAAGTAGAACCCTAGCTAAATATCAATTATTGCTATTATGATATAGTATTTGGTTTTCAATGTCTTAACATCATGGTCTTTTGGGATTGAGGGTTTTGTACATTTTTTTACTTGAATGCGACACATATACTTTCATGATATTTTTTATATGAAATCCTGCAGACAGATCCACATCAGAGTTTTGCTTCTACCAGTTGCTAGTGCCCCATCGATGGAGAATTTGTAGAAAAGTTTCTTTATCTTTTCCAGATGTAGAATAAAATTGTAGTCTATCGTTCCATTTTACACTCACAACTCTAGTAGTAGTCTCTTGCTACTGTCCCAGATTGACATTTTTTTTTTCTGGGTAACCATGGTTTCCAAACTTTTGGCCAACTAATCCATGGGGTTTGAGCCCACCGCCACACAGACACAAACTACCTAAAGCCACATCATCGATTGTTAAACATGTTAAAAAGCTCAAAGCTTATAAGTGCAACCACCCAAATATATTCAGCCAGTTTCTTTTCTATGACCCCCCTTCCACCAGTTCTCTTTTAACTATCCGCACGATAACTTTTTCAGTGTTTACATAGCATAGTTTTCTAATGCTGGAGAAGTGAGAGCTTTACAGAGTCATTAGGGACTGAGCTGTAAATGATTTTTTAAATAAAATTTTTGAAGGAGTTTATGTAAAGCATTCTAAATGTGTAAGGGTTCAGAGGGAGATTTTTTATCCGGTAGACAATACGATTGGCACTGTATGATACGAGTAATATATTGTCAGCAGAAGGACCCATCCACCCCACAGTCCACTTGCTATAGAAAACACAAGAAATATTTGTGTTTAAAAGAAAATAATCGTGTTTGCTAGCCAGATTTGCCCAACATATTACGTAAGAACTATCAGAAACAAGGTACTTCTTTCACATTTTTTCAGTTAATTTAGATTAAAATAAAACAGTTTAAATACAGATGCATGCCTTTAACAGAAAAAGATTTTAGTTGATATTAAAGTAGGGAATGACTCGGTACCTCTCCCAAACGATCAATGGCCCCAATCATACCACCGCACAAAGTTGAAAATATAGCATACCATATTTGGGTATCCATAAAGTACACCTGGATAATACATGTGAAGCATATCATACCAGTGGACAATCAAAGATGAAAATAGTAACAACAGGTACAAGAAAAATGATCATGAAAAACAGGAAACTCGTAATTGGCAGAAGGATGCAAAAGCATAAAGGTAAAACACACCAAAATAACAGGTAGCCAGAGTGCAGCAACGGCTCCATAGTTCTTTTTAGCTGCAAAGTATTGAAAATTATAAACATCCATATCAAAGAACAAAATAAATTCCATGGTGGAGAAAGACAAACCATCGGGGAAGAATTCATGCCAAGCATATTGTACGCGTTTGATTTTCATAATATCTTTTGTTGGCTCTATTAAAGGTCGTATCTGTGGAGCAGAAAAAATGTTACTGCAAGAAAATCCGTTCATTTGTTGCTCGTCTATCTAATAAAAAGCGAGGAACGATGTAGTCTTCAACAATAGTTATAAATGTTGGTCTCAAGTAGCGGATGCTATACAAGTAAAATCTTTTCAGTGGGTTGTAGAGATGGGTGTTTGCAATGCAGTTCAATACCATTCATGGGAGCAACAACCATGGAGTTTCTAGTATGTTAGATTTTGTGTATTTGTGTCTCAAAGATGTAATGTGATTTTTAGTTCGTGTTTGGT
The DNA here is from genome assembly GCA_910596185.1 of Chrysanthemum makinoi. NCBI lineage: Eukaryota > Viridiplantae > Streptophyta > Magnoliopsida > Asterales > Asteraceae > Chrysanthemum > Chrysanthemum makinoi. Next base: position 171,416,410 of record OU343223.1, read on the forward strand.
CCTAGATCCATAATCAAGTAAGGTATAGTTTAGTTGATTCACGGATCTATCTCCATGTATCGTATACTTTACTTCAAGTTTGTTGAAGGTTTAATCACATCATCGTTCTTTGCCAAAAAAAGTACTAAAAAAGATCTATCTAATGGAATATCAATTAGGGAGAGAAAGAGAGAGTGCCAGCACCTGAACGAAAAAGCTGAAAGCAAACTTTGCACAGAGAAGAACAACCCAAAAGAAAGTATACCTAATATAGACAGATAGATGTAGATGTATATCTCAAATAAGTGTCAACGAAATATATATAGTAAAAAAAATCAAAGTGTCCATACATACTTTATAAGGGAAAATTGACTTTCATGCATTCCTCTCCCGACATAGATTCTGGGCTGCAGGCGACCAGATAATACACAATATGAATTATGCAATACCGTAAAATAATATAGTTGTTTCCTCTTTCTATTTAACGTGTAGGTGAGAGAGCTATATATATTTACACACACCAACATGAATAGAAAAGTCAAGAATTTCTGGTTGCCTTTCGATGAGAAGGTAATGTTTCTTTAGGATTAGAAGATAACCTTGCTTTAATGGAGCTACCAGAAGAAAAGGAATCATATCGCAGACCTCGGGCAATCAGTAAAGGCTTTTTGATTAGACTATTTTAAGGTTTAGAGCATCTTGAAGACTATAAACCGTAATGTATCTGTTTTCACATATCTACACATGGGGAGGACATTTACTAACTTTATGCACTAATCATACTTTAGTCCTAACAAAAACCTACATATAAATACTTTTTTTCTTATTGATATGCCAATTTTTTCCAATGTGGGTCATTCACTGAATTAGAATATTCTAGCAATAGCATAGCGTATCTGACTATGACCTTCACATTGTATTCACAAGTTCAACTATTAAATCAGACAATAAACCAAAGAACATGTTGACAGTGAAACCCCGGTAAGCAAATTTATAACTTCTTGAGCACGTGTGAAGTGTGCATACAATATATATTTTTAAGATCATAAAGTTAATTATGTGTGAATATCAATTACCTCTCCATTGAAATTCAAATTTATGAGCTGGCAGAACAAAAAAGTGAAACTTTCTATAGCAAAATAGAGATTCTTGATTAAAAAAAAAATTAGGAAAAGGACATACCAAATTTTTGCAGGTATTTGTGAGACACAAGTATTGATTAAAAATCGACCCAGATAATTCAAAAAAATAGTTTCACAATCCTAGACCAACATGTAAGTTCTTTAGCCATCTAGACATTTGGCAAATAAGAGGAAGAGAAAATTTTTGTTTTGTGAAAAGGAAGAATAACATCATCTTTCGAGAAGAAAGAATAATAGGCTTAAGTTTGTACCTGTGACCACCATAGAAAAAATCTTGTAATAAGCCAGTCAGAGTTTTCAATCCAGCGTCGAAGCATAGGGAAAATGAAAAGCGCTGCTGCAAGTAGATTCGGAAGCAAATACAATGCCACCGCCACAAGATATAGAGAAGGAATGCCCTCGAATTGGTTTAGGGACGAAAGAATATCCTCGACTTTCCCAAAAGGCATTGAGATGTCATTCTGGTGTATATAAGATAGTGGAAGAACGAAGGACCATGCAAAGCTAGTTATAACCTTCAGAATATTTCTCAATACATCAGTGAACTTCCATCTATGATATCCAGGGAAGTTTAGAACAATGTCCAGTACACCTATAACCAAACAAAAGACAATTATAAATTAAGTGAAATGCATTTACTTCAATGAGTTGACCATCGAAGACCAACTTAACAGGCTGAATTATGTTTTTCATAAAGATAACTAATTTCCTCAAACTACCCATTTAAAAAGAACGAACTCCAACTAAATAAATTAAAAAAATCTGAACATACTTTGGAAGAAGCGGAGAAATGCCGCTGTAATGAAAATACTGGATAGCTTATATAACATCTCCGTCTGAAAATTTTCTGATACTGAAACATCATTCCATGCAATGATAATCATAATCTGCAATTGAAAAGTTCGATATGAGTTGCATGTACAAAACAGTGGAGCAAAATTTTACTATATCTACTTATTACCTGGAGAGCTAGTATAAAGAATGTCCACAAACGGTCAAAACTTCGAAATGTATGCCAAAATGATCGTGCCTCGACGAAGTACGATTTTCCAAGGCTTCCAGGATTATGAGATGGCTGCTTTCCCTGTAATGACAACTATATTTTATCAATCCCATAGATCAGTTGAAACCAACAGTAGTCACTATAGAAGAAGAGAACCTGTGCCATATCACGTGTTGACTTAAAAAAATCACCATCATCACGCATGGGCCAACCCAAAGCAAAACAATCCGATGACCTTTAATATCAAAGAAAAAAATATTTTTCAGAATATATTGAGGTTTAAGATCATAAATTTACACTATTTGTTAGAAGACTTTACCAGAAATATTCATTGAGATCATCATAATTGCACCAAGCAGAGTGAGGAGCCTTTCCATTTTTGTTTCTATTGCTTTCCTTGATGATTGCAAGAAGTACAATTACACTAAATTGTAAAAACCACCCACTAAGTTTAATTATATGTACATCAGGTTGCATTACAGCAAGAGTACCTTTTCTATGACTCGATAAATTGGAGTTATAACTTTCCGAAGGAAGGCTTCATCGTCCCCACCATAAGAAGGCTTGATATTTTCTCCGGTCACAATGCTGACGTTTCCAGCTAACAAGCCATGAAGTTCATATGCCATCTGAACGGATAGCATGACAGTTTCAATATCCTGGTCACATATGACTTCAGAATTATATAGCAAATAAACAGAATACCTACATTGTGAAAGATGTAGCACAGGCATTCTGGTAGAAAGCGTACATTAGCAGACTCGCCCCAGATAAGAAGATAGAGGCCCATGTAGAGCAATTTCCTTTGTTGCCCTTCTTCTTGTCCTTGAGGTAGCCTGCAAGACATTGTCTTTAGTAAACCATTAGAGCATAAAGGAAAGTAACTTACATGCACACAGCTATCCACTAGAATGAAAAAAATACTATTAGCCCAGATCACATATATAACCTTAAGCTGTGTTTTCTTCCCAAGAACTTGCACCAGGTTTTATAGTTTTTGAAGAGGTTGTTCATAACTTCCTGAATAGCTCTATCATCCAGCTGCATCATAGTGACTTAAAAGTTAAAATTTATAATATACCTTTGTGCAAAAAAAAATTAAAGAGTTAAAGACAAGTAAAACATGCTAATAATATATAAGCAAGGAATACGTATACTGCTGATACATTTGAATACATCAATCATGAGCTCACCCATTATGTAAAAGTTACAAAGTGACCTACATTACAGGTGTGTAAATTATAAAAAATATATTTGTATAACTACTTGTTAGATGGAATCTCTTGAATCTCTATCATATGGGAAATAGCCTTTGACAGATAATATAAATAAACCATTGCAAAGTCAAGAAAGTTCGGTCAAAATAAATAGAAGCAGGTTTTACATGAGGTTCATGCCTTGTTACTCGGTTCAGGCTTAGGCATCAACCTTGCTTGAGGATGGGCAAGTTGCAATATCAAATGCTCCCTCTGGTTCCTTACATTGTCTTTCTGGAAAATAAAGATTCAAACAACATGACATAAGATGACACTATCTTCAATTGATAGATTTATTCTTGAAAGACTACATGCCTGAAACCCAAACATGGCCCTTAGCCAATCAAGAAGATCCAATTCTCCTGATTTCTGCTGGTGTTGATCAACAGAGGGTGGCCAGTTTAAGCCACGCGTGTTCCTGATGGCAGAGACTGCTGCCTTAATCTGCATTTCCACAGAGATAGATAAATGAATAAAAGTGAAATTTTCCCCTTATCAGAGTGCCTGTGCTACATCTTTCATAGATAAATTAATAGAAGGTGTGGCTACCTCTTTGAACTGCATGATGCATTGTGATTCCCCAGCAGAATCGAGAGGCAGAATGTTGTAGGGAGCATATATCACCTGCTTTGCCTCAACTTCTCTAGCTGATGCAATGATCTATGCATAAAAAGATCAGATACATTGACTAATAAATAAAAAGACAAAATAACAGTTCTAATAGAAAGGCAGGAGCTGACATCAGCAGGAACTTCGTCTGACTTTTCAGACTTGTTAACAGCACAAAGGACTTCGAAAAGCACTCCAGCCACTTGGTATGCTTTTCCAAGTTGAGCTCTGGTAATAAAGACATTAAGCAAAAAATATGTATCAGTAAATCATTCTTCACATAATCATTATATTTTTTCAAAATCACAACTATGCCTGGCTAATTACCTATCTGCTTTATCTCCCTGATCGAGTGCCTTGACATATTTTTCATAATATTGTTTGTAGAAACTTTCAATTTCCCGTGCGTCTGTCTTTTTAACACGAGCATCTATGCTTATGGCATCGTCCTGACGAAGCACATTCCCAATTTCAGTTGATTTTTCTTTCAAACTCAACACAGATAGTTAGAAAATTGGAACTGATGATTGTATCAATATGCTAAATGTAAATCCAAATTAGCTGAGAGGCTTGTGAGCCCTAATACCTAATGGAAGCAAGTTCATGGATGAGATGAGTTAATTCGTTCTATAGAACATGTTATGTAATTTTAAATGTTAGCAAAGACAAATTATTAACGAAAACTGAAGAGAAGTTTATCACAAAAAGACCAAATCAAATATCCATAAATTAGTAACATTGATCAAGTCTTCAACACTTTTCTACTACATGGATTCACAGGTTATCATCTTTGTTTATCAATAGCTCATATATTTTCAAATTCGTAAAACACGATATTTTGGCAACTTTTAACATGTTATGATTCATGTATTTAATAGAAAGTTGTTCCATGGATAATGTGTCGTATATCTGGCTAATGGTATCCTCAGATATATGAATGATTGGTTAAGTATGTTGAGACAAGTATCAAATAGTTAACTAATGTATAAAGAAATGATGATTAATATAAATATTAAAATAAGTCAAAGAGCTTAAAGGCATAATTTCCATACCCTCTCTAAACGTTGAAGGAGAGCTGTTTTAAACTGTCGAACACCACGATCATTGGAGCTTTGATCCAACCTGTCTGCTTTCTCAAATGCATAGTTACGACCTTTATCAAACACAGGAGAAAAGCATACCACGCATAACAATTAGTTTACTGATAAAATAATTATAGTTATAGTTATGATCTAAGAGATTGGATCCAAGTCTCAAATGAAGCAGCTGAGAAAAGAAGAGTAATTACAGAGATAAGCAACGCGAGGTCTGTCACTTTCGATCTCTGTTGCAACCCGAAGGATGGGAGCAATTTGTTGGAGAGATGCGGGGACCACCTCGTTATCAAAAACCTCCATGGAGAAGGTGGTTGTGGCAGCGCTTCGGGAAGGTTTCCTCATCAGCCCTTGTGGTCCTGATGATGAAGACTTTCCTGTTTTCTTTTCCACGCTGCCTTCCTCCATCGTTCTCCTTTCTTTACCACTTCATATCTCTCCCTGTGACAGAGTACACCTGTCCGATAACAGATATCAATCAGTCTGAATAATCTCACTGTTATGCCAGAAGAACAACAGATATAAACCGGTTTCAGTAACCTCGATGGTATATGAACGAACATTGCTGAAACCGGTTTCAGAATATAAATTGGTGTAACGTAAAGTTACAATTGAAGATAGAATTCTAGAAAAGACGTACGTGCAGGTAAGTCAACGTTGGAGTGTTAGAAAGCCCTCTCGGACACACCCCAGCATGTACTAATCCCAATTCCTATACAAAAGCATATGAAACCATATCAATCGCTAAGTTAAAATTAGGCAATTTGCTGATATCAGGACTGCAATTTCAGAGATCATCCCGTAAATTCCATCACTCCAGTATCAGTAAAAAGATGTTCAAATATTCATTAAACTTCTATAGGCTCTGTGTATATTATGCAAATAACTGGCCTACTGAACTTGAATCAAACCTAAATCCTTAAATGCAGTTAAATAAAAGATGCAGTATCATAAAACAGTCACATATCCAAATCTCAGGTTGTGAAAAAATTTCAACATTCACACAAAAGCTGAAAATCTAGAACCTCAGGCAGATAGAGAAATTAAAACTCAAAACCTAATTCACAGTACGAACACATAGAACTACTCATCGAAACTGAATTTCAAAAGACAATAGTGTTACCAATCGCCTAAGCAAAGTTTTGATTGACGATAACGAAACTAATCACTTGACTTACATCTCTATCGCAAACATGATGAATTACAAACAGAAGCAGATCTTCACCCGAAAATAACCTCTGTTTATTATTGATGAACATAAAAAACTACACAGTATAAGCGACTTCTCGATTCCACATAATGAAACGAATAACCTAATCTGATGTTAACATTACCAAATTCATTCAACAATCATATTATGTACACATTATAACAAAACCTAATCCAAAATTCGAACAAACTTCACATATTAAACCTAAATTTCCAGAAAATCACAAATCAGTAGCTACATTTGAACAGCTAAAACAACAGCACTATAAAATTCATTCGAACATTCATACTCTGTACAAATTGTATCATAACCTACTGAAAAGTTCAATAAACTTCATACGGTTGGCCTAAAATAACACAAAATAACGCAAATACACAATCAGATTCATTCAAACAACCATACTCTGTCTAAGCAACACAAAACCTAGCCACAAATTCAATGAACTTCACAAAATAAACCTAAATTAACAGAAAAATCGCAAAATACAGCAAATACAACCTAAACTAACAGAAAAATCACAAGTTAAACATCAAAATAAAGCTAAACATGAATCGATTAAACGAAAATTGAACGTAATCACCTGAGATTTTGTGACGAAGATGATGTTATTGAGAGCGAGATACGAAGCTCGAAACGTATCTACAATTGAAGGATTAAACAAAAATGTTATCAAATTCATTCAAACACTCATTTTCTGATATACATTACGCAAAACCTTATCATAAATGATAATAACTTGGTGGCAAAGCTTGAATTGAACGATAAAACAAAAACGCTAACAAATTTAGCATAAATTAACCGAAAAATCACAAAAAAACGAAAATTGAATGTTACCTGAGATTTAGAGCTTTGGTGACGAAGATGATGAATTACTGCTAGAAACGAAAATCGAAGCTCGAAACGTAGCTGCAATTGAAGGATTAAACAAAAATGTTAACAAATTAGCTTAAAATAACCGAAATATCACAAGTTAAGCATCAAAATAACCTGAAATGTAGATATTTTGTGATGATTGTAGAGAGAGAAAGGATTGAAGATTCTAGAGAGAGAAAAATACAAAATTTGTTGGAAAATGAGAATCTCATAACAAGCGGGAAGAGGAGGAGGAGGGAAAAGTTTGTTACAGATTTCACACGTGCTGGTATGTCATTGGTTTATGTACCGAGAGTTGTGACCGAGAGTGATACCGTTTACGAAGCTAATTGGATGTTACAAGTTTTCATGCGTATGTTACAAGTTTTCATAACTTTCAATTAGGGGAAAAGAGGAGGATATTTGGAAGTGGTTTTTTGAAATTATTTTTGTATGTGATGATAATTTTGATTAATTTATTTTGGGTGATTCGGCTATTCAGTAGTAAGGGTTTATCTAAGAACCATTTCAGTAATTAAAGTGTATAAATTTAATTAATAAACTTATTTGTTATAGATAATTATAATATGAATGTCTATATTTTTTATTTTTTATGATAATGATATATGGAGGCAATAAAGTTATTTTAGAAGACTATGTATCTTGTAGATAATTTCATGATGTACTATAAATATACCTTTCATATAAGAGTTTTGACCAACTTATGATCTTTACAAAACTTATTTACCATTTTATAGTAGGGCTGTGAATGAACTGAACGTTCAGTGAACATTTCATGAACCGTTTGGTAAAAAGTTCGTTTATGTTCGTTTATTTATTAAATGAACGAACATGGACAATATTTTATGTTCGTTTAGTTAAATGAACGAGCATGAACAAAAGCCGCGTCCGTTTATATATGTTCGTGAACGTCCGATTATGTGTTCGTTAACGTTCGTTTATGTTCATTTATTTATTTATGTTCGTATATGATATATTTTAATTGTAAGAGTTAAGATTGGTTTATTTAAATAAAACAATATTTTTAAAACAATATATTGTGCATAATTTAATAAAGTTTATGTTTGTTTCTCTATGTTCATTTATGTTCGATCGTTTATCGTTCGTTTAATGTCTTAATAAACGAACATAAACGAACATGAATAACTCATTTTATTAATAAACGAACATGACCAAGAAAATTTATCCGTTTAAGTGTTCGTGTTCGTTTATTTGTCTGGTTAAAATTAAATGAACGAACATGAACACGGCTCCGTTCGTGTTCCTCCGGTTCGTTTACAGCCCTATTTTACAGTATATTTAAAAGTATTAACCATTATATAGTAAGGGTTGAGATCCCCTAAAAAATGACTATAATTTAAAAAGTCTAAAAAGCCATACATATTGTGACAAGTGTCATCTTTTATTTTTGCCAAATCATTTTTTGTTATTTTCACTCTTAACTAATCAACATTATGATCTAACTGATGAACATTATGAAATTTTAAAAAAAAGCTGATGAACATTATGATTTTCTTAAAAAAACTAATGAACATTATGATTTTTTTTTTAGAAATTTGATGAACTGATGAACATTATAATTTTTATTTTTTTAAAAACTGATGAACATTATGATTTTTTTTTGAAAACTGATGAACATTATTATTTTTTTTAGAAAACTGATGAACATTATAATTTTTTCTTTGAAACTGATGAACATTATGATTTTTTCTTAAAAAACAGATGAACATTATAAATTTTTCTTAGAAAACTGATGAATATTATGATTTTTTCTTAGAAAACTGATGAACATTACGATTTTTCTTAGAAAACTAATGAACATTATGATTTGTTCTTAGAAAACTAATGAAAATTATGATTTTTTAAGAAAACTGATAAACACTATGATTTTTTTTTATAAAATTGGTGAACATTGTGATTTTTTATTAGAAAACTGATGAACATTATGATTTTTTATGAACAATATGATTTTCTCTTAGAAATTTGATGAACATTATAATTTTTTCGTAGAAAACTGATGAACATTATGATTTTTTTTTAAAACTGATGAATTGATAAACATTATATATATTTTTTTGAAAACTAATGAACAACATTATTTTTTTTAGAAAACTGATGAACACTATGATTTTTTTTTAGAAAAATGATGAACTATTTGTCATTAATTTATTATTTTTCTTTTAATTTTTCGGTTGCATTAAAGAATATTATTTGTATAATTCTTAACTTGGATTATCAAAACCATCTTTTCTCAGATATATTATTGTCAACAGTATTCGACAACCATTATTTGTAGCACTTTTTTATTGTTTAATACTTCGTATAAATTTAAGTAAATTGAAAAATAAGCAAAATAATACTATCATCTATACTACTTTATAATGCATTTAGGCTTTCAAAAATTAGAAGGCTTAAAAATTCAGACTTTTTTACTTGCTTATTATGGAAAGAATTTCAAGCCTAACTCCTAACCAAAAATTAAGTTAAGGAGCTCCAATCATGAGATGACACGTGTCACTTCTTAACAAACTCCAAGCCTAACTTCTAACAAACTCCAAGCCTAACTCATAACCACTAAAAATTAAGATAAGGAGCTCCAATTATAAAATGACATATGTCACTTCTCAACTAAAAATTCATCTTTATTTTCAAATTAAAATATATTTTTATCTACTTATTTTTTTTATAATCTAATTTCACCATATTTTCTAAAATTTTATGCTCTTTAATTCAACATCCATTTTGATATATTTTTATGAGTTTTTAGTTTTTATATTTTTAGTGGCTTTATTTTATTGTAATTCAAATTTTTACAACTTTAACCTTTATTTCATTTATTTCAATTAATATAATCTTGATTCGTCAAAATCATATACTTTTAGGGGAGTGTTTGACGCATAAGAGATTGCGAGGGTATTTCTATATGCGGGAATAATGATGTCGCGGGAAAGCTACGGGAAAGTTACGGGTAACCCAAACAAACACTTACAACTAACACATATACATTCGAAGTGTTGTGAAACGAATTCACTAAACGGGTAAGCAAATACATATAACTATACTTATCGCCACCGCTGTGCGCGGGTATCCGACTAGTAATATTAAATACGAGCTGGAATGCCACTCCTTGCGGCGGGTCATTCAGGTTTCTTCATAATAAATTTGTTTTCAATTTTAACACCTTTTCAACGGTATACTTTTTTATAATAAGAAAAACGTTAAATATTTATTAGATATTTAATAAATAAAGTTTGTTATAAAAAGCCGTAAATAGCTAAAAGTACACGGTAATTATCGTAATTTTTTAATTAAAATTTTTTTTATAGAAATTTTAGGGTAGTTTTTAAAGTTATTCGGTAAATTAAGGGTGCATTTTAAAAGTTTCTTTTTTTCTTAAAAATATATATTAAACTTCAACATTTTTTAAAAAGTTGTACATATACCAAAAGCATATCAATATTGGGCTCGAAGGCCTTTTCATCAACATATCTTTTATAAGAGAAATTGCTAAATATCTGTTAGATGTTTGATGAATAAAATTCGTTATATACAAAATTCGTAAATAGCAATAAGTTTAGGATAATTTGCGTAACTTGTTGCGTACCTTGAGGGTTGTTTCATAAATTTCTTGGACGGCGTTAGAATTCAATTGACAATTTGCCGTCAATTTAGACGGCCATCTATTTTCCGTAAATGAATATATATAATAATTTGCACAAACGAAAATTTATTTTACCAAAAAAATAGGTTCAACGACTTCGGGTGTGTTTGTTTGAAGTAGCAGTAGCGGTGAGGAGTAGTTATAAAAAAATAGATATAGCTCACCGCTTGTAAATAAACATTGGAGAATTAGCCTTCATAAAAAATAGTCACAGCTCACCGGACTTTTGCCAAACGACCGGTATGTTTGGAACGGAGTGATGCGGAACTTTTTGGCAAAAGAGCGGTGACTTGTGACTATTTTTTAGGAAAGCTAATTGTTAAATGTTTGTTTAAAAGGCGATAAGTTGTGACTATTTTTTTACAGCTGCTGCTACTTTTAATAAACACACCCGAGGTTATTGAACCTATTTTTTTGTTAAATAAATTTCGTCTGTGCAAATATTTATCAAGCTACTATAGTAGTATTTTCTTCTTTATTTTTCCATTTACTTAAATGTATATTAAACCTCTGTTGTAAAAATCGGCTCAGGCGGCCGATTAATCCCCGCATAATCGCTGATCGCTCACTAAGCGCCTTGATTTATCATAATCGGCCTATTTAATCGGTTTGATCAAAGATCGCTTAAAAATCGCTCAACAAACCGATTAATCGGACAAAATGGGTCTAATCGGATTAATCGGACAAAAACGCTTAAAAATTGGTCAACAAAATCGCTTAAAAATCGGACAAAATCACTTAAAAATCGGTCAACAAACCGATTAATCGGACAAAATGGTCAAAGGTCGCTTAAAAATGGTCAACAAACCGAGTAATATTTATGTTTGACTTTGAACTTTGAAGAATTATGTATTATGTCTGTATTTGAACGCTTGAAATATTTGAATTTTGATGCAATACACTTATCCCATACATATAAAATAATATAATATCTAAAACTGCATTTTTGTGCATAAAAATTCCAATCCGATAAATCCCCGATAAATCCCCGCCTAACCGATTAATCGCTAGGCCCTACCCAACCGCCTCACTAGCGCCTAACGATTTTTACAACCTTGTATTAAACAATAAAAAATAATAACTACACACAATGGTTGTCGAATACTGTTGACAATAATATATGTGTGAAAAGGTGGTTTTGATAATCCAAGTTAAAAATTATATAAATAATATTTTTTAATGCAACCAAAAAATTAGAAAAATATTAATAAATTAATGTAAGAATGATTTACTAAACAATGGTTAATACTTTTAAATACACTATGGTATGGTGAGTAAGTTTTGTAAAAACTATAAATCAGTCAAAAAATCGAAATGTATAAGACAATTCTCAATTCTAACTATCTTGTTGTTCTTGTTCTTTACTTTATTATCTAACAACATGTTATCAGCACGCTCTAATTTTATTTTCTTTTTTTAATTTCGTAGGTATTCTTTTTATATCAAAAAATGACAGCATGCTATGGAGGATTAGTAAAGTTTACTGTTCGTTGCAAAGGTATGTCTTGTACTAGTGTTGAATTTTAGTAGTTTACTACTTGGATATCCCCCCACCTATATAAAACAAGGTTTTCTTAGGGAAACACCCCACCAAAAATCTAAGATAATGACACATGGCATTCTTTTTTATCCAATTGACCATATTAATTTAGGCATCCCAGCATTTATTGCAAAAAAAAAGACGCACCCTAATTCATACTATCGGTAGATCAAAACAACAGTTATCCACGAACAATGAAACCCCCAAATCTCATCCCCAAACAAAAACATACATCCAATTTATATTGATCATGATATAAATCAAACACTGCATCGCCCAATTTTAGTGCTACAAAAAATATCAACCCCAAACGGTTTTTCATTACAAACAAGAATCACCCAGTTTTTTTTATTTGCTGATGATATAAATCATGAACGACCGAATTCAATCAAAAACCTAAAAATCAGATCAATAATCTAAAACAATTATTTCTTTGATTGGGAATTAACCCTAAGTTTTGGGGCAAAATGAATCTAGTGAAAATCGTACATTGACAGATGAAGATTAATCGTTGTTAAATAACAATGATTGAATATCAAACGGGTTTTTCAGGTTTTATTTTAATATATTAATTTGTCTGAAATCTATGATTAAGGTAGCCATTTGTATTGTTTCTATCATTAATACTTGTAACGATTAGTTTACTCAATATGATCTAAGGTTATGTAAGGATTTTTCATGTTGATATGATAGGCTATGTACTAAATGTGGATTGAGAATGGCCGTATACTTTTGTGATATTTACAAGTTCTATGAAGACGTGTAAACATGCTTTCATATTTCATTTGCTTCATACGGGAAAGTTTTTAGAACCATGCTAACTTTTTGTTGTGTTGTGATTCAAATTTCAAAGGAACAGGCTTTTACTCTTTTAACTGTTTTATAAACTCCTTGGGGGAGAATACATGCCACCACTACTTTTTACGATCACAATTGCTTAAAATCTTATGCTATACCTGATTGTTATTATCACGTATGTTCAAAATCATCTGTTTGATGATACTTACGTTCAAAATCATCTTTATGATGATACTTATGTTCAAAATCATCTGTATGATGATACTTATGTTCAAAATCATTTTGATAATGATACTTATGTTCAAAATCATCTTTATGATGATACCCGTGTTCAAAATCATATGTATAATGATACCTATGCTCAAAATCATCTTTATGATGATACTCATGTTCAAAATCATTCTTATAATGATATAACATCCATTACGATTATGGGTGCAACATCGAGGCCCCCTGTTTTATGGAACTGGAAATCTCGTGATCAACTATTTTATTACTAAACCTATGAACTCACTCAACCATTGTGTTGACCCTTTTAGCATGTATTTTCAGGATAAAAAGGCGATAGCTAACTCTGGAGGCGCTTGGGCATTGGCATGACATGGTCATAGATAACTCTGATATACATTGGGGACCACTTTACTTTTTATGGGCTTATATTCCGCATTATATTTTGAAAAATGTAAACATAAATCTTTGTGATATAAGTTCTCAAGTTAATCGTTGTTCTATACTTTGTGTTGTGATATCAATCGAGTAATACCCCAGTAACATTTACTTCCGCTGCAAAACATTTTTGGGGGTGTTACAGGGTTGTTCAGTTTACTATCCAAAACCAAACCGTACTAGGCGGGTAACCGAACATGCAGGTACTTGAAATGAGCGGTTACCCGCAATTCGTGTCACGGTTAACCATTCTAAAAAATTAATTGAATCGAATCAGACGAACAATAAGATAAAGTAGAATGTCGTTGTAGTAAAATCAAATAAGTTTGAATAGATTAGAGTCATAGAAAGTTGTTACGTCGCAATAAAACATTTAAATTATCATCTGTAACAAAATAACTAACTATTTATTTGACGTTTATAGGTTACGATCACTTTAGTAATATGTAATCCACATTAGGTAAGTGAAAATATGTTATCTATACTATATTATAATGCATGGATAACTCAACCATAACTCCAAGCTTAACTCCTAACAAAAAATTAAGATAAGGAGCTCTAATCATGGGGTGACATGTGTTACTTCTTAGCAAACTCCAAGCACAACTCCTAACCAAAAATTAATATAATGAACTTCAATCATTGGGTGACATGTGTCTTGACAAAAAAACCATCTTTATTGTCAAACTGAAATATCTTTTTATCTTTTTATTTTTTTTATAATCTAATTTTTTTTGTTCCCATTTCACAATCGTATAAAAACAATTAAAGCAATAAACCAACTGATTGTGAACAATGACTGAAATAATGTAAGTAAAAACACACTGAATAATTTTCAACTTATATATTCTTTATTAGAAAGAAATAAAAAAGAATACATTACCCAAGTACTTGCGGAATAGTACTTGGGATTGAAATGACAAAGTATGGTATCTCTTCACTAAGCTCAGGCTAAGTCTGAGCACAACTACAAAGGAACCACTGAGCTATCTCAGAGACAGAGTTGTATTTGGAGGAGTGAAAGATGGCTTGTGTGTGTGTTTTACAATTAATCCATAAGCTTAAAAATTCTTTCACTCCATCTCTTATGCTATTTATACAAGTGTGGTTTTGACTATATCCTAGAGGACAAACTGACAGGTTATAGAAGACAAAATACTGATGTATTTTGTCTCTATTTACATTGGCTATATTGGGTAAGTGACAAGGCTGCTTTCTTCTTGTCAGTGATGACACTGAGCCTGATAGTTAACGATTCAGGAAAAGTTTGACTTTGGTTGATAAGGACTTCGTCTTATCTGTTCAAACTTATCCCTCCTTGTCCTGCTCATTCTTCAGTCTTCATAGCCTTCAGTCTTCAATGTTAGTAATTGGTGAGGAGTTTCGGGATTCAGTGAGTTATTATAATCACTCACTGAATCCACCATCTTCTTCTTGACTCAGTCTTCACCCCTTAAGTTCCGCCTTTCTGAGTGGAGAGACTTCTTCTTTGTCTCTTACTGAGTATCCTGAAGACAACTCACTGAGAGACTATGCACTCAGTGACTTGTTAATGTTTAAGGGATTAAACACTTAGGGTATTTTCTATTCAAATCCTAGACTTAAGGGGTTTGGGTATTTATTGAACCCAACAGTCTCCCCCTATTTGGATATACAAATAGCCTAAGTGTTTGATCAGTGTAAGTGAGCAAATGGCTTCTTCTTACATTGAATGTACTAATGAACATAATAAGGAACACTGAATATTTTAACAAAACATACATCATTTATTGATCAGATTACATGGTTCCTATCACTAGTACAAAAGATAAAACATATGATGTCACTCAAGATGGGTTCCCAGTGCTTTTAGCTTGACTTTCTTCTTGAGGAGTGTTTCTTTGTCAGGGTGCTCTCTTATCTTAGCATTCAGGTCAGTGCAGAACCTGATGTTTTCTGGAGTTTGGATTTGAGAGGCCACTGGTAGGTAGCTTGCCATTGTAGACACCCCTGCAAGATCAATGTCACTCCACCTTTGGAATGTTGGGTTCCTATAGACATCAATAAAGAAAAGTCCTCTTTCAGGCTTTTCAATACAAAGACAGTTCACAAACTTCACACCTTCAGGTAGCTCCCTGTTGCAGTCCAAGCCATGTACCTTGATTTCAGGTCCAGATTCAACCCTTTTCCTCTTACCATGGGTTGGCTGAGACTGAGATCCAGGAGCTGCGTTAGAGCTGGTTGACTCCCAAGTTGTGCTGGTGCTTCCCCGCCTTTCATACCGCTTGTGAGGGATTTCATCACTCATTGACCACGTGCATTCGCTTCTTTGCTATAATAGGACCAAGCTCATCAAGTTCGTGATCCCAAAGTCGTGAACTTCATGGGATCATGAACCTCAAAATGCCTTTTATCATCCCCTCTGTAGACATTCATTGCCAGTGGTTTGGACTTGGGGATGATTTTCACATCGCTGATCTTCTTAGGTAGCCTTCTGCTTGTCATTGACCAATTGTAGTGGTCAATCCTTTCCTGCCTGATGGTCAGTAGCCTTCCTGTTCTTTTCATCTAGTTTCTTTCTCATGGCGCCATTTGATCAGCCTCGAGCATCTTTGAACTTTTGGCCCTGCTGTCCCTTTTCAAGCTTCTTGGGATCAATTCCAAGCTTTTCAGCTTCTTCAGCCACTACTTGTACCAGTGCTTCTTTGCTTTTCATTTCTTCCTCAACCAGTTTCTTTTGCTTGTCTTCCTTTTCAAGGTAGGTAGTTAGTTGTGCTGGAGTGAGCAGGTACTTTGTGTTGCCGATGACATAGGGAATCTTCTCAGGCTCTGATGTGGTCATTATGGCTTTTCCTTTGTCCTGAGCAGATGAAGAGGATGCTACCAGTGGAGGTGTTGTTGTGATGATTGGTGTTGTTGTTGCTAATGTCATTGTCACTGTGGTTGTTGCTGTTGTTGATGATGGTGGGACTGATGAGAGTGGTGTTGCTGATATTGGTTGAGTTGGCTCCCCCTCAGTGAGAGAAGGAGTCTCTTCAGTGGCTCTCTCCCCCTCAACTATTTCTGCAACGTCAGTGAGAGCAAGAGTTGCTTGGGATACTGAGGGAGTAGGAGCTGCTTGACCTTTAAAGGCTTGATATATCTCCGAGACCATGGCCTTGATGTCAGTTGTATCTTGTTGAAGACTTGTGACCTTTTCAGCAAGATAGGCCTGAGATAATTCCAGTGCAGTCAGTTTAGGCCCAAGATTCCAGGCCATAGAAGACGATGCTTTAGCCAGACAAGAACTTGAGCATCCAAAGTGAACCCAATGTTGATTGAAGAGACTGAATGGAAGATCAAGACCCTGAACATTTGTAGATTAAAGCATGTTGATCAGTTCAGTTAGACTGGAGGAATTCTTCATGTATACCTCAGTAGCCTCCAGCACTTTGGAGTTAAATGTTGGGTCTTCTTTAACAGAATCCCTGATTTCATCCAATTTAGTGTGAGACTCCTGAAAGTACTTGAGAAATTTAACCAGGTTTTCATCCAGTCTATGTAGATGCTGATACATTAGCTCCCTGTGCTCGTCAGTGTTGGCATTTGTAGTGAGCACTTCAGCTTTTAGATCTGCATAGCTGGCATATGCTTCAACATGCTGATCCCATAGAGTATCAGTCATACCAGAGTATAACTTCCTTGAAGCCTTGGTGATCCACATAACCAGTTGTCTTTCAGTCAGTGGAAGAATGTTATCATACTTTTTGAATTCCCTAGGCCAGGATGAAGAAGAGGAGTCAGAGTCATTTTCATCAGGGTGAGCAGGTGACTCTTCAGTCTCTTGTGGATTAGGCTGATGCTCTTGTTCTTGTGTTTGAACATCAGCGTCCATTTCTTCTCATGCTGAAAGTATTTCTTCTTCACCTGTCCGAAGCTCCTCATCAGAGAACAAAATATCAGTAACCTCAAAGAACAATTACCAGTGGTGGTGATGGGTTCCATATCAGCGGATGGTATTTGTCCCCCTATGCTCCTTCAAGCACTGGTGGATGATTCCCAATGCTATCCTTAGAAGCGGTGGCAGTGAGATCCCTATCAGTGGGTTGTTCGTTTGCCCCTGAGTCTTTGGGATCATTCGTTTTGCCCTCAGAAAAAAGCTGTGATTGGTGAATGTCCTCCTTGGGCTGTGTGGAAGGCGCTCCCCTACCAACGGGTTGTTTATTTCGCTCTAGATCTTGGGGAGTAGTAGTTGGGACCAAGGGCACTGACTGTGATGTATCAGTGTCCTTCGTTGTCATCGGGGTGGATGTTTCTTGGTCTCCTTTGGGTGGCAGATAAGTCTTGGGCTTTCTTTGCCTTTTAGGTCGTGTTCTTGAAGCCTCAGGCCCCTGAGACTTGGGTTTGGTTTTAGTCCCACCGAGAATTCCCTTTCTCTTTTGGGAGCAGGGTTTGGAGACACTGAGTCCCTCTGGTTGTTTACAGCAACCATATGGGCCGTCAATTCGATTTCAGTAACTTAGGATGGGTCTTTTTGAAAATTTGATTGACTCAGGATGCCAGGTAAAGCACAATATTTGTATTCCTGAGGATAATTGCAACCCAGTAACACTTGTAAAGCGCATGAGACAAACCTAGGGTACGAAACGTATTTCGTCCTAGTTTTGCTCTGTAGCTTGGTTACGAGTGATAACATCAAATTATCCTGAATATTAAGTGTAAATTTCCCCCCGATAATGCTTGTAAATGATATCATTTATATGGATTTGTGGAAAACTAGAAGGGGGGGTTGAATAGTTTTACCAATTTAAAACTTCCTTTTAAATATTTAGATCGACTTATGTCAATCCATTTGATTGTTTATGTTGGACGTTGATAGATGGATATATAAACGTGAAATGAAATATAAAGAGTAAGAAGCACATCACCACAACACAAGTTATTTATAGTGGTTCGGCTACAAGGACACCTTCCTTGCCCTACTCCACTCCCCGAGTCACCTACTCGAGAGTTCGTAAGCACTACACCAACTCCTTGTGGCGGAGAAGCCTTCACAACGCCGCTTAACCTTTTTCCGGTACAAAGCTAAATACGAAGTTCTTTCACACCAAGGCGAACCACACCTAACACAACGTCGCCTACCCTTTATACGGTGCTAGGCTAACCACCGAGTTCTTTCACACCTTAGGAGAACTAATCCTATCACAACGTCGCCTACCCTTTATTAGGTACTAGGCTAAGCACCTTAGTTCTTTCACACCTTAGGTGAACTACACCTTCACGACACCACACCTAATCTCAAGGAGATCTACTCCTTGTTACAACACCATCAAGGATATCACCATCCTTGTAGATAAACAAATACACATATGTATAATGATGCACCTCATCGATTATACGACCTAAGCATTCTCCCCAAATGCTACTTGATTTGATCCTTTGGCATCCTTCACTAATGCCTTTGACACAACGCTTGGCACCCTTCACTAATGCCTTCGTCTTGACACCTTTAGCATCCTTCACTAATGCTTTTGACACAACGTTTGGCACCCTTCACTAATGCCTTCGTCTTGACACCTTTAGCATCCTTCAATAATGCTTTGACACGGATGATGAGCACCTTTCACTAATGCTTTCATCTTGACACTTTCGGCATTCTTCACTAATGCCTTCAACCCAACATCTATGGAGAAAGGAAGAACTATCAACAAGAGAACCTTAGTAGTCTTGATGATGACGAAGCATGGCAACTCATGGACTTGAGCTTGCACGTCTTCAAGAGGTGGTGATCTCTCCTTTAAGAGGAACCTAGTAGATCACACAAAAACAAAAGACAAACTACATAGATCACTTAGATATGAGGTTAGAGGGTTAGAATACTTTGGGGAAGTATGTGTGAAAAACCATGTGTAGAGAGAAAGAAATGGCTCTCTATTTATAGAGAAAATTCTCTTCTTTTCCCCGGATCCCACGGATCCCTACCACAAGGGATCCGGCTAGCACAAAGCTAGGGATCCGTGGTCCGCTCCTCTTTGCCCATGGGTATTTTTGGTTATGGGTCATGGGTCATGGGTTATGGGTTGATCCATGGTTTTCTTTCTAGATACAATGAACTTGGTTAAGTGGTATATATAAAACCATGGGTTATGGGTCAAAACCATTTGCTAGTATTTTACCCATTTAGTATATACTTGTATTTACCCATTTTAGCATACACTTAGTTTTTACCCATTTTAGTATACTTAGTTTAAGTATATGTTTAACCCAATATGTAAACACTAGTTGTTGTACATATGTATCTAAATCATAAAATCACTTATACTTGTTTTAGTGTTTTATGTGACAACTTAATTGTGTTAGAAAACTATTAACTCAAACTATTTACGACTCTATTTGTTTCGTTAAAATGATTTTACTTTTGTTATCGACAAAACATTAGAAGATCGTAAAATATAAATAAACGTTTTTATGGCTTATTTGTATTAACAATCTCCCCATTTTTTTTGATGACAAAACATAAAATTATTTTAAGGAAAAAGCTAAAATTCGTAAAAATTTGAATTGTAGTTTTACTTTCTTCTCCCCTTTTGTCGAAACAAAAAGTGTTAAAAGAAACTAACACAATTTTTATAAGAAAAAAATGTAAAAATGTAAAAGAGAGCAAGTGACGGGAATGGTACTCGTCTTAACTCCCCCTTGACGAGTCCATCCCTATGTAAGGGCGTCAAGGACATAACTTAAAATAAACTAATTGTGTTTGCAACTAAGTTTGCAATGGGGTGTCATGAAGTGTTAATCCAAAAATGAATTAAGTTGCAAATGATTTTGCAATTTCGTTTGACACAAAGCTCCCCCTAGCTTTATGGTGTCAATATCTTCATGTGTATTTTGAATAACTACAAAACAAAGATTAGAAAAACAAGAGTATAGTGCATAATTTTCTGCAAAAGAGACTCAAGTTAGTATAAATTTGTGCTCCTGTACCACGGATCCCACGGTTCCCTTTAAGAAGGGATTCGTCTAGTTATCTCGAAGGGATCCGGCTATCTGTTGACAGTATCTTCAGCAGTGAAGAAATGTCAAGGAATGCTATTTTGAGAGAATGAGATATATGCACAATACAACACACAGAATAATCATAGCATATAAGTATTCATTCAATAAAACAAGAGATACACAACCAAATCTCTAAAAACTAAGAGAATGAACTTAGCCATACACGTACTACTAATGCTAATCTCATTACGAGACTTAAAATGTGACAATGTTCTTAAGTCTAGGGATGAGTGGACTTGTTGAATTGATCCAATTTTGCAAGAAGATGATTGAACATGAAATGTATCTCATTTCGTACTTCTTGAACAAGTCCTTGAGTTTTTAGACAATTTGGGCAAATATTGTCTTGGTTTGGCCCCGAAGGGAAAGGGATGTCTTGAGGGGGATCAATGTGTGTTTGAGGGTCTTCATTTTGAGAAGTTGGGAGAGGTTCTAAAAATGAGGGTGGTAATGGAACTTCTTCCATATGATCAAGGTTATTCCTTGTCTCCCATGACGGGCTAGTTGGTGTTGTAGGTGGTTCCTGATTTAATGAAAAGGTTGGTGAATGAGAGGTTCTTGAAGGTGAATGAAATAATGAATATATGTTTGGATGAGGAAGAGGCTCATTTAATGAGTGTAGTCCATTCTCAATGAATGAAGGTTTTGATGGCTTGCTAGAACTAGCCATGTTTGGTTTAGAACTAGATGATCCTTTTTCTAGTTGGAAAGGTTTGATGCTAATCCTTGCGGTTCTCTTAGCTTTTGTTGGATGGGTTTGACAAGGTGGGATTCTAGAGTCATCATTTCTAATAGGAGATGTTTCGGTGGATGAAATTTCATGGATCATTTGACCCTTTCTTTTGGATGATCCTATGTTTGAGGAGTTGTTGCTAAGAGCCTTTGTCATGGTGATGAAAATGCTAATGTGAGCTTCTAATTTCCGAGTTTTGAAAGGTAATTGAGGATGGTGCCATAAACCTAAGAATGTTTGGTTTATAAAGAATAATTTGAATTTGGGAATTAAATTCTTGACCACTTAGAAGGCTAAGCATGCTCTTGAGGTTTTGATCAGCTCTAGGAGGTTAATTAATGTATGCTAAGAGTGGTTAGAGAACCAAAGGGTGACTTGATTTTGAATATAGAAGCTGATTAATATATTCTGCATCTACGGATCCCGCGGATCCTCTCAGAGGGATCCTACCTGGTTAAAGACCAGGGATCCGGCTATCAGACAAGGTCTAGGTGAAATCATTATGCTTTTGTAAGGTTTGTCATTAATGGATTTCAAGGGTTTGACTTGATTTTGAAGTCATTAGCTGTTGGATATCTCAAATCCTTAACCATAACAAGTAATGGTGCTTAATGATGGTTTTGGCTAAGAACATTGACCTTGGGTAGTCTAACCATATGTTTGACAAGGATTTCTTTTAATTTGTTGTGGAAAAACGGTGATACTAAGTCCTAAAAATCAGATGATGTCCTAGGATAAATTTACTAAAATCTTTAAAAATAAGAAGAAATGAAAAAGTAGTTTTTGGTCCTAATTTTGAGTCAAAGATGATTAAGATCAATTTGCTAAAATTGAAGGGTAGACCAAACTTAAGTGCTATCAAAAGTGATAGATAATGTGTGAGTGTTGGAGCGGAATTATGGTGAGTTTTGACTAATTGATAAGTAAACAAAATATTTTGAAAATATATCCTATATAAGCCATGGATGAGAGTGAGGTTTTCAACTATTAGCGGAAGACTTGGTTGTCTCTAGTGTATTATGTTTGACTTGTTTGAAGTGTTCTAGTGGACTATTATGATGTAGCCAAATTTGTTTTGCACATCAGGTGCATACGGATCCCACGGTTCCCTTATGGGAGGGATCCGGCTAGTTCAAACTCTATGATCCGCCAACTGCAGATCGAGAGCTTTCGTGAAATGTGCAACTTTGCACTTTATAGTAAATGCTTTTCCTAGTTGTTTCTATGGGGACTAAATGCAAGAACACAACTAATATAACTTGTATCAAAGTAAGAAAAGCTGAAATTCCTAGAATGAGTGACGACGACCATACCAAGAGGTCGTAAAATCTCATTTTCAAAGTACCTAAGTTAGGATTTTTAGTGCCAAGATATGGCAATATCTTCATACTACAAGCATAGTTTAAATTGTTTACAAACCATTGTTTGAAATTGTTCATCATGCACTTGATTCCTAAGATTTTACCTTTCTTTTTCTCCTTCACTTCTTCACCCGTCCTCCACTCTTTTTCAAACCATCTTCACTTCTTCTTCCTCAAGAAATTGGCGAAGCATTTGAAGATTCCCTTGGTTTGTTGCCATTCGGGTGATTCATTTGGGATGTTTGGCAATTGGTTGATATAGTCCAAGGGGTCAAGATCGATGTTTGCGAGTGGGTTGCTACTACTCCCTTCACCTCCTCCTTCTTCTTGCCTTTCCCTTTCCTCCGAGGAATCCGTGGGTGGGTGTGGTCTCTTGCCTTCCACCATAAACCTTGTTGTTCTACCTTCGGTCAATGGTACCATAACCTTATTGCAAAAGCTATGATCAAGGGATTGTGGAGAAGGGTCTAAAGCAAAGATGAATTTGGCGAGACGGGTTAAAAGCATTGCGTACGGAAGCACCATCTTGTCCATGCTTCTAACACTTGCCATTCTTTTGACCATGTAGTAGGCAAAGTTGAATTGAGTATTGGTCACTAGGCAATAGATCATGAAGCTTAGACATGCGTTGGGGTGGTCCTTGTTCCCTACTAGGCATACCATATTTTCTCTTATCACATCCTCCCACTTTCTATACAATGCATACATTTCCGAAAGCTCCATTTGAAAAGGATCCCTATGGATCACTTTTGACTTTCTTGTGACTCTTGATGGTGAGGCTCTTGGCATGAACACGGTGTCCCTCACCGTGGTTGCTTCCGGGATCAAATTGTAGTAAATATCATGATGATCAACCATTGTGTGTAGTTGTTCTAAAGACCATTCATTCGAGTACATACAAATGCCTTGATATGGAACTCCTATAATTCTTCCAAACTCTATGAGTGAAAGACTAAACTCTCGCTCATTGATGGTGAATTCAATTGAGATGGACCCGTCATCATTTCTAATTATCCCCATTGTCTTGTAAAATTCAAGCACAAAGACCGGGCAAATTTGTTCGTTTATATCCAATAAACAATCAAACCCAATAGTTGAAAAAACTTCCCTTACGTCGGTATTTGCAAGAAATGATGGATCAACAACTCTACCTTCATGAAATAGTCTCCTTTCGAGCAACTTAAAGGCCTTTCTATCGTCCGGACTTAGACCATTTTTCCTATGATACATGGGTATGTAGTGGGCGGTGTCTTGGTAGTCTTGTTGCTTGTTGCTAGGCATGATATTCCTAAACAATACAACCCCAATGTGGTGTTAATGGTGAATAGTAGCCTAGAGGGTTTGATCACAATTTTGCTCTCATCATCTTTGTTGAGTTCAAGAAATGTGTTTAATTTGTATTAACAATGTTAATTCTTTGATTTAGATTATCTTAGAAAACAATGTGGTGACAAATTATAATAAACCCATTTGAACCCAAATCTTAAAGATGAAGAAATTGTAATTCTAAGAATCAAGGAATTAAACTAACAATGTAGTGAAGATTATACTTACACAAGTGATTGTTAGACTTGAGGAGAATGATGAATTTGCTCCTATGAACAGCACTGGTTTTTGTTCGTGAGTCTTTGAGGTGAGTATTATTGTGGAACATCCACAGTGATTGTTCTTGATGATATATCGTCTTCTTTGCACGGATCCCGCGGATCCCTCTCATTTGGGATCCGCTAGTGTAAACCGAGGGATCCGCATAACAAAAAAATCACTCAAACATTCCTTGATAACTTAAGGTTTGGGAGTTCTAAAAAGCCTAATGTTTTGGTGTTTAAAGTTCTAAAACTTGTGATTTGAGGTTTTGAAGATTCAAGACTATTCCTATTAGACGAAGTTTCCTTTTTAAGAATTAGTCATAATTCTTGGGAATCTTTTCAAACATTATAATAAAATCCCATTTTATTATAACATAAGAAGTTTCACATGGAAATTTATCGACATAGATGAAGTGTCAATAAATTCTTTGTGATGAATAATGATAATGGTTATCAAATAACCAAAATGTCATTATTACGAAGTCGAAGTGTAGTTTCTACAAATAAGTCGAAGAATACTATTTTTGATGATAACTTTAATATAGATAACTACTAAAACAATTATTAATAAATCATGCAACTAAGATTTCAATAATAAAATTAAAAGCAAGTGATTAGTAATCATACCTTGGGTAAATATTCTTTTGCGAAAGGAAATATTTAGATAAGTTCTTTATGCTCTTCTTGGTGACTCCAAATCCAAGTATGGATAATGCTTGGCTAAATATTCTTTTTGCGAAAAGAAATATTTAGATAAATTCTTTATGCTCTTCTTGGTAACTCCAAATCCAAGTATGGATAATGCTTAAGAAAAAAAATGTTAGAGCATTCTATCATTGTCCAACAATAAACAATATAGTGATTTTAAAATATGACGAAGATAATCCTTCTTTGTAGTTTTCAAACATACATGGATCGTATCAAGTTTTTAAAGTACAACATACTCTAAAAAACTTGGTAACGAAGCTCTGATACCAATTGTGGAAAACTAGAAGGGGGTTGAATAGTTTTACCAATTTAAAACTTCCTTTTAAATATTTAGATCGACTTATGTCAATCCATTTGATTGTTTATGTTGGACGTTGATAGATGGATATATAAACGTGAAATGAAATATAAAGAGTAAGAAGCACATCACCACGACACAAGTATTTATAGTGGTTCGCTACAAGGACACCTTCCTTGCCCTACTCCACTCCCCGAGTCACCTACTCGAGTTCGTAAGCACTACACCAACTCCTTGTGGCGGAGAAGCCTTCACAACGCCGCTTAACCTTTTTCCGGTACAAAGCTAAATACCGAGTTCTTTCACACCAAGGCGAACCACACCTAACACAACATCGCCTACCCTTTATACGGTGCTAGGCTAACCACCGAGTTCTTTCACACCTTAGGTGAACTACACCTTCACGACACAACACCTAATCTCAAGGAGATCTACTCCTTGTTACAACACCATCAAGGATATCACCATCCTTGTAGATAAACAAATACACATATGTATAATGATGCATCTCATCGATTATACGACCTAAGCATTCTCCCTAAATGCTACTTGGTTTGATCCTTTGGCATCCTTCACTAATGCCTTTGACACAACGCTTGGCACCCTTCACTAATGCCTTCGTCTTGACACCTTTAGCATCCTTCACTAATGCTTTTGACACAACGTTTGGCACCCTTCACTAATGCCTTCGTCTTGACACCTTTAGCATCCTTCAATAATGCTTTGACACGGATGATGAGCACCTTTCACTAATGCTTTCATCTTGACACTTTCAGAATTCTTCACTAATGCCTTTAACCCAACATCTATGGAGAAAGGAAGAACTATCAACAAGAGAACCTTAGTAGTCTTGATGATGACGAAGCATGGCAACTCATGGACTTGAGCTTGCACGTCTTCAAGAGGTGGTGATCTCTCCTTTAAGAGGAACCTAGTAGATCACACAAAAACAAAAGACAAACTACATAGATCACTTAGATCCGAGGTTAGAGGGTTAGAATACTTTGGGGAAGTATGTGTGAAAAACCATGTGTAGAGAGAAAGAAATGGCTCTCTATTTATAGAGAAAATTCTCTTCTGTTCCTCGGATCCCACGGATCCCTACCACAAGGGATCCGGCTAGCACAAAGCTAGGGATCCGTGGTCCGCTCCTCTTTGCCCATGGGTATTTTTGGTTATGGGTCATGGGTCATGGGTTATGGGTTGATCCATGGTTTTCTTTCTAGATACAATGAACTTGGTTAAGTGGTATATATAAAACCATGGGTTATGGGTCAAAACCATTTGCTAGTATTTTACCCATTTAGTATATACTTGTATTTACCCATTTTAGCATACACTTAGTTTTTACCCATTTTAGTATACTTAGTTTAAGTATATGTTTAACCCAATATGTAAACACTAGTTGTTGTACATATGTATCTAAATCATAAAATCACTTATACTTGTTTTAGTGTTTTATGTGACAACTTAATTGTGTTAGAAAACTATTAACTCAAACTATTTACGTACTCTATTTGTTTCGTTAAAATGATTTTACTTTTGTTATCGACAAAACATTAGAAGATCGTAAAATATAAATAAACGTTTTTACGGCTTATTTGTATTAACAGGATTTACACTTGTTTTCCATTATATTTTACTTTCAGGTAAATTACGAGCATTGAAACTAAAGAGACGCGGATTTGGAGAGTTTATTGAAGATTTATCATAGTATGCTCACTTTGAAGAAGTTACAGCGTAACTCCTCTCTCACATTACGCCGTAACTAAAGCGTGGCTCAGAAAACCAAGTCAACAGAAGATTACGGCGCAACTCTATCCAAGATTACGACGTAACCATATTAGGTCAAATGAGGTTCCGCGCCGCTACTAATTACGCCATAACTAATGCAACAACTACGGCGTAACCATGATTTATTGAAGATACGGTGTAACTCCTTCCAGAGGTTACGCCGTAACCATCATTATTAGTGCAAATTACGTAGAATTGTATGTTATGGCGTAACTCTTTTAATAGTTACGCCGTAACAAGATCTGGCCTATAAATACTCCACGTTTCCAGCATTTCAAATCCTCCCATTTCACACACAACAATCAGAGAATGTGAGAAGAAGTCGAAGGCAGATCTAGAGGAGCATACAGAGCTATCTCCAAGGGAGAAATCACTCCCCTATGATAAGCATTAGTTTTTTATCTTTTCTTTACTTTCAATTCATGTATTTCATAACATTAAACATTGAATTAATTATTATGGTTAATATGAGCGGCTAATCACCTCTTTGTGTTGGCCTAGTTATGATTCCTTAATTGTTTTGTTTGCGTTTACATTGCTTCCTGATAACATCAAATTATCCTGAATATTAAGTGTCAATTCCCCCGATAATGCTTGTAATTTATATCATTTATATGGATTTACGCTTGTTTTCCATTATATTACACTTTCAGGTAAATTACGAGCATTGGAGCTAAAGAGACGCGGAATTGGAGAATATCAAAGATTTATCATAGTATGCTCACTTTGAAGAAGTTACGGCGTAACTCATCTCTCATATTACGTCGTCACTAAAGCGTAACTCAGAAAGCCAACTTACCAGAAGATTACGGCGCAACTCTCCCAAAAGATTATGATGTAACTATATTAGGTCAAATGAGGATCCGCGCGGCTAATAACTACGCCGTAACTCGTGCATAAACTACGACGTAAACAAGGATTATTGAAGATACGGCGTAACCACTTCTAAGGTTACGCCGTAACCAGCAGATCTAGTGCAATTTACGAAGAAATAGAGGATTACGGCGTAACTAATTTATTAGTTATGCCGTAACCCAGATCTGGCCTATAAATACCCCACGATTTCCAAAGATTTGAAAGCATCCCATTTCACACACCACAACCAAAGAACGTCGGAAGAAGCCAAAGGCAGGTCTAGAGGAGAATACGGAGCTATCTCCAAGGGAGAAATCACTCCCCTACGATAAGCATTAGCATTTTATCTTTCCTTTACTTTCGATTCATGTATTTCGTAACATTAATTATTGAATTGATTTGTATGGTTAATATGAGCGGCTAAGCACCTCTTGGTGCTGGCCTAGTTATGATTTCTTAATTGTTTTGTTTGAGTTTATTTTACTTCCGCATAATTATTTCTAAGTGTATGCATGCATAGTTTATTGGTAGCTACCCTTGTTTCGGTAGTTTTGAATGGCGGTAGAGGCTACTTGCTTAGGAGATATGACCAACTGACCCTAAGTGAGTAGACTGAGACGGAAGGGTAAGATATGACCAACTGATGACCCTTTCTACTTGTGCGATTTGACCAACCGATCACCTACCGTTTGGATGAACTTAAGAATTAGGGGTGAGTGTTTAAGTTGCTAACGCCCGGGCACTCACTATTATAAGTCTAGCATGTAGCAGAACTTAATGACTTGTCTTGGGGACCGGAACAACCTGGAATTATGAGGGGACACCTGACTTCTCCAGTGGTGGCATCTTTGCTGATAGGTTAGGGCGAATTGACCAAATGCTGTCCTCTCGACTTTGACCCCACCTGAAGTAATTGGAAGTAATTAGACGTAGAAATTACTAGCTAGGATGAATAACTAGGTTAGCACCACTCTCCTTTATTGGTCACAACCTTTGCCTTTAATCTGCTTTAGTAGTTAATTAAATAATTCCTTATCATAATCATATTAAATCTGTGACACCTAGACTTAGTAATAATCCAACACACATAGCTCTTGGGATGACCTCGGTTTTACCGAATACTACACTACACACGACCGGGTACACTGCCCGTTAGTGCATTAGGATAGACTATAGGTATAACAAGACATTATAAATATTAAAACCTGGTCATTAAATCCTGCATCAAGTTTTGGCCAGGAGTTATATTAGGATTGCTATTAAGTCTTTCATTTTTGTTTTGTTTTAAAATTTCTCAAATTCTCACGATCACTATTCAAATTTTCAGGTACCATGAAAGTTGTTAACATTGATGACCTCACTCTTGAGGAATATTTGGCGTTGACAAGAGCAGAACAAGGGCCGAGTCTCGTAAGACCGGAAATTGGAACTAATGTCCGTTTTGAAATTAAAGACCAATTTATGAGGGAGCTTCGTGCTAACCCTTTTTCAGGAAACAAGGACGAGGGTGCATATGAGCACGTTGAAAATGTCCTATACATCGCAAGCCTTTTCAACATTTCGGGTGTGTCTCATGACGCTGTTATGCTAAGGGTATTCCCCATGACTATTACTGGGGCTGCCAGAAGATGGATTGAAAGATTGCCCGCCGGGGTTGTGATAAGGTTTTAAAATGTACCTTTTTGAGGGGTCGTTTAAGCCCTTATTTGATCACTTTTGTATCCGTTATTACTTAATATCGTTCCTTTTCACTTTTTAGGTATCTTGAAGGCA
Organism: Chrysanthemum makinoi; assembly: GCA_910596185.1. Taxonomy (NCBI): domain Eukaryota; kingdom Viridiplantae; phylum Streptophyta; class Magnoliopsida; order Asterales; family Asteraceae; genus Chrysanthemum; species Chrysanthemum makinoi. The sequence continues at coordinate 171,446,366 of OU343223.1, forward strand.
AAATGCTGGAATGACACTTATTCGGACAAAAGGCGTGAATATACGAAGAAAATGGCCAAAGTTAAGAATCGAGACACTCGTGCGCTAGAACTAAAGGGGACGTCGGGCACAAAATAGCGACGCCGTTGGACAACTTTTGTGACGGCTCGTAAGCCAAATTGCTCATTTACAAGTGATGGCTTCGTGTTTTAAAAGAGTAGGGCGTCGCAACTCGACGCCTAGATTTGATCCGACGACGCCATAGATGAAGGGGACGGCGTCACAAGCATAAGGTGACGCCGTCGTAAGACTAACGTAGCCAAGACGAAACCCTAATGACGGTGTCACAAATCAAAGGGTGAAACCGTCACATTTGTAATCTTATATATAGAATCCCAATTTTTTAGTTTTGTGTGTGTAGTCTTTTGGAGTAAAAACCTAAACCGAACCAAGGCTGTCTTGTACAGTATTTTAGGGTTCCATACCCTATCTTACATCAAGATAAGTGTTTTACTTCATTAATTTAATTATGTCTTCAATTAATTGTGTGTATGCTTGCATGTTTGCCATGTCTGACTAATTTACTTGTGTGTTTGCTTAGGAAATATGAAACTTAATTATTGAATATTGATTGGTTGTCTCTTATCTTAATTGTTAATGATCTAGTATTGCGATAGGTCATCCGTTGTGTAGTTAATGCTTGATCAATCTTTGTTGAACCTTAGCTTATAGTACCTAGAGTCATTGTAGGCTAAACCATCCGAAGAGTACCTTAGCGTTGAGTTTATAAATCCTAGAGATTTTGAAGGCATTAACCTTTGGTAGTTTCAAAGAGTTAGGGATAAACGCATACCCTAAGACCTTAGACACACAACGCGATTAAGAATAAGGACGTGACAATTCAACCATCAATAGGAGATAATTAAGGAGTAATAAAACCTAAGTAAACACATATTTAAATCATCATACGAGCACACAATAATTAGACATAGACTACATACACCTTATTTTAGATAATCAGATAAGTAGAAGTAATCGGTAGAAATACCAACCCCCCAAATCCAAACCCCGAGATTCGTACCTTTCCATTTCCTAAAAAAAATATAAAAAGATAAAAAATAATCTTCCTCAACCCCAACCTTAGCGTAGTAACTTCTCACTAGCATTCCTATTCCCCTAGAGAATGATATCAATTCCCGTGGCTTACCCTAATACTACACTACAACGATTAGGTTCACTGCCTAGGGTGTTGAAAAACTTGCTAGACGAAAAGGAAGTTCCTTTGACCCCGAACAACACGTGTAGCGTTATCAAGTTTTTGGCACCATTGCCGGGGAATAGAATAGCTAGTTAGGAGTCCACCTCGTTTAAGTTTCCTTGCTTGATTCCTATCAAGTAAACTTTTTTCCCATTTTTAGCTTCCTCGTAGTCTATCCCCCTTCTTCGTGACCTTTGTTAGTAACCCCATCACTTTTCATCATGGAAGGTGATAACCAACCACTATTCATCAACCTACCACCAAATGACCCGCCAAGAGCCCGTACTCTTGGTGAATACTCGAGACCAAGCCACCTAGGCTATAGGAACACCATTGAGCTTCCCGACCAAGCCCAAACTACGGCCCTGCGATCCGACACCATCTGGTTGGTGCAAAACGGATGTGCATTCCATGGACTTCGTTCAGAAGATCCTAATCAGCATCTTAAGGATTTCCTTAAAATTGTCGATTCCATCGACCTCGATGCTACTACTCGAGAGACCACACGTCTGCGTCTCTTCCAATTCTCTCTACGGGACCAAGCTAGTAATTGGCTTGAGCAACTTCCCGCCGGCTCCATCTCAAGTTGGGATGATCTCACCTCTCTCTTCCTTGCTCAATTTTTCCCACCGGGGAGAACCACTAAGCTTAGGAATGATATCTTGATGTTCCAACAACGCCAAGGTGAATCTCTCTACGAAGCATGGACTCGATTCAAGGACTTACTCCATAAAGTCCCTCATCACGGCATTGATCTTTGGCCCCAAGTCCAAATCTTCTATGATCATGTCAACTTCCCCACTAAGCGATCCATTGACCAAGCGGCCGGTGGAAAACTTAGTGATCTCACCGCGGAAGAATCGTGGGGTATAATAGAGGACCTTGCTCTCTATGACAACGAAAGTTGGAATGACCCCCGTGAGTTGCCCAAAACCATTAAGGCAATCTCCTTGCCTCCCATTGACTCACAATCTTCCGACCGTAGGATGCTTGAGCTTGAAGATCAAGTTAAATTCCTAATGAGCTCCTACGAAAATCCTAAGTCTTCACGTCATGTGAACAAAGTTTCTTCCTCGTGTGAGCCGTGTAGTGTTCCACACAACGCGCGTACTTGCACAAGATTCCCCGAACAAGCTTCCGTTAACTACGCATCCCCGCATACTAATGGAATTGGAGGAAGATTCCCTACAACACCCGGACCTAGGACTTTCAATGACGCCCGAGAAGCGTGGAAGGGCAAACCCGACTTCTAATGGGGACAAACCAAAGAATTCACATCTAATGATTTCTCTTGGCCCCCATCTCATGGCCCTACCCAACAAAACATTGAGGGGATGTTGCAACACCTAGTCGCATCCTAAGAAGCTCAAATAGCTAAGCTCTCGTACCGTTTTAACCAACAACAAGCCGAGATGGATAGGAAGATAGATAACCTCTTGAAAGCCATGACCAATAGTGATAGGAAGGTTAATGATATCTCAACTCCCGAACCTTCTGGTGTAGAGATTAAGGACCCAAGTAAGCTAGCTAAGCACGTTCAATTCATCAATACCATCACCTTAGCAAAACCTAATAGAACAAATGACGAAGCAAACCATGAAACGATACTTGAGGTTAGTGAAACACCGAGGAACGAAAAAACCAAGGAAGTAGATGAAGTAGAAAATGACTATTTCAATAAGTTTCCTACGGAAGAAGAACTATCTCGCCACCCTCACTTAGTGTGTGACCTCCGTCACATGTATGTTAAGAGAAGCCCTACGATTAAGTTTGGGAACCCTTGGAATCTTAACATACCATGTTGCATAGGACACCTTTTCGTGGCAAAGGCCTACATTGACCGCAAGTCCCCAATAAACATAATGACTAGCACCTACTATAATTGGGTAATGAAGAAGCCTATCCCAACTAGGCAAGATCCCAATAATCCTAGGGTTAGTTGCAATTTTCTTGGTAGAGTTAAGGGATTGCCCATCTATGTAGGAAGTTTCACGCTTCCTACGGATTTCATAATAGTAAGATATTAGTACGCCATAGATCCTAGCTTGTCCCACGTTATTCTAGGGAAACCTTTCATAGAAAGCACCGGGATGACTTATGATCCCTCGTTAGGAATAGTGCGATTCATGGATGAGACCGATGATGTAGCCTACCAAATTCCGTTTAAGATTGAGAAATTTTCATCACTCTCCGATGATGAAAAGGAACTTAAACTATCGGTCTACTATAGGAATGAGGAGGATAAAGAGAAAGGAGTAGATTAAGTTATGGCCAAGATTTTTGGTTTCTATAAGGATTGCTTGAACTTAGGACTGGAATATAGAACCGATTGGGGAGAGGACGATCTCTTAGAAAGGTGCATCATAGGGTACTTTTACAACATGGAACCCCCAATAGAGACAGTCATGAGGAAGAAGGTGAAGGTAATGAAGTCACGTAGGGGCACAAATTCGATTCTAGCTACAAGACTCATAAATAAAGAAAAGCGCTTCGTGGGAGGCAACCCATGCTTAATTGTTTGCTTGTTTGTGTCATGTATCTTTTATTGATTGTTTATTCTCATGTTTAAATTTGTAAAAATGCTTTATTTTGTCTTTAACCTCGTCTTAATTGCATATAAAGGTATTTTACATAAGGGATAAGTGTAGGAGGATTACACACGTTTTCAAAAGAAACGTAAACATGAGAATTTCAATTAATTAAAAGATACATATGTGTGTTTGTTCGAATCAAATGCTTGTATCGAGTCATAATGGATATTTTGCAGAAATTCTTTCCAGATTCTAAAGATGTAAATTTTCGTAAAAAATCGCAGATCTAAGTTTTTGTCAATAACGACTAAGGCCGAAGGAGCAAAAACAATCATTACTTTTTTCTCGCTTTTTGAGCTACTTATAAATTTTGGAATTTTCCGTCTTAATTTTCTAGAAATTCTGTAAACATCCATTCCACAAGCATTATATCCTAGTTTAGTAGAGTCTCATATATATTATTACCGCCGATTTTATAAGGTTTCGCTTGTTTTCTTCAAGTGTGCGGTGTTTAATTTACAAGAAGAAGATACATAAGATGAGAAGGAGCTTTTCACGCAAACGCTCTTCTTGAAGAAAGATGTAACCACCACTTTACACGGATCCTACCGAGCTAATCAGGGGAGTATTAGTTTCCTTCATCTTTTATTACCTTCCATTATCATTACTTTGATACTTTCGGGGAACATTGGGGACAATGTTCAGTTTAAGTGTAGGGAGGGAAAATAAAACGGGAACTTTGAAACTATGCTTATCCTTGATTATTTGCTTTGTCCAATTGCATTTGTGTAATAAACCATGAGAAATATCGGTTAGGGTAATTTTGGCACCAAATTTAAAATTTTTCATGACATATAGGTGTGGGCCATTAGTCTTAATAAAGCTTCTCATGTATGACTAGCACAAAAACCCTTTACCACTTAAATTCCACCCAAAATGTGAGGATCGCCCTTAGATTAGTAGGAATTAAAGCATTCATATTTAATGCTTAGGGTGTGAACTGGTAGTATAATAGATTCTAGAACTTGTTTTGTGATGCATCCCGAGATCGCTAGTAAGACTACACTTGTGTAGTTAGGAATAACTAAATGATAAGAGGCATTAGGATAACCCTTGTTTGATAGCTATAATATAATTACTTCTTCCACCTCGGTTGAGTAATTCCCCACACCCTTGCGTTGTACTCACCTTTAGTACACTATACCCCTAGTTAACCCTCAGATCCTATCCTTTTCACGTTCTCGTGATGTTTTCGGTTTTCCGAATATCAATGAAGAGCATTGTTTACAATCCACCCCCAAATGTACACCCAAATCGCCTTAGCCTACCTTGTATGCACTCACTTTTAGTGAATTATTGTTATCACACTAAACCCTTAGTTCAATTATCTTGTTGCTTGCATAAGTTGCTAAGTCGAGTCATATCCTTTGTACACAGCTTTGGGACGATTGGGACTCATGGGAAAAGTTAAATTTTATGAAATGACGGGAACGTTAAATTCAAATTCCCTTTATTGTCACAACCTTTGCATAATGTACTTTAAGTGTTTTGATCTTTTCAATTCGGGTCATATTAGTGTTAGAGTAATAAAAACTCAAGTGTAGGGATGTGCCTATAAATCCCTATCATTTTGATGTTATCGTAGATGATGGTAGAGTAAAAGTGTATTAAAAAAAAATACGGGCTACCATCCTACATCTATCTTAAATTTATGTTTGTTTGTTTAAGTTATCTAGAGTCTAGAGTGTCGAGTCTTGGCTTAGCAACGCCATTCTTCGCATGCTTGTAACATAAAGATTTTTGACTTGCCACCACTAAATATCCTATCCCACCAAACCCTTTGTTTCCCTACCGTAAGACTAACATTACAATCCTTTAAAAGTCCTCTTGGATAGTCTTTCCTAGGTGCTTACGCCAAAGCGATGGAGGTTTGATCTAGTCTCAAGCCTATGGTAATCTATGTACTAGGACCGGTTAAAGAGTGTTTAACTTCCATTTCCACTTTGATATATTTCATATACACCCGAGAGATGTGAGTATCCAAACACCCCTTGTGAGGTGCTAGTATGTAATTTCCGTGCTTGTTATGACTTTTACTGGGCTTATATGTGTTGTGGATTGTTTTAAACCAATGCTTCATGACCCCTAACTTATAAATTAATTGGCTTAAAGCACATTTGCTTGAGGACAAGCAAATACCAAGTGTAGGGATATTTGATAAGGTTTTAAAATGTACCTTTTTGAGGGTCGTTTAAGCCCTTATTTGATCACTTTTGTATCCAAGTATTACTTAATATTGTTCCTTTTCACTTTTTAGGTATCTTGAAGGAAAAATGCTGGAATGACACTTATTCGACAAAAAGGCGAATATACTAAGAAAATGGCCAAAGTCAAGAATCGAGACACTCAGCCGCTAGAACTGGGGGACGGTGTCGGCACAAAATAGTGACGCCTGGACAACTTTTGTGACGGCTCGAAGCCAAATTGCTCATTTACAAGTGACGGCTTCGTGTTTTAAAAGAGTAGGGCGCCGCAACTCGATGGCCTAGATTTGATCCAAACGACGCCGAGATCGGGACGGCGTCACAAGCATAAGGTGACGCCGCCGCAAGACTAACGTGGCCAAGACTAAAACCCTAATGACGGTGACCACCGGCGTCACAAATCGAGGGTGACGCGTCGCATTTGTAATCTTATATATAGAATCCGAATTTTTTAGTTTTCGGTGTGTAGTCTTTTGGAGTAAAACCTAAACCAAACCAAGGTGTCTTGTACAAGATTTTAGGGTTCCATACCCTATCTTACATCAAGATAAGTGCTTTACTTCATTAATTTAATTATGTATTCTAGAGATTGTAATTAATTGTGTGTATGCTTGACAATTCAACCATCAATAGGAGATAATTAGGATAATAAAATGTCATGACTACATACACCCATTATTCGTATTTACTTGTGTGTAACTTTTGCTTAGGAAATATGAAACTTAATTATTGAATATTGATTGGTTGTCTCTTATCTTAATTGTTAATGATTTAGTATTGCGATAGGTCATCCGTTGTATAGTTAATGCTTGATTAATCTTTGTTGAACCTTAGCTTATAGTACCTAGAGTCGTTGTAGGCTAAACCATCCAAGGTGAATCTCTCTAAGAGTACCTTAGCTGTTGAGTTTATAAATCCTAGAGATTTTGTAGGTGATAACCTTAGGTAGTTTCAAAGAGTTAGGGATAAGATACTCATGGCCCTACCCAACAAAACATTGAGGGGATGTTGCAACACCTATAAGAAGCTCCTCTCGGAGACAAGCCACCTCAACATGACCGATCTCAACTAAGAGATTAAGGACCCAAGTAAGCTAGCAATTCAACCATCAATAGGAGATAACTTGAGGTTAGTAAGGAGTAGATGAAGTAACCTCAAAAGTACTAACACATCATGTATGTTAAAGAAGCCCTAGGATTAAGTTTGGGAACCCTTGGAATCTTAACATACCATGTTGCATAGGACACCTTTTAGTGGCAAAGGCCTACATTGACCGCAAGTCCCCAATAAACAGAATGACTAGCACCTACTATAAATGTTAATTAGACATAGACTACATACACCATAGTTTAGATAATTAGATAAGTAGAAGTAATCGGTAGAAATACCAACCCCCAAATCCAATCCCCGAGATTCGTACTCCTAAAACATAAAAAGCTAAAAAAAATAATCTTCCTCAACCCCAACCTTAGCGTAGTAACTTCTCACTAGCATTCCTATTCCCCTAGAGAACGATATCAATTCCCGTGGCTTACCCTAATACTACACTACAACGATTAGGTTCACTGCCTAGGGTGTTGAAAAACTTGCTCGACGAAAAGGAAGTTCCTTTGACCCCGAACGACGCGTGTAGTGTTATCAGGCTGTTAATACTTGGGCTCTACTAAAGAAGCACTTCATTTCAGAGGTATTGTTCTCCGTCGAAGATTTCTAACCAGCTTTTGGAGATCCACAATTTCAAGCAAGAAGACGATGAAACATTGTATCAGGCCTGGGATAGATACAACGATCTCCTTTACAAGTGTCCTACACATGATCTGAACAACCAGCAAAAGGTCAACATCTTCTACATAGGAATCAACGTGACTACAAGACAGATGCTGGACTATCAAGGACCAATCCCGAACATGACTCCTACTCTAGCAATTGAAGCCATTCAAAAAATGGCTGATCATTCTCAAAAATGGCACGATGGAGGAAGCAAAAGAAACCAAGGCGGAAGTTTTGACGGAATTGGAGCCATCGCTAGCAAAATTGAAAATCTAAGTCGAGATATGCTAAAAGTCGAGAAACCATGCCATCCAAGTGGGTTGTGAAAGCTGTGGGGAGGACATCTCACCAAGAATTGTCCTCACGTTAACGAAGAAAATATAATTGAAGAAGCCAAATATGGAGAAAATCGACTGTTTTACGGAGATAATCAAAATAGTAACGGGTATCGTGGAAATTACAATTGTGGGCCTTATGGAGAAAGAAAGCCCAACCTTGAAGACACAATAAATAAATTCATGGAAAATTCAGCCCAAAGACAAAAGGAACAAGATGAGTGGCTAAAAGAATTCCAGGAAAACACTGACAGAAGTCTTTCCAATCACGATACAACCCTAAAAAACCTTGAATCCATGGTGGAAAAGCTTAGTGAGAAAGTAAGGATGAATAACACTAAACCGGAAGGATCAAAACCCACAATGGAATGTAAAGTGATTTTTGCTGATAATGACTCGAAGATACATGCTAATTCTCACACTGAAGATACAGATTCTAGTGAAGATTCCGTCGACAGATCGGAGTTACGCCGTAACCTGTCTAAGGAGTTACGGCGTAACTATATTTTTTACAGTAATCGTGGGGTTATGAAAGATATTGATAAGGACGATTCAAGCGAGTTACGCCGTAACCAAACATCCCAGTTACGGCGTAACTAGGATACGTGGGTAGACGAATTTCTCGAAGTGGACGAATCAGGAACACAGGTAATTAACGGATGGTCCCATGACATTAATTTATGCCCTCTGTCCCCATCTAAAAAGAAATATCACTGGTGTAAAAAGATACCCGTAGCTAAGGGGGACTGGTATGATCTATGGGCCTCGTGTGACCCGAGAAATGATATTTGCTATGGAGGAAGCGATAAGGATAAGGTCAAAAATAACAAATTCATGTGGGCTGCATATACTGATGAAGAAAGATTGGAAAAACTCTCCTTCGAGGAAGAAGTGGAACCGCCTATCACTCACTGGTGTACTCCAATAATCATAACTGACGATGAATCCACACGAGCATGGTTAATATGAGCGGCTAAGCACCTCTTGGTGCTGGCCTATTTATGATTCCTTAATTGTTTTGTTTGCGTTTATTTTACTTCCGCATAATTATTTCTAAGTGTATGCATGCATAGTTTATTGGTAGCTACCCTTGTTTCGGTAGTTTTGAATGGCGGTATAGGCTAGTTGCTTAGGAGATATAACCAACTGACCCTAAGTGAGTAGACTGAGACGGGAAGGGTTAGATATGACCAACTGAAGACCTTTTCTACTTGTGCGATTTGACCAACTGATCACCTACCGTTTGGATGAACTTAAGAATTAGGGGGTGAGTGTTTAAGTTGCTAATGCCCGGGCACTCACTATTATAAGTATATCATGTTGCGGTACTTAATGACTCGGCTTAGGGGACCAGGAACAACTGGACTTATGAGGGGACACCTGACTTCTCCAGTGGTGGCATCTTTGCTGATAGGTTAGGGCGAATTGACCAAATGTTGTCCTCTCGACTTTGACCCCACCTGAAGTAATTGGAAGTAATTAGACGTAGACATTACTAGCTAGGATGAATAACTAGGTTAGCACCACTCTCCTTTATTGATCCCAACCTTTGCCTTTAATCTGCTTTAGTAGTTAATTAAATAATTCCTTATCATAATCATATTAAATCTGTGACACCTAGACTTAGTAATAATCCAACACACTCGGCTTAGAGAACCAGGAACAACTGGACTTATGAGGGGACACCTGACTTCTCCAGTGGTGGCATCTTTGCTGATAGGTTAGGGCGAATTGACCAAATGCTTTCCTCTCGACTTTGACCCCACCTGAAGTAATTGGAAGTAATTAGACGTAGACATTACTAGCTAGGATGAATAACTAGGTTAGCATCACTCTCCTTTATTGATCACAACCTTTGCCTTTAATCTGCTTTAGTAGTTAATTAAATAATTCCTTATCATAATCATATACTACACTACACACGACCGGGTACACTGCCCATTAGTGCATTAGGATAGACCATAGGTATAACGAGTAATTATAAACATTAAAACCTGGTCAGTAAAACCTGCATCAAGTTTTTGGCACCGCTGCCGGGGAGTTATATTAGGATTTCTATTAAGTCTTTCATTTTTATTTTGTTTTCAAATTTTCCCAAATTATCACGATCTCTTTTCAAGTTTCAGGTACCATGGAAGTTGTTAACATTGATGACCTCACTCTTGAGGAATATTTGGCGTTGACAAGAGAAGAACAAGGGCCGAGGCTCGTAAGACCGGCAAATGAAGCTGATGTCCGTTTCGAGATTAAAGACCATTTTATGAGGGAGCTTCGTGCTAACCCTTTTTCAGGAAACCGGGACAAAGATGCGTATGATCACGTTGAAAATGTCTTATACATGGCAAGCCTTTTCAATATTCCGGGTGTGTCTCGTGATGCTGTTATGCTAAGGGTGTTCCCCATGACTCTTACTGGGGCCTCCAGAAGATGGATCAAAAGATTGCCTGCCGGGGCAATTAATACTTGGGCTCTACTAAAGAAGCACTTCATCCAGAGGTATTGTCGTCCGTCAAAGATATCTAACCAGCTCTTGGAGATCCATAATTTCAAGCATGAAGACGATGAAACATTATATCAAGCCTAGGATAGATACAACGATCTCCTCTACAAGTGTCCTACACATGATCTAAACAACCAGCAAAAAGTCAGCATCTTCTACAAAGGAATCAATGTAACCACAAGACAGATGTTGGACTATCAAGGACCAATTCTGAGCATGACTCCTACTCTAGCAATTGAAGCCATCCAAAAAATGGCTGCTCATTCCAAAAATGGCACGATGGAGGAAGCAAAAGAAACCAAGGCGGAAGTTTTGACGGAATTGCAGCCATCACTAGCAAAATTGAAAATCTGAGTCTAGATATGCTAAAAATCAGAGAAACCGTTCATGCCATCCAAGTAGATTGCGAAAGCTATGGGGGAGGATATCTCACCAAGAATTGTCCTCACAATAATGAAGAAAACATAATCGAAGAAGCTAAATATGGAGAAAATCGACCGTTTTACAGAGATAATCGAAATAATAATGGCTATCGTGGAGGATCTGCTGGAAACTACAATTGTGGGCCTTATGGAGAAAAAAGGCCCAACCTTGAAGAGACCATAAACAAATTCCTGGAAAGTTCAGCCCAAAGACAAAAGGAACAAGATGAATGGCTAAAAGAATTCCAGGAAAACACTGATGGAAGTCTTTCCAATCACGATACAACCCTAAAAAACCTTGAAACCATGGTGGAAAAGCTTAGTGAAAAGGTAAGGAAGAATAATACTAAACCGGAAGGGACAAAACCCACAATGGAATGTAAGGTCATCTTTTCTGATGAAGACTCAAAGTTACAAGCTAATTCTCACACCGAAGATTCGGATTCAAGTGAAAATTCTGTTGACAGATTGAAGTTACGCTGTAACATGTCTGAAGAGTTATGGCGTAACTATGTTTTTGACAGCGATCTTGGGATTATGAAAGATGTCGATAAGGATAACTCAAGCAAGTTACGCCGTAACCAAACATCACAGTTACGGCATAACTGGGATACGTAGGCAGACATGTTTCTCGAAGTAGACGAATCAGGGACACAGGTAATTAACGGATGGTCCTACGATATTAATTTATGCCCTTTGTTCCCATCTAAAAGAAAATATCACTGGTGCAAGAAAATACCTGTAGCTAAGGGGGACTGATATGATCTTTGGACTTTGTGCGACCCTCGAAATGAAGTTTGCGACAGAGGAACCGATAAGGATGGGGTAAAAAATAACAAATTCATGTGGGTGCATATACTGATGAAGAAATATTGGAAAAGCTCTCATTTGAGGAAGGAGAGGAGCCACCTATCACTCGCTGGTGCACTCCGATAATCATAACTGACGATGAGTCCACGCGAGCTTGGCTTACGTGCGACCCTTTCCGTGAGTATTGCAACGGGGGTGGTAGCCTGAAAGAAGAAGAATGGACGTGCCCTCACGAGCTTGAAAGACACGGTGTCAAGTTCGGAGATTTTTAATTTGATGATTGGTATGCGGTACAATTCGGGAATGCTAAAATTAACCCGAATCTTCTAAAAAGGCTCAAGATTGACTACAAGGATCATTATCTGAAAAAGGAATTGGTTAATGATGACATCTACTGCATGGAAGATCCTTTAAGCAACACTCATGAAAAAGATGCCCGAAGTCATTGGTGTGAAAAGATAAAAACTCCTAGGGAAGTTTTCTGGGCATCATGCAACCCTTATGACGATAAATGTAATGGGGGAAGCAGCTTAATGAGAGTTAGAGAGGATTAATTCTTTTGGAACTCAACCAACGATATGGAAAGAACAAAATTGCCTTGGTTAGACAACCTGGGATTTGACAGTTGGGTCAAGATCAAATATGGAAAAGTAGATGCGTTAACGAAGGAAAAGATATGGAAAGAATATGTGAGTAAAGAAAATCTGAACGACGAGGGTCCTAACAACTTGAGTGACATAACGATTGAGGATGCCAAAGAGTCGGTGAGAAATGAGAAGGAAGAATGCTAACGTATACTGGTAGAAGATTTGCTCGACGAGGAATGGTTTAAAGGCACCGAGTCTGGCGACGATGACATAGAGGGGATTTTAGATTACCTCGAGTTGCAAGGAAAAGAGGAATTTACTGACTCCGATGATGAAGCATATGAGCAAAGGAGGTTCAAACTCCTTGGGATTCCATATAAGAGGCCACCCCCGATTATTGCTGAAAAATATGAGTTTACTAGATACCACTTGGGGCCGGAGGAGAAATTTTGCAAAATTCGGAAGGTCGAGACTAAAGAATACCTCCGCACTGCCACAAATGTCGCTTGGGTCAGACACAACTTGATGAAAGACATGGAGGAAGTTGGCCAGGTGCGAAGGCCACCATAAAGCCCCGATGCTCTGAGTCTAACTTAAAGACCTGTAAATAAAGAAAAGTGCTCTTTCAGGAGACAACCCGAATTATCCCTTTCATTTGTTTTATTTCCATTTCTGTTGGGTTTTGTGTTTTTAACCATTTTGCAGGAAACGAAAAAAGTGTGCGACATCTTGATCTGACCAGAGTTACGGTGTAACTCATTCTCATGGTTACGCCGTAACAGGCTCTTTTGCAGCTGAACCTCAGAAGCATTACCAATTACAGCGTAATCCCATTTTAGTGGTTATGCCGTAGCTACACGTTTGCAGCGTATGCCAGGTTTTGCCTAGTTACGGCGTAACTCCTTCTGGAGTTACGACGTAACTATCTTCTGCATTACTTCTATCATTTTAAACACAATAACCTTGTATTATTCTTTTAAATGAACTTTGTGGGTATGTTCCCTGTAAGCCCTCACGAGACTACACTCGTCCACTTGGGACACCAAGTGGTTTAAAAGGCTTGTTGCATGCGGTAAATGCAACCGTGATTCCTACGAAAGTGAGTTAGGTTTATTTTTCATTTTTCATTTTCTCTTTTTAGAATTATGCTTGTCGGTAGTGTGATTTCGGGGATTGAAGTTTGCTCGTGGATGCTTATGCGAAGGCACGACTCTTTTTCGTGGGCCTTCTTTCTTTTTGGAGCATATTTCAGGGAGTTCTCGCTCCATTTCTACTTTTCTCTTAACCTTTATTTAACGCTTAGTACAAAAGGGACTTTGTACAATTCAAGTGGGGGGACAGGAGTAGATTGTCTCTTGAACTTTATTTTGCCCTCGTTTTTCTAGTTTATTTTGAAAAATTATGCCATTTTTAAAATTTTGACATGTTTTTCTTAACCTAACTAGATTAGATCTTAGCCGAGCACATATAACCTTTGATATTATATGGTGAGATTAGCCTTATCCGTTTCCAAATTTTTACTCAAAATCCATCAAATTATTAGTGTGCCGATAGCTTGTAAACTTTAGAACTTGGCCTTTGCATCATTTCGAGACCATAGACGAGGTATGTTGAGTTAGCTCGATGTATTTGGACTTTTCAGTTTAAGAAAGCAGTATTATAGGATTATCACCCAAATAGCCTACCGTTGTGTGTCTATCGATTAGTCACCTCGACTTCTCGACCCGCATGTGAAACCATTTTGTTGCTCTCACCTTTTGTTGCCTATAACATTATTAGTTTTGAATTCAACATTTTCAAGACCGCCCACCCACTGAGGTGCAAAATGAAGGCTTTGTGTTCTTTCCATTTCCATTGAAGGATTTTAGGGTTTTTGAAAAATATTTGATAAGAACAGTCAAAAAGTTGAAAAACTTTTGAGTTCGGTGAAGAAGAATCTTTTGTAAATGGTTTACAGAGAAGATTTTTGTTAAAAACTAGTTGAAGATTTGAAGAACACACAAAGTTTTCTGGGTTTGAGAAATAATTTTGACAGCGTTTTGATGCAGAAATAATTTGTGTGTGTTTTTAATGTTTTGAGGGGGGTATTTATAGAGTGGTGAGAAGGGTAGATTTTGCACTAATGAGGATTTGTAAAGTTTGTTTTTGAAAACGTTTTATTTACCTCATTTAATGCAACCACTCCACTACCCGCAGTAATTTCTCATTTTTCAAGGGAACAGTTGCAGTGCACAGTAAAAGTGCATTTTGCAGTATTAAAATATCCTTGGGATATTTGTTGTGAGAGGAGGAATTTAATGCCAAGTGGGATGAGGTAAGGTTTAAGGGACCCTTGACTTGAGTGACATAAGAACATAGAGACATATATTCCTATATTAAATTGGTGTGTTTACCAACCTAGGACATTTAAATAACTGAAATACTTGGTGCATTTAATTACTCATTCAATGCTCAATATCAACTGTCAGGGTCCCTGAATGAGTCTTACTCATTCAGTGAGAAGGTTGTTTTGGGGTTTTGTTCATGGAGCATGGACCATTTCAGAGAGAACTCACTGAGATTGTGATTGATTTTAAGGTTGTTGACTTTCAATGTCAAGCATTCCCAATTCAGCTTTCAGTCTCCTGAAGGTAGGTTCATCTAGGGGTTTGGTGAAGATATCAGCAAGTTGATATTCAGTAGGGATGAAATGAAGTTCTATGTCTCCTTTCATTATGTGGTCCCTGATGAAATGATATCTGATATCAATGTGTCTGGTTCTTTGGTGAAAGACAGGGTTGTTGGATATTGCAATAGCACTGGTGTTATCATAGAAGATGGGTACCATTTTGTAATGGAGGTCATAGTCACTGAGTTGAATTTTCATCCATAATACATTGGCACAGCATCCTGCAGCAGCCACATACTCAGCTTCAGCTGAAGACATAGCCACTGATTATTGCTTTTTAGCACTCCAACAAATCAGCTTTCCTCCACGAAATTGACAGGACCCTAAGGTACTTTTTCTGTCCATGTTGCAGCCATGTCGAAATCAAACCCTGAGCACTTTGGATAGTAAAGTCCAAGGCTTGGAGTTTCCTTTAGGTATCTGAGGATTCTTTTGGCTGCAGTGAGATGGGATTCTTTAGGATTGGACTGATATCTTGCTATTAGACAGACTGAGAATTGTATGTCTGGTTCAGAAGCAGTTAGATACATCAGTGAACCTACAGTCCCCTGAAATGAGTTTGATTAACTGATTTGCGAGTGAGATCAGGTCCAAGATTATTTGGAGGAATCATTGGAGTCTTCACTGAGGCACAAGATATCTCATATTTCTTCAAGAGATTTTTGGTGTATTTCTCTTCAAGAGAGTAGTGACTGATTTTTGGTGTATTATTTCAAGGAAGTATGTGAGTTCACCCGTCATGCTCATTTCAAACTTCTTTGTCATCAGTTTTTCAAACTGTTTGCAAAGAGTGTAATTTGTTGAGTCAAAGATGATGTCATAAACATATACTTGGACCAGTATTATATCTTGTTTTGTCCTGTAGATAAACAGTATGTTGTCTATCTTTCATCTGACAAACTTGTTTTGAATTAGGAAGGCTGAGAGAGTTTCATACCATGCTCTGGGAGATTGTTTAAGTCCATATAGGGCTTTGTCAAGCTTGCAGACATAGTTATGGAATTCACTACTCTCAAATCCAGGAGGTTGCGGAACATACACATCTTCCTTGAGTTCACCATTCAGGAATGCACTTTTTACATCCATTTGGTAAACTTTGAAGTTCATGTAGGTTACGAATGCAAGGAAGATCCTGATGGCTTCCATTCTTGCAACAGGAGCAAATGTCTCATCATAGTCAATGCCTTCTTGTTGACTGTAACCTTTGGCTACAAGTCTGGCTTTGTTTTTAATGACAGTGCCGTTTTCATCAGTTTTGTTCCTGAAAACCCACTTCATTCCTATGACAATGACGTCCTGAGGACATTTGATCAAGGTAATGACCTTGTTTTTATCAAACTGTTGAAGTTCTTCTTGCATAGCCTGAACCCAGCTTGGATGTTTTAGAGCCTCAGTGACACTTTTGGGTTCTATTTCTGATATAAAATCAGCATATAGACATTCATTGGCTGAAGCTGCTGTTATCTTAGCAGCCATGCTTCTAGTGAGCATGCCCTCAGTGGGTTCACCAATGATGTTTACAAGCTCAATGTAACCACCAGTAAATTTCGCCTCGTATTAAATTAATATAATATCCTAATGAAAGGATACTTATCCTTTTTCTACGTACAAAGTTTTTTCTTTTCAAACGTTATCAATTTATTTGGTCACAACCTCTAGCTAATGTGACGTAACTTACATTATCAAACATCCTTATATATTAAATTATAAAAGTTTTCAACTTTTATTTACCACTTTACGCTATTCGTTAACATACGATTTTTAACCGTACAAACTAAACGTTTGTTATTTATTAGAGTTTTCACGAAGCCCTAATTTATTTTAACTATGATTTTACACAACTAAATCATAAATACTAAAGTACAACATTTTATGCCTAGTGTACAAGTTTTTAAAGCACGAAAACCTAACGTTACTTTATTTCCCGTTACAAGACCTAACTTACCATTCTATGATTTTATGTAAATAAAATCACAAACCCTAATCAATATGTACATGATTTTTATAAAAATAGAAATGTACAAGTCTTTCAAGCACATGCACAAATCCTTAATGCATAGAAACTAAATATTAATATAAATCTCATTATAAACCTTAGTGTACTCACTTTAAAACACATGGTACAAATCTATAATGCATAAGGCTCTAAGTTTGACTTTCTTAAGATTTCAAACCTAAGGTACAACTCTCCAATGCATGTGGTACTAGTATCTTATGCATATAAGCTAAATATATCATAAACTTAAGATATACTTATCTAAACTTAACTAAACCCTAAACCTAAGTTACTACTTCACTTAAACTTCACGTACAACTCACCAAAGCCCATGTACATCAATCAAAGCCTAAACGAACCATATAGTTAATCCTAGTTCAATTCTAACTAAGACCTAACTAAACTAGTTCTAAACTAGAGACTTGTAATTTCCCTAGCCATAAGAAACTTACTAGGCTAGTTGTTACTACACATCACCATGTCTCCTAAAAATTCTACCATGGTCAAATATTGTGGGTAAAACTCTTGGCTCACTTTTTACCACACCATTCCATCTTCACCATTGCCACAAAATCCCTCCAAGTGACTTGAATACACATCACCTTGCTCCCTCCTCTCCTAACCAAGTGACCTAGAAGCCTCATGAAGCCCTAAGTCCATCCCCTATATATAGTCGACCACCATACATCATTTTCCACTCACACTTCACTCAAAACATGCAAAACACACCCACACTCATATACTTACTGATCTTGAGGTCCATTTAGAAGCGAAAGAAGAGTTTAGTGAAGCCTAGGAGGAGTAGAGAACATAGTTTCCATTCCAAAGTTATCCTTGTCCTCAAACTCAGAATTCAATCAAGTAAGTCTTTTAAACTCATTTCAATCTCTTTAACACTTCTAATATCAATTACTTACTGTTAAAAAGAATTTTACAAAGAAAACATAGCAATTTGAATCACCCAAAACGGACACACGAGTCAAAAGTTATAATCAAAAGAAAATAATGAAACTGAAAATTTGAATTTGTCTAAAACTTTCTGTAAACGAACTGATTCATTTTTTTTAGGCACTTTCGGTCCGATTCATCAAAAAGTTAAAACACGAAAGTTGTCCGGAATGACGTTTTCTTCAAAAACTCGGGAGCACGGGTCTAGAAAACGCATAACGAAGGCATATTTTAATAAAACTTTCAACAGCTGTTTTGATTAAGTAAAAACCAAACGCCCCACTTTGGACCAAGTTTTAACCCACGAATTTTGAGCTTTAAGCTGAGCTATTGTACCATTTTAATAAGCCCCTAGGAGACTCTAGAACGCCCCCAAGACCTGGCCAAAAGATGTACATACCACATTTATATTTGGCCTTCCTTTTGGTGTCGCGACCTAAAACCAAAGCGCACCTATATATATATATATATATATATATATATATATATATATATATATATATATATATATATATATATATATATATAAATATATATATATATAACGTGAGATCAAACTTAAAGTTGTAAAAATAAGATCAAGTCTAAAAAACCACTAAAAATTTTATAAATAACAATTTTAGCAATAATACACATAAAAATAATATTTTAATACAAATTAACATTTTAGGAACTAATAACCAAATGATACATGAGTTTGTATTAGTGATACACCTGATACACATTACACTAATAAATATTCCAAAATCTGATACACATACAAAAACCTGATACACATTACACTTCTAATCAAAGTGTATCACCTAGGTTTCGTAAATTTTAAAAAGAAATCTATCGAAACTTTAACAATTTTAGTTATAGTTAATAAAAAATTTATTTTTGTTGTAAGGAGAGTGTCGCTTGTCAAATTTTAGTTTGATCTCATTTTAACAACTTTAAGGTTGATCTTATTTGATCTAGATTATATATATATATATATATATATATATATATATATATATATATATATATATATATATATATATATATATATATATATATATATATATTGTTCTTGGGATTTTGTCATTTTAGATAAACTAGACTTTAAGCTACTCTATACACACTTTCAATATGCTAATAAACATGTTACAAGGTCATTAGAACAAGCCATTAAGTTTTAAAGTTCGAAAACAAGTTTTCCTTTTTCTTTAATTTTGTCGAAACTAGCCTAAGTGCCCATCTTTAATAATTAATTTCTCACTAACCAAAGGTTTGTAAAATTTGAAGGTTATACCGTCTTAAAGAGCCCGCTGTGAAGTTTACAAAACCCCAAGAACTTTCTTAAAAACTCTCATGGTATCTTTATATTCAGTCAAGAATAGGGGGTCTCGCTAATATTTTTACAAAAAACCCTTTTGTGCACTTTTCAAAAATTTAAGTATTATAAGCTATAGGATATTATAGAAAGACTTTAAGAAGTTAATTAACATATTTCAAGGTCACTAGATTTAGCCGTAAAGTTTAAGAGTCAAAAATGGATTTTTCTTTGCTCTTAATTTTAGCCGCGACATGGCCAAGTGACCATGTTCATGGGTTTGTTTTTCTCTAACCAAAGATCGATAAAATATGAGACTTATGTCATTTGAAATAGCTCACGACAAAGTATTTAGAAGATCAGAAGCGTCGTAAAAATATTGGCTTACTTTGTTTTTATTTGGCCTTCTTTTGGGGCTTGTCGCACAAACAAACACCCTTTTAGCGAAAACCTTCCAAACCATTCACTTTGAAAAATTATTACGACCAAACCATAAAAGCTTAGAACTTAGGATTTGAACCATTAGAAAGAACACCTAGCAACTATTTGAAAGGATAAAAAACGTCGTAAAAATCCGCAAGGCCTTATCTTTATTAAATTTTCTTTTAGGCCTTTCGTAACAAAAACCAAACATACCTTTTTAAAGCCATAAGCCAAAATATAAGCTAATAAGTTGTTTTCAAATTATTTTTAAACTTATAATAACTTATTTTAATAAAACGTAACAAGCCATGCCTTTTTCTAAATCGAAATCGCAACGAAAATGAATAAAGAACTATGTATGTAAAGTCGAATAGCGCTTAAGGGCAATTATTGTCTAAACTCTATATTTCTTTTATAACAAGGACTAATTTGTAATCAACATGAGACATAGGGGTATAAATTGTCATTTTCAAAACTAAAGGGTCTAAACTGTCATTTTACCAAAGTCGAGGGGTGAAAGTTGTCATTTTACCAAAGTTGAAGGATGAGACTTGTAAATTCATAAAAGTTGAAAGGTATGAGTTGTCATTTCATAAAAGTTGGAGGATATATATTGTATTATTATGAAAGTCAAGGGGTATAAATTGTCATTTCCTAAAAGATAAGGGTATAAACCGTCAATATTTGAAATTATAAGGGTAAAAGTTGTTATTTTATGAAAGTTGATGAGTATAAATTATTTCATGAAAGATCAGGGGTATAAACCGTCACCGCTTAGAAACTATAAGGGTATATTTTTAATATCTACTTCAAAAATATACTTTTACTACTTAACTATACGAGATTTCGATAAAACTAATTATAAGAAATATATTTTACGAGGCTTTGATAAAAATTATCTATATCTGTTGGAATCACTCCTAAACTGGAATTCAAGTGTTAGTAATTAATATGTAATAGTTAGCTTAATTATGGCTTTTATGTTTGTTATCAAGGCTAGGCTTATGTAGAAAGCCCATAAGCCTAGGCCAAGCCCAATAAGTAAAGGATGGAAACTTGGAGTGTTGCCCTAGTTCCCTCCTATAAATAATCCTTTTAAACCCTCACTTGAGGGTTGGTTGTTCAATTCATTTCATTATCTACGCATAACTCTTCTCACATATCATACGCATAGTGTTTGTCTTGTTCAACCGATCATCTTATCTTTCTTTCTTACATATTGAGGCTTGTGTTACAAACATGGTGACCTAACAGTGGTATCAATAGCCAAATAGTTGGGTGAAAAGGTTTTGTTTTTGAATTTAGTTTTGGTCTTACGCGTAACTCACGGTTCACAAACTTTCTCACGCTTAAAAACTCATTTTTTACACTTTTCAATCCAATATTCTTGTACTTTCAACGTTTTTAGGTGTTAAAATATCTGTTTTTGGCAAAAAGTTTCGAACTTAACGTGTATTTCATTGATTTTAAGCTTGGTTTTATACGTGGGTTTATTTCTACACATAAGGTGTTTAGAAGTTTTGGATCATCAAGTTTCACACTTTTGTGTTATTTTGGTGATATTGAAGCTGTTTCATCGCAGAAATCTGGTTTAGAATCAATTTGGGCTAAGATTCCGATTTGGTTACATTTTACGCGTAACAAAACCCTAGTCTTACGCATAAGACTTCCTTGGTTTGATCTTCAGTTTTCGTGGTTTACTCAGTGTTTTCTTGCTTGGATAAGCCTGAAAACACTTCGACTTTGGATATCATTTACACTGTGATAGTGTAAAGGATTTTTTGGGCAAAACCCTAATTTTACACATAAGCTCAATCTTACGCGTAGAACTCTTCACGCATAAGCTTAATCTTACGCCTAAGCCTTGTCTTACGTGTTGGAATCACTCCTAAACCATATTTCAAGTGTTAGTGAGTCATATGTAATAGTTAGCTTAATATGGCTTTTATGTTAGTAATCAAGGATAGGCTTATGTAGAAAGCCCATAAGCCTAGGCCAAGCCCAATAAGTAAAAGGATGGGAACTTGGAGTGTTGCCCTAGTTCCCTCCTATAAATACTTCTTGTAAACCTTCATTGAAGGTTGGTTGTTCAATTTACTCTTTCACTATTACGCATAATCTTTCTCACATTCATACGCATAGTGTTTGGTAGTTGTTCATCCGATCTCTTCTTCATCTATTTCTTCTATTGATGCTTGTGTTACTAAAATGGGAACCTAACAGTGGTATCAATCACCAAATAGTTGGGTGAATCGGTATTGTTTTTGAAGTAAGTTTTGGTCTTACGCGTAACATACGGTTCCAAACTTGGTCACGCTTAAAAACTCATTTTTTACACTTTTCAATCCAAGATTCTTGTACTTTCAACGTTTTAAGGTGTTAAAATATCTGTTTTTGGCAAAAAGTTTCAAACTTTACGCGTAGATCATTGTTTTTTAAGCTTGGTTTTATACGTGGGTGTATATCTACACATAAGGTGTTTAGAAGTTTTGGATCATAAAGTTTCACACTTTTGTGTTATTTTGGAGATATTGAAGCTATTTCATCACAAAAAATCTGGTTTGGAAACATCAGTTGGCATAAATCAGTTTTGGCTATTTTTTTACGCGTAAGAAAACCCTAATCTTACGCGTAACTCATCCTTGGTTTGATCTTCAGTTTTCGTGGTTTACTCAGTGTTTTCTTGCTTGGATAAGCCTGAAAACACTTCGAATTTGGATATCCTTTACACTGTTGCAATCTTAAACTGTTATCAAACTTTATTGCAAAGTTCCTTTTCTTGCTTATGTGAGTTTAATTCAGTTTCTTCTTGTCTTAATTCCAAGTTTTACAAAAAAGTCAACGAAAGTAAAAAATTTTCAAAGTCAGCTTAGTTTGGAATGATTTCTGGTTTCAAAGTGTTAAATGATGAGTAATGATTTTCTTTAAGATAACTGAATTCAGTTTATGTTATTTTCCATAAGGATTTTCAGTTTTGAGTGCAATTTAGAGATTTTAAGGAGTGTTTGGATTTAGCCTGATTTTCAAGTTTCAAGGATTTTGGTGATGTAAATTTGATTCACTTGGTTTCTATCACTGGTTTTCAAGCCTTGTTAATCAATGTCTTAGTTAGTTAGGTCCAAATTGTGTTTTTAGATTTAAATCTCAAGTCTGATCATAGTATGTTTCCCTCATAAAAGTAGTTTTCTGTCAAATTTGTTTTGCCATTTGAGTCATTTTCAGTAGAGATAAAAAATTGTAAAAATAAGTAACATCATTTTCAGTAGCTGGTTTCACAATTCCCAAAAGAAAAAAAATCACAAAAATAGTTTATGTAGTCTGCTAAAGCTTTGAAGTTGGTGGTTTGAGTTGAAAAGTGCCCTGTAACACTGCTTTCTATTTCTCAGATAAGTTCTTATTTAGCTTAAAATTTGCTTAATCTTGATGGTTGTGCTTTATTTCTGTAGGAGACTCTAGTGTATAAGTTAGTTTTGCCTTAGAAGGCTTAGGAGCTTGTTGGAGTAACTTATTAAGCCTGCTCAATTCCCATTACTGATGCACATCAGTTCCTATTTAGTCATAAGTTCCTTTTATTTTTGATTTTTAATTTCTTCATCTTAAGTCCATTTTAGCTGTAATTCTGGAATTAAGCACTTTGGTTGATGGTTGTTAGCAAGCCTATTTTAGTTTAATTTTAGGATTTTTATAAGCTAGTTTAATGTAGGCTCAAAGTAGGACAGTTAAGGCCGTTTGGCTTCTTTAATAGCAGGGTTTATTATGTGGAAGGCCTCGGTCACAATCTCTTTTCAGTCGGTCAATTCTGTGATGGAGATTTGGAAGTTGTTTTTCGGGAGAAAACTTGTTTCATTCGTGATCTACAAGGAAATGATCTTATGTCTGGCTCTCGCAATTCTAGTCTGTACACAATATCAATGCAAGACATGGTTGCTTCATCTCCCATCTGTCTACTCTCAAAGGCTACATCTACAAAATCATGGTTATGGCACCGTCGTCTCTCACATTTAAACTTTCAAACCATCACCAACCTTGCTCGACACAAACTTGTTGAAGGTCTCCCGAGATTCCGGTATTCTAAAGATCACCTCTGCTCAGCCTGTGAACAAGGAAAAAGCACTCGTGCTCATTTTCCTTCAAAGGTGGAACACAGCTCTCAGCATGTGCTTCATCTTCTTCACATGGATTTGTGTGGCCCGATGCGCGTACAAACGATTAATGGCAAACGTTACATCTTGGTAATTGTCGATGACTACTCACGATGGACGTGGGTCTACTTTCTTCGAAGCAAAGATCAAGCTCCACAGATGATCATCACCTTTCTCACGAAAATTCAAGTTCAGCTCCGGAACACCGTCTGCCAAATAAGAACAGACAAAGGAACTGAATTTGTTAACCAAACTCTTCGTGAATTTTATGAGAAAGTGGGAATTGAGCATCAGACATCTATTGCACGTACACCAGAATAAAACGTAGTTGTTGAAAGACGAAACCATACGTTAGTGGAAGCTTCCAGAACGATGTTAATCAATGCTAAACTTCCAGATTACTTGTGGGCTGAAGCTGTCTCAACTGCATGCTACACTCAGAACCGTTCAATGTTAACAAAACGCCACAACAAAACACCATTTGAGCTTATCCACAACCGAAAACCGAATCTCAAACACTTTCATGTATTTGGATCCCTTTGCTATCCGAATAATGATCGTGATGACTTTGGTAAGCTCAAAGCCAAAGCTGACATTGGAGTCTTTATTGGATACTGTGAGAAATCTAAAGGTTATCGGATCTGGAATCGTCGTACAAAGCAGGTTATGGAAACGATTCATGCTAATTTTGATGAGCTTACTGAAATGGCTTTTGAGCATAATAGCTTGGAACCCGGTCACAACCGTTTAAACTTCCCTCAAACCCCATCATCAGCTGAACCAAGCCCCCAGCTCACTCATCAACAAATGGAAAAGCTATTTGCTCCGATGTTTAGTGATGACATTGATGCACGTGCTCCAGGTGTATCCGATGTTTTCGCTGCTCAACCTGATCGTATTCTTATACCTGATACACCTGCTACAACAACTACGCTTGAAGAAGCACCACCAGTTGACTCTACAACAACAGTTGAACAAACTGCATCCAACGACGCTGAACCAGCTGATGATGTTCTTAATGAAGTACCCCTACCTGCAGATTTTGATCCAAATGCGTTCTTTAACCCATTTGCTAATGAAACTGTTGCACCTGATGTTGCGGAATCATCTACAAGCCATTTGAATCCTCAAAATCTGCACAATGTATACCAACATCAACCCTCTACACATCGTTGGACAAAAGACCATCATCTTGAAAACATAATTGGCAACCCGAATCAACCAGTCATAACAAGACAACGTCTTCACACAGACGGTGAACATTGCATTTATGCACTCACTATCTGCCAATCTGAACCTAAAAACATTAAAGACGCAATGACAAAAGACAACTGGATTGAATCCATGCAAGAAGAACTCAACCAATTCAAACATCTTGAAGTATGGGAACTGGTTGAAAGACCCAACTCTTTTCATACAATATCACGGGGCACATATCTTAATTGTTCAAATTTACGTGGATGACATCATTTTTGGGTCAACACATAAAAAGTACTCAATCGCTTTTGCAAAACTAATGAAGAAACATTTTGAAATGTCCATGATGGGTGAACTTACGTTCTTTCTAGGACTGCAAGTTCATCAATCACCCCGTGGTATTTTCTTGAGTCAGTCCAAATATGCCCTTGAAATTCTTAACAAATTTGGAATGCAAACATGTGACACCTATGCCACACCAATGGCTCATACCAAGAAGCTAGACGCTGATTTACATGGGAAATTGGTAGACCCTACCAAATACCGTAGTATCATTGGGTCTCTCATGTATCTAACAGCTAGCAGACGCATAAGGTTCCATATACGCTTAAGGTTCCATATATGCTTACGCGTAAGGTTCCATATACGCTTACGCGTAAGCTTTACGCATAAGGCCCCCTTTTCCTACGTGTAATATTTCTTACGCGTAAGTCAAGAACCTACGCATAAGCTTATGTTTACGCGTATACCACTCCTGTTTACGCATAAGCTTGCCATTTCTATGCCTAAGCCTAGTTTTAACCTTAATTATGAATTGTTACGTGTGCAAACTTGTAAATAAATAAATTGGTATGTGCT
Organism: Chrysanthemum makinoi; assembly: GCA_910596185.1. Classification (NCBI taxonomy): domain Eukaryota; kingdom Viridiplantae; phylum Streptophyta; class Magnoliopsida; order Asterales; family Asteraceae; genus Chrysanthemum; species Chrysanthemum makinoi. The sequence goes on from OU343223.1 coordinate 171,472,351, forward strand.
AAAACACATACCTTTTCATTATCAAAACTGACCCAAAATAACCAAGAAAGAGCCGTTTATTGCTAATATTTGTGGTTTTCTTGAGTTTGTGCTTGTGCAGGTACGGATATGTAAAAACACACAAAAAGGAACCAAAACCGAAGGAAACCGAGCACGAGAGAAAGAAGAGTGCCGAAGCCGATGCCGGGATGCTATTTCATGGACTTAAATGCTCAAAAGATCTAATTACGGAGTTCGGGGCTTGATTTGGGAGTTTTCACAATAAACCTTTCACTTTCCCATTTACCCATTTTCACCCTTATACTTTCACAATTTACACCTTTGGTCCCTTGTAAGCTTAAATTGTTACACTACTAGTCCAAATCCTATATTAATAAACCCTTGGCCCAAATAAAAATCCAAAGGCCCAATAACAAACAACTTAACCCGGTCCAAAACTAAACCCAACTAACCTTTAATACACCACCCGTTACCCGGTATTTTTACCCGAGTCAAACCCTTAAACCCGGTCAAATTCTCAAAATATTATTAATAAAAGGTACGCGCCAATAATTTCCCCCAAAACCTTCCCAGCGAAGAACCCTAAAACGCCCCTTAGATCAATTGGCCAAATACACTGTCATTAAGGGTAATTAAGTAAATTCCCTGACACCACTCTGACACACGGATGCCAGCTTGGCAATCCGTGTGTTAGTCCTACCATTTCCTGGCTTCTGATTGGACAAAGGGACGTGTAAGATGTAATCTAACGGCTGATAAGGATTGGTGATGTGTGGGATTGATCCAAGGGCCACAAACTTCGAAGAGGAAGCACAACTCAACTTTCTGGATCCTTCTCAGCAGGCTATATAAGGCCCTTTATTCACAGTTTAGAGATATATATAGTGTAGTGAGAGAAAGTAGCTTTTACAGAGAAGAAGTAGAGTAGGAGTAGTATAGAGTGTAGTTTTAAGCAATCTTTACTTGTTTTCAATCAAATAGTTTAATTCCAGTATTTGTACTCTAATTGAATTAATAACAAGTTTTCATTTCAGCTTATAATCTCATAAAAGTTTAAATCACTGTTTTATTATTTTCATTACAGCTTATTAATATTTCAAGTGGTTGTTTGAATCTTTATTAATTCTGTTTAAGTTTGTTTACTCAAAAGTTAATATCATTTACACTTGGTCTAAGAGAGTTAAATTCAGAATCATTATGATCAAATGTTGCTGTTCTACTGATTTGGTAATGGATGTGGGTTGATTCTAAGTTTGAATTGGAGTTAAGTTCAGTTTGGTTGGTAGTTCATTGAATTTCAATAGCAAGCCATTGCAGTTGGACTTTTGTGAGTACCTAATTATTTTCTTAATCTGTTACAGCTTTTAATACTTGTTCATTTGTGTTGATTTTAGTTTAATTTAGCTTTATTTTCAGTAGTTTTAGTGTAATTTGCATCTGAATTCATTTCTGTCATTTTGCTGCATAATTTGTTTCTCATCTGCACTATTAGACTAGCTGTTCATTTGTTAGTTAAAGTTGGTTATATTGCTTAGTTTAGGAATTTTATTAAGATTTGAGTCTTTCTTAGAGTAGTCTAGGTTTAAATCAATAGAGTATTAGTTGGAAATTTTCATTTAAATCTCATAACCTGTGTTTGGATCTAGGGTATTATTTAAGTTGGAGGTTAGTTTAACTGTTAAGTCTTACTGCTTTAGTTTCATTTAGGATAGTAATAGTTATTTTGGTCATTTATTGGAAGTTACAATGACTGAAAGTCAAGTTCACTTTGAATCTGCTCATTTGTGTTGCATCAGTAGCAGTAGCTTTCTAAGATTTACCTAATAGGTATAGAATTACATAGGTTAGTTTAATCTCATCTAAATTCCGTCATAAAACATCATTTTCAGTTAGATTTAGGAGTGCAAATTTCATGGAAGTCAAACTGCTAAAGAATTGTTAAAAGTCAAGTTTCATTTTCATTTCAAATATGGTAAAAGTTGTTTTTCACAAAACTTAGTGAACCTTTCATAGCTTCATCTTTTGTTCTATTCTAGTGAAATTTTGAGATAAACAAGTTCTATTGGTCTACTTTTGATAACTGAATTTTATTAAATTTTTAGAAATTGTTTTAAGCACTGAATAAGCTCTTGAACAGAGCTTATTTGCCTTGTGTCAGACTCAGCAACTGCTGAGTATTTTCAGAAATATTGCAGGGCTTTTAAAAAGCTAATTTGAGCTAATCAGAGGCTGAAACTTGGTCCACTTGTAGTTAGCTTGGTTGTCCAGAGTTTCTCATATTTGGTTTTCACTTAATCTCTTCTGTTAAGTCAGTGCATAAGCTCAAACATAGGGGGTCATCAGCTGTTGGATAGAACCATCAGTTTGCTTAATTCATTGGTAAACTGATCATTAGGTGTTAGGAGTAGCTGCCTTTAGTTGATTTTAGTTAGTTTTAGCATAACTTACTTTCTGTAGAAGTTTGGTAGCTTATAGAGCTTAATAGCTTATTTTCTAGTGCTTATTTCATCTCAGTTTGTACTACAGCTTCAATATCTTACACATAAGACCTTGTTTTTATGTTTTTCATAGCTTTAGAATATCATTTTAGAATTTCCCTGAATTTTTCATAATTTTTAGTCATTGTTTACTATTTTTCTTAAATAAAAACAGTTTTTAATCACTTTTAAATAGCTTTTATTGCAATTAATTCAGAAAAAGTTCCAAAAAAATAATTTTTCAATTTTCCCAGTTTAAGAAAAATATAAAAAGCATAAAAAAGATTTTTCCTTATTTTTCTCCTTTTATTTAGTATTTTTCACAATTTAAATTAGTTTTTAATAGTTTTAAATTCATAGAAAATAGAAAAATAATCAGAAAAATCAAAAAATAGTTTTGAAAATTCTCTTAGGATATTTTAGATTTTATAAAATTAGTTTCATAATTTTCCCATTTGTTTTTATAATTTTTAGTTATTTAGTCTTATTTTTAAAGTTATAAATTAGATTTTAATTAGAATTAATTCAAGAAAAATCCAAAAAATTAGTTTTAATTCTTAAATAGTTTTCTAATATCATTTTTAGAATAAAAGTAATTTTAGGTTATTTTTAGGAGTTAGATTAGTCGTAATTGCTTTTTATTCGCGTTTCGTTTTAATCCCGTTTTGCGTTTTAGTGTAGAATTGCGTAGTTTGCTTTAATTCTTAGGTTTTCCCCATAGACTTTATTCCTTTTTCTTTCCTTATCCCGTAGTTTAGATAACTTCAATTTATCCCCTTTTCTCATTCAAATCCTGATAATTGAGACGTGAGTTGGAAATTCCATTCAACCCTCGTTCGGAACGATCTCGGTGCTCAAACCTAACACGTTTGAGTTACCCGTATACTACACACTTCTCATCTATTATTGATCAGTGTCCGAACCGTTTTAAGTTTCTTACGGTTAGTCATTCACAAGTGGCTAGCTTGTGTGAGTAAACTTGGCGGTTCGTACAAATCAATTAATGGCGCCGCTGCCGGGGAGGGCATGTAGTGAGTTTTCGATTCCGTCTCGGTTCGCGTGTTTTTGAAGATCCTTCCTCGTGAAGTTACCGTTTTGTTTTTGTACATATTACTTTTATAAAAACCCAAAAAGATTTTTCTTTTCAAAATTTGTTTTCCTTTTATGTTTTGTATCTTTAAAAGCCCAAAAATAATCTTCGATTTCCTCTATATGTTTAATTCTTATCTCTTTACCCTCTATATTCTCCACAATGCTCGATTTCGCACCCTTTGATCCCCATGATCCTCGGACCATGGAGGATTTCTATCGTCCGTCACTTATCGGTCGAGGAGGACCGATCGTTCCGGGAACTAATTTTAGATTGAAAAATCGTATGGTTCGTCTTCTTCGACAGCATTGTCAATTTCATGGATTTCACGACGAAGATGCTAACGAGCACTTGAACAAGTTTTTATCTATCACTCAATCCATGAAGCAATGTGACGTTTCTCAAGATGATATCCGATTGAATCTCTTCCCCTTCTCTTTAACCCACGAAGCTGAATCTTGGTTTTATACCCTTGAAAAACATTCAATTCATACTTGGGAAGAGATGTTTCGCAAGTTTCTTTCAAAATACTTTCCATATTCAAAAACGATGCAGCTGAGGAAAGAAATTCTTAATTTTCAGCAATTACCCAAGGAATCCGTATTTGAAGCTTGGGAAAGATTCAAATCGTTATTACAGAAATTTCCCGATCATAGAATTTTGCTTCTTGATCAAATCTTAACCTTTTATCATGGTATCACTATGATTGATCGAGACAGAATCATGTTCGCAGCTGGTGGAAATCTCATGCGGAAGACACCTCAAGAAGCTTATGATTTGATCGAGAATATGACCAACATCATTATCGTGGGATGGAAGTTCCGTATGATTCTACCACTATGTTGAGTGATCATTATTCCGAGAAAGTTTCCGTTATGAGTGCTCAAATTGACGTCTTTGGTGAGCAAGAAAGATATATCAGTCACCATTATCAACAAAGACCGAGTTATTCACCCACCTTTTACTATTTCGACTCTGACGATAGTGATGACGATGAACCATTTGAAGAAGAGAACTTAAAGATCGATCCGCTTATTAATGAACCTTCGGATACCTTGTCAATGGGGGATAAGGAAGTCGAATGCACTCCTCTTGAGAATATTGATGACCTTGTTCTAATCCCAAGGGTATCTGAGACACCTTTTGATTCGATTTCAGAAACTTTCAAAATGACCTTCACAAATCCTTTGTTTGAATTCGATTCTGAGTGTACTCTAAATTTTGACAATCAAATCTTTGATGAGGAAAGTGATGAGTCCGACACGGAGACCATAATGGAAAAGGTGCAAGTTCCTAGCTCACAAAGTACCGCACAAATCCCACCTCCGTTTATCTCGCTTGAAGAAATTAAAGAAGTAGAGCCGTCTAATGAAAATCCTCCGGAGCCCGAGCTCAAGGATTCGTCTCTTGATTTACTTCTCGAGGGGTTCGCCGATGAACTCGCTCACGTTGATCCTCTTCCACCGGGAAGTGAGGACGATGAATTTGATTTTGAAGCCGATTTAAGAGAGATTGAAAGTTTGTTGAATGAAGATCCGATAATTGATCCGCCTCAAAAGATTAATGATGAGGAGTTCTCCGGTGAACTCTCTCATTTCATATCTCCTCCGGAATATGATCGTGTCTATTTTGATCTTGAGGAAGATTTTAGTTTGGGGGAAGAGCAGCTCTCTCAAAAGAGTTCCCTTATTGATGACATCACACCACCTCTTCCTCCCGATATGTTTGTTGAAAATCACCCTACGAGCTTAAATGATCAAAATCAAATTGAAGATTATATAAAATCTTCTTTTGAAGATGAAGAATGGATCCTTATTGTTATCAAAATCTTTATTCCATTTCTTCCATATAATGTGATTTCTCCTCTTCTTCACTCTTGCGGGAGTGAGGATACCATCTTTGACCCCGATATCATCGCTTTTCCTTTTTAAGAACCATGGGTATCTCATCGGAGTGGAACTTTCTTATGTTTCATTGTTTATCCAAACCTCTTGAACGAAAGTTCGATAGAGATTATCTTTTCCACTTGCTTCCCCAAGGACAAATGAATTCGGGGACGAGTCAGGCTAGCGACTCGTTTAAGAAAAATAGTAGCGCTTCGTGGGAGGCACCCCATGCTTATCCATCTATCTTCTTTCTATTTTCTAATAAGTGACGTGAAGGGGTCTGCCTCTTCGATTTCTCGTGTTTGGTTGTTTGTGATGTTGTGTAGGATTTTCCCGATATGAAGACTCTCGTGCTCGAAGTTTGTCATTTTCTCTACTCGAGTTTCATGATCGATGCTGATGGAAATCCGATATCCTAATCTTATCGACTAACGTTTATCTTTGAGCATACTTAATAAACGGCTTTTAGATTTTCGTGATACCCTTGCTTTAAACATTGAGGACAATGTTTCGTTCTAGTCTGGGGTAGGGTAATCTTCGATTTGATTTGACCGCACTTGCTTATTTTCTGTCGTGTTTCTCTCGTAACCCCGTTTTTCCTTGGAAAATGAAAAATTGTGCAAAAATGAGCAAAATTTAAAAATTTTTGAAGCTTTTGTTAAGTCTTTTTGATTGAAAAAGTTTTGCTAGTCTCTTAGACAAGAAGCTATAAAATGCGAATTCTAGCTCAAAAGGCCAAGATTTTGCAAGTTTCCCTGAGAGATTTTAAATATGCATGACTTAATTTCATTAGACGAAGCATTTGCTAAGTTAATATATGTTTTGACACCTTGGTTGACTTTCGCTTGGTGAGAGTAGGAATAGAATTACGACTTGACGTGTTGAGCCCTAGCTTGTTCCCTTAACCTTAGGTAATCTAAAAATTATCGGCTAAGCATCTGCGGATCTCATTATTTGGGATTTTAAATTTGCAGAGATCGAGAAATGATAGAGTTACTTATGAGTTTAGATGCTAAACGTGGAGTAGTTGGTTCTCTTTAGAGCCCATCGAAGGTACTTATGGCTTTTTGTTCCCACAAAATTGTTTCACCCCATATCTGTCTAAATAATTAGAGATGTTGAGTTTTTGGCGATAGTTAGTACTTTTTCTTCTTAAAAGAATCTTTGTTTTAAAAATTGGGTACACATCAAGGATCCGTAATAAATAAGCAATCAAGAAATAAGTGATAAGTGATAAAGTAATAAGTAAAGTTGTGAGCTGCGGTGTCGAGATCGGACCCTTGGATCTTTAGCCGGGATTGAGTGAGGTCTTAGCCTAGCTAGCCGGGATCCTCATTTCATGAAGCCTATAGTCTTGGAATTACCTCGTGAAGCTCCGTGGTTCACAGCTCATATAAGTAAAGGTATAAGTGCAATAAAAAAAAAAAAAAAAAATGAAAAAGTCAAAAGTTAGTGAATAAAAATTCCTTGATGTGGACCTCATTTTTACGACAATGGTTCTTGAGAGAAGGCGGATAACTAATTATCGACTTAGCTTTATATCTTTATCGGAATAAAAGTTATCGAAACGAGAATTTGAAGAAATTCATTTCTCACAAAGATAAAAAAAATCTAGAGGAAAATAGGAAAATGGGAACGAAAAGTAAGTACACAAGTAACTTCCATGGGTAGTGTTAGCATCTAGAATCATACTTAACAATGATTTCGGTTTTACGCTTAGTTTGGGACTTGTGAAAAATCAGGGACGATGTATTCTATCCGTATGGTCACTTCACGCTGTGTTGTGTTTTCTACTCCGTGATCCTAACGTGTCGTTTGAAAAATGTTGGAGTTATTGATCGACATGAAAGTTCAGCAAACCGTCATTCATAACCGGAATGTGCTTAATCGTAATATCTATACATGTGAAATTAAAAGGTAAATGGGGCGTTTTTAGAATTAAGGCTTTCGTAATCTCTTTTGAGGAATCTTTGCTACTTCTTCATAGGTTTAATAGAAAGAGATTGAAATCCTTGGTTTTAGAAGCGTGAGTTGATTGCATTGCGTGAGGACACGACAATGGTCTCGTCTGGGGTATTTTGGTATGTGCTAAAACACATACCTTTTCATTATCAAAACTGACCCAAAATAACCAAGAAAGAGCCGTTTATTGCTAATATTTGTGGTTTTCTTGAGTTTGTGCTTGTGCAGGTACGGATATGTAAAAACACACAAAAAGGAACCAAAACCGAAGGAAACCGAGCACGAGAGAAAGAAGAGTGCCGAAGCCGATGCCGGGATGCTATTTCATGGACTTAAATGCTCAAAAGATCAAATTATGGAGTTCGGGGCTTGATTTGGGAAGTTTTCACAATAAACCTTTCACTTTCCCATTTACCCATTTTTACCCTTATACTTTCACAATTTACACCTTTGGTCCCTTGTAAGCTTAAATTGTTACACTACTAGTCCAAATCCTATATTAATAAACCCTTGGCCCAAATAAAAATCCAAAGGCCCAATAACAAACAACAACTTGGTCCAAAACTAAACCCAACTAACCTTTAATACACCACCCGTTACATTATTTTTAGAGTCAAACCCTAAACCCGGTCAAATTCTCAAAATATTATTAATAAAGGCAGCGCCAATAATTTCCCCAAAACCTTCCAGCGAAGAACCCTAAAACTCCCTTAGATCAATTGGCCAAATACACTGTCATTAAGGGTAATTAAGTAAATTCCCGACACCACTGCGACACCACGGATGCCCGCTTGGCAATCCAGTGTGTTAATCTCACACAGCTTCCGATTGGACAAAGGGGCGTGTAAGATGTAATCTAACAGTGATAAGGATTGGTGATGTGTGGGATTGATCCAAGGGCCACAAACTTCGAAGAGGAAGCACAACTCAACTTTCTGGATCCTTCTCAGCAGGCTATATAAGGCCCTTTATTCACAGTTTAGAGATATATATAGTGTAGTGAGAGAAAGTAGCTTTTACAGAGAAGAAGTAGAGTAGGAGTAGTATAGAGTGTAGTTTTAAGCAATCTTTACTTGTTTTCAATCAAATAGTTTAATTCCAGTATTTGTACTCTAATTGAATTAATAACAAGTTTCATTTCACTTATAATCTCATAAAAGTTTAAATCACTGTTTTATTATTTTCATTCTGACTTATTAATATTTCAAGTGGTTGTTTGAATCTTTATTAATTACGTTTAAGTTTGTTTACTCAAAGTTAATATCATTTACACTTGGTCTAAGAGAGTTAAATTAGAATCATTATGATCAAATGTTCTTTATTTCTACTGATTTGGTAATGGATGTGGGTTGATTCTAAGTTTGAATTGGAGTTAAGTTCAGTTTGGTTGGTAGTTCATTGAATTTCAATAGCAAGCCATTGCAGTTGGACTTTTGTGAGTACCTAATTATTTTCTTAATCTGTTACTGTTTTTAATACTTGTTCATTTGTGTTGATTTTAGTTTAATTTAGCTTTATTTTCAGTAGTTTTAGTGTAATTTGCATCTGAATTCATTTACGTCATTTTCTTTGCATAATTTGTTTCTCATCGCACTATTAGACTAATTTGTTCATTTGTTAGTTAAAGTTGGTTATATTGCTTAGTTTAGGAATTTTATTAAGATTTGAGTCTGTCTTAGAGTAGTCTAGGTTTAAATCAATAGAGTATTAGTTGGAAATTTTCATTTAAATCTGCATAACTTGTGTTTGGATCTAGGGTATTATTTAAGTTGGAGGTTAGTTTAACTGTTAAGTCTTCTTGCTTTAGTTTCATTTAGGATAGTAATAGTTATTTTGGTCATTTATTGGAAGTTACAATGGTGAAAGTCAAGTTCACTTTGAATCAACTCATTTGTGTTGCATCATTAGCATGATAGCTTTCTAAGATTTACCTAATAGGTATAGAATTACATAGGTTAGTTTAATCTCATCTAAATTCCGTCATAAAACATCATTTTCAGTTAGATTTAGGAGTGCAAATTTCATGGAAGTCAAACTGCTAAAGAATTGTTAAAAGTCAAGTTTCATTTTCATTTCAAATATGGTAAAAGTTGTTTTTCACAAAACTTAGTGAACCTTTCATAGCTTCATCTTTTGTTCTATTCTAGTGAAATTTTGAGATAAACAAGTTCTATTGGTCTACTTTTGATAACTGAATTTTATTAAATTTTTAGAAATTGTTTTAAGCACTGAATAAGCTCTTGAACGAGCTTATTTGCCTGTCGTTCAGACTCGGCAAGCTGTGAGTATTTTAAAATATTGCAGGGCTTTTAAAAAGCTAATTTGAGCTAATCAGAGGCTGAAACTTGGTCCACTTGTAGTTAGCTTGGTGGTCCAGAGTTTCTCATATTTGGTTTTCACTTAATCTCTTATGTTAAGTTAGTGCATAAGCTCAAACATAGGGGGTCATCAGCTGTTGGATAGAACCATCAGTTTGCTTAATCATTGGTAAACTGATCATTAGGTGTTAGGAGTAGCTGCCTTTAGTTGATTTTAGTTAGTTTTAGCATAACTTACTTTCTGTAGAAGTTTGGTAGCTTATAGAGCTTAATAGCTTATTTTCTAATGCTTATTTCATCTCAGTTTGTACTACAGCTTCAATATCTTACACATAAGACCTTGTTTTTATGTTTTTCATAGCTTTATAATATCATTTTAGAATTTCCCTGAATTTTTCATAATTTTTAGTCATTGTTTACTATTTTTCTTAAATAAAAACAATTTTTAATCACTTTTAAATAGCTTTTATTGCAATTAATTCAGAAAAAGTTCCAAAAAAATAATTTTTCAATTTTCCCAGTTTAAGAAAAATATAAAAAGCATAAAAAAGATTTTTCCTTATTTTTCTCCTTTTATTTAGTATTTTTCACAATTTAAATTAGTTTTTAATAGTTTTAAATTCATAGAAAATAGAAAAATAATCTGAAAAATTAAAAAATAGTTTTGAAAATTCTCTTAGGATATTTTAGATTTTATAAAATTAGTTTCATAATTTTCCCTTTGTTTTTATAATTTTTAGTTATTTAGTCTTATTTTTAAAGTTAAAAATTAGATTTTAATTAGAATTAATTCAAGAAAAATCAAAAAAATTAGTTTTAATTCTTAAATAGTTTTCTAATATCATTCTTAGTGTAAAAGTAATTTTAGGTTATTTTTAGGAGTTAGATTAGTCGTAATTGCTTTTTATTCGCGTTTCGTTTTAATCCCGTTTTGCGTTTTAGTGTAGAATTGCGTAGTTTGCTTTAATTCTTAGGTTTTCCCCATAGACTTTATTCCTTTTTCTTTCCTTATCCCGTAGTTTAGATAACTTCAATTTATCCCCTTTTCTCATTCAAATCCCGATAATTGAGACGTGAGTTGGAAATTCCATTCAACCCTCGTTCGGAACGATCTCGGTGCTCAAACCTAACACGTTTGAGTTACCCGTATACTACACACTTCTCATCTATTATTGATCAGTGTCCGAACCGTTTTAAGTTTCTTACGGTTAGCCATTCACAAGTGGCTAGCTTGTGTGAGTAAACTTGGCGGTTCGTACAAATCATAAATCATAACGCCACGAAACCAATAATGTCACTAATAAGCTTAAACGTTTAATATGTTGTGAAAAATAAGTGAAAACATGGACTTTAAAACTTAAAGTTAATCAACTCACGAAACTTATCACGACGTCATTGGACTATTGGACAAACAAGTGACATTGGACTCGTAACAATCATCGACATATCACATTCAATAATTAAACAATAAAACCATTTGTTGACTAACATAATGTCTCTCGATATGTTGGTTCTTTTGGCTAAATATCTTTCAGATCACGACATGGACGCTCAAATGCAAAACGTGGAAGCACCAAACGTTCTCACCGTCGAAGATGTCTTCCCTCATGGCTATCTGATGAAGATTGGAAAGAACAACCTTCGTGTTGATTTTGATACTCTCACCTGCTCAGAGTCTTCCTGTTTAATTGCTGTGGATATTCTGAAGGATCATCCTTATCAGAACATGCTCACCAATTACACTTTCTGATCTGGGAGATCTACATTCACCAATTCTGGCATACAATGCAAAAGGTCAAAGGACAAAATGTTGTGACGGTGACGCTCAATGACAAACAGGTCACAATCACACCAGCAGATTTAAAATTCTCCTCATTCATCATCGAGCCAACTAAATAAAATGCCGCACCAAGCGAAGAGGACGTTCGCAATTCATGATCAACATTGGTTATGACGAAGCCAGGGAGTAATCACAAAGCATTCATACGTGGATCTTAAGAATATTCCTCAGCCATGGAGAACTCTCTACAACATCATCACCAAATCGTTTCGGGCGTGACGGTGGCTATGAGCATCCCAAGCTCATGGACTTACTGAGATCTTTGGGCTTTGGTCAACATGAAACACATTGAAGTTGAAGCTCCGATATGGGACGACATGATGTCATTCCTCAAAAAGCTTGGCTCCAAAATCCCATACATCGGATATACAAAACTGTTGATCCAAAGAGCTCTTGGGTATAATCCTGATATCCCCAAGAGACTCAATGACCCAAACAATCACTCCATGTTGTATGAGCCTACACTCACGGTCAGTTTAAGGACTCTACAACAAAGAAACAAGGTGTTGTGTTGCGGATCACCTTCTAACGATATAGTCAAACAACTCTATTCATACAAAAGGTATATGGGTAGCTTGATTGGGAAGGCAAAGTAGTAAACTTTCGATGAAAAGTCCGCTGGTACACCTACAAGGAAAACAGAAGAGGCGGTCGCGAGGAAGTGTTACAAGCATTGAGAGTCAAAGAAAGTTCCCTAAGAAACCTCCACTCAAAGGACAGTTCCCTCTAAGGAAGTTGTTCCTATTCCCATTCCAAAGTCTGAACCGCTAAGAAAGCTAGTGGATGAAAGCTCTGAGGAACTGAATCGAGCGAAGAGGTCACCTACTACGAAACGGAAATCGATGACACTCCAACAGTAGCTAAGCCTCCAGTCCAACAGTGATAAAGGAAAAGGGAAATCTCACTGTGCTTGAGCATGATAAGGAAAGTTCTGAAGAAGAACCAGTTGATGAGGAAAGAGAATATCAAAATAAATTGAAGAACCTCAGACTCAAACATCTTTCCGATCAATTTGTAAAGGATCAAACTCGTGGCCCCGGAGGGTCAAGTGGTGGTGCACTATCTATACCAATTCCTGATGCGGTTAATCAACCCGATAAGAGGCTGGTACCACCACCCCGATCCACAACAACAACGATTGGAAGATACCATCACCTATGAATTTGAGGAACCTGAAAAGGAGAAGTCTGAGAAAGAAAAAGCCGATGAAGAAGCCAAGATTGAGGCAGAACAATTGGCCAAGTCTGGAAAAGATGACGAAGTTGAATATGATGATTTTCTTCTTGATAGTCCTACACGCTCAAAAGAAGAAACTTACGAACAACAAAGGACCACGAGTCTCCTCATATCTCATCATCATCAGATTCATCCTCTCATTCATCTCCACCACCATCCAAAAGATCAACAGAGATCCACATCTAAATCTGTGAAGAAACCAATAGACTCTTGGATATCCCGAGCTAAAACAAAGATTGTCAAAGCTGTCAAGCAAGTACGAAAGAAGGATGTAACCAACAAAAAGCTGAATCAACTCGCTGACAGAATCAACTTTCTTCAAAAGGGGATAAATGAGTTGTTGAAAGAAAGGGAACAAATCCAGAAGTTTATCCAAATAGATTTCCAAAAGGAGTTGGAGAAGACGGCAAGAGAATACACCTCAACACCGTTCCTGGAGTGACAAGAGAAATGTTCAACAGACAACTCTATCCGAATCTGATGCATTTGGCCAAGCAAACTATAAGATCAACACCCATGACCGTAACAATCAATCCAACTGATCCTATAGTGTTCTCTGATCTGAATTGGTTTCGGTACGGTAACTCAAATGTCTAACGATCACTGCAACATTTACTTCTTCCAAAGGTAAATTGTTTGATGCATTCTTTGGAATACCAACTCAAATCAGCATTTAGAGAAGAAGCTCAAAGGCCTAAACGTCCAAGAGACAATGAAGATAAGGATAAGGATAAAGATGACGAGCCTAAACGTCCAAAGAAGTCTGGAGAACCCTCCTCTGTGCCACCACCACCCCAAAGGACTCCATCTCAACAACGATCTCCTCCACGCTCTTCCACTGACAAACCTCAGGACTCTGAGTTACCACCTCAGACAGAGAAAACCGGTGATCACTTTGAGTATACTGGTGGTGACGATGAGGAAGTCCATGAGCCCCAACAACAACCCACCTCTCCCGCTTCAACAAAGAAACCAGCATCCTCATCTAGGCCAAAGAAGAAAAAGAAGACGTCTAAGGCTGATGTCGTCTCATGGCTAGATGAAGATGACACCGAGTTTGAATGGTTCTCTAAACTTGTTGATGCTACTCCCGCTGCTGATGATCCAGATATGGTAGAAGGTCGTACGTTGGAGCATGCTAAGTTACTTCAAGAAAAGTTCCGTGTGAAGAAGATGCGAAATCGAGAGTTGAAACGAATCAAGAATGAAGCATTTCAACTACTCAAAGACAGCTCGAAAGTGCTATTGAAGTTCAATATCACCTTGATAATATAGCACGAGCCATGTCTAACAACATTGATTGGCTTAACCCTGAAGCAAACATCGACTTCACTAGAAGAGACAACCCTCCATACTACACCGACTAGTCTAAACCTCTACCAACGATTGGCCAACCAAATCAACCTAAGATTCCATTCCGCTACTTCTTCAACAAAGACTTGGAATTTCTTCTACACGGTAGCGATAGTTCAAAGAAATATGCTACATCACTTACACTTCCGTTCCCGGCAGCCATATACTCAAACTGCATAGCCATCGAAGAAAAGGCTACCCACATGTTTTCCAACAACGTGGAACGGTATGACATTGATGCAATGTACGGGATTCACCATTGGCCAGAACGTCGACGAATCTACTACAAAAGCTGCCAGGTTCGAAAATCTCAACATGAAGTGTACAGTGATAAAGGGATCGTTGTTGTTAAGCATGTCACCCTTTCGTCTAAATGGGATTACACCTTCCTCAAGACTAAGTGGTCAAAAGACAAGATGAAAGGGACTATGAATTATGTGAAGCGGACTTCAGAACTTGTCTCTCAACGACATTGAAGATCTGTATCTTGCCAAGGTACAGGGAAGAATGCGACAATTCTCGACTGAAATTTAACGTGAATACATCAAGTCCTTGCTCATCTTCATCAGAAGCATAGTGATCCAGGAAGTGTAGAAGATTTACAACTGCCGTTGAATCATATCGACTCGTGTCAACTTCACCAGACCTCAGCTAGAACTTCCTAACATCAACCAGCTTCCACAATACACTCTCGTCAGCAAACCATTCGGAGTAGTTTACCGTAGTGAACTACAACGCAACTGCCTGATGGCGTGTAGAGATCTTCACAAATTTGGGGATCACACATTGAAGAAGGTCAGGGACGGGTTGGCTTATAGGTTGAAGGCGATACATGAACGCGTTGGGTCTCCAAAGCGATGGAATTCTCAAGATAGACGGGATGTTAAGAGGATCATCACTAGGATCGATGAAAGGTTGCGAAGGGACCAATTCAGAACTCGGAGAGCTTCGTATGGTCATCCCAGGATTACTCTCACAGGCTATCAACGCCCTGTTCGCATTCCTGGAAAGATTGATGGACTTCCTGGTACCCCTTAAACTGTTTCAATTTCATATTAATTTAGATGTGTGATTTTATAATAACAATGGCTTGTGCACACATAACAGTGTACAACCCGTTCTTGTAATGAAAGGACCCTGTGGTACGCTTCAATGCCACAATCCTTATAAAAGGAGCGAAAGCTTCTCACTTTTGAGTAAAACTTATCAAACCTTTCATTTTTTCAAAGGTTTTGCTCAAAAGAACAAGTACTCCCCCTTCTGTTTTTCAAAACCTCAACCGTTTATATCACTTGTTGAGGGGGAGTAATTGTTTAAAAACTTTGTTCACAAATTGATCTTTGTTGTAATCTTCCCACAAAACTCAAAATGGTTATATTTATTCTCAACATTTCTTCAAAAATAACATATTTATATGCCATTTTTTAGGGGGAGAAAAATTATGTGATAAGAAATATGTTTTGTTTTGCTATTGAATCCGCGTGTGAAAAGACTTCAACCCATGAATTGACGGGAACTGAACAGTCATACATTGAAAAGATTTATCTTCCAAGACTTATCCAAGTAAATTGTACCTATTCGAGAAGCTCTTGATAGACATGAACTTTGACGGGTTTGACAACCTTTCGGGGTTGTCCACATCTTCAAGGTAGTTATTAGAGCTAGTTGTCACCTAAAAGCTGACAATGTATCTCTTTAACTATGCAACGTAATCGTGTCTCGCAAGGAATTCTCTATCTTGAGTTGATCAATTCAAAAGTGCGAGCTCTTTCCTCACTGTGCAGATTTCTGTCAAAACTCTTAAGCACATGTGGAGGGGGAGTATTTCTGAAAAATCCAAAACTCTTGAAGTGTTCAAACATGGTTTTCATTTACAAACACTTCGAGAGATTTTCATGAAAATGGTTTTATGGAAATGGAGTTATAAGGTGATTAAGGTTAGGAATAACCGTCCTATGATCCGCCAGAGCCGGAGGGATCTACCCAAGGACACTACCAATAGTTAGAATTAGAAGTCCTTAGGTATGATTATAAAAAGGAGAAAATGAGAATTGGAGAAAGAAGGAGTTGAAGAATTAAAAAGAAAAGCAAAGAAAAGGGTGAAAAGAAATAGCCCTCCAGATTATTCAACTTAGGGCAGACACCGGGTTTAATTCATATGCTACTGGTTGTCACTTGATGACGCCGGTATTGAAGATTAAGAGTCGTCATGGACCCAGTGACGCATGCACTAAACCTTCTTAGCCACTCAAATTTCTCTCAACAGAAGCTTGTTTCATTCTCACAGGGAACCCTACGTAAACTATCGGCTTTCTCTTAGAGATTGCTGGTATTGAAGAAGGAGACCCTCTCCCTAGTCTCCGCTCAGGAAAACCAAAGCGCACTATTGAGTCTAGAGCCACGAGATTCATCAAAAGATCTCTTAGGTACACATGACATTTTTATCGCTTAACGTTCAACAATAAGAACGCAAGTGATACTTTATCGTGTCCTTCACAGATCTTAGCAATCTGTCGAGAACATTTATGAGAGGTTCACACATGTGATCCTCAGTGATTGAATGACAGCAGGTCACTTCGGTAACTCCCCGTGGATTACGCTTAGTGTGTTCAAACGGTCTACGCGTGAGGTAATGCTTCGGTGAACCTCGGCGACTCATCTGAATGTAGATGTACTCGGTACATCGTGTTATCTCACTTGTGGGACTCCAGTTTAGGAACGGCCTTTGTAAGAATTAGAGTTGTGTTTTCACACTATGCTGTTAACACTCTCGAAGTTCAAACTTGTAAGTGCCGAAATCCGCTTATCACTAACCTTTCTTATGTTTTCTTCTTATGGAAGCTCTGGAGCGGACTGATCGTGCAGATTCTTCACATGCTCATAGAAACATCATCACTAATGGAATTTCTCTCAAAAGGCAACACAAAAGTCAGAATGATTCTTCATCAAGTCAAAGAATCTACAAAGTTTAAAGACTAAGAGAATTTCATCGAGATGAAATCCAACGCCAAAGCGCATGAGCATGTTGAAGAAAGACGTGGAGACACTGGAGCAACAAAGCAGACCTGATGCAGACAATAACAACATACTATCACTACCATCACAAAGAACAAAAATCAAAGAACATAGTAAATGATGACGTCAAAGCAGAATACTTCAAAGGAAAAAATTTCTCTACACTGGGGAGATTGTTCGAATCAAGACACTTCTTCTCACAAGGAAGAAGAATGTCAGAAGACGTCAAAGCTACTATTACATCAGCACCTACAACGTTATCACTCTTTCATTCATCACTAACACTTAGGGGGAGATTGTTGGAATCACTCCTAAACCATACTTCAAGTGTTAGTGATTCATATGTAATAGTTAGCTTAATATGGCTTTTATGTTAGTAATCAAGGCTAGGCTTATGTAGAAAGCCCATAAGCCTAGGCCAAGCCCAATAAGTAAAGGATGGGAACTTGGAGTGTTGCCCTAGTTCCCTCCTATAAATACTTCTTGTAAACCTTCATTGAAGGTTGGTTGTTCAATTTACTCTTTCACTATTATGCATAATCTTTCTCACATTCATACGCATAATGTTTGGTTGTTGTTCATCCGATCTCTTCTTCATCTATTTCTTCTATTGATGCTTGTGTTACTAAAATGGGAACCTAACATTACGCATAAGCTAATCTTACGCATAAGTTTTCTACGCCTAACCTTCAGTTTACGTCTAATCTTAGTGTTTCTCAATTCTTACGCGTAAGCTAATCCTACGCGTAACCATTGCTTTTACGCGTAAGTTTGGTGTTTTTACGCCTAAGTGTTGCTTTGCCTAAACTTGGTTTTATATGCCTAAGGATACTTCATTAACAACATTTCATTCGACTACAAAGATCCATTTTACAACACAAGTTTTCAACATGTCTCAACCGCCATACTCTAACTACTTTCCTTACACGTATAATCAACAACAACAACAACAACTTAGTCCACAACATCAATAATTCAATCAACAACAACAAATTTATCAACAACAATTTAATCAACAACATTATCCACAACAAGGAGCAAATCCACCTCAAATGGTTCAACCACCACCTAGTCTTCAAGTACAACCTTACACTAACGTTTACAATCAACATCCATCAAGGAATACTATGAAGGAACTGACTTGGTTTGCAAAGATGTGTGAAGCTTTAAGTAGCCAATAATCCATTCATGAGGCTGGATCATTTGATAGACCTCCAATGCTCACTCCCGGAAACTATGATCAATGGGTGATTAGGTTCTTTAGGTTTTATGATCTAAAGAAGCCACATGGAAAGTTCATAAAGAAGGTCATCCTGAAAGGTCCATTTCAGATGCCTATTGTCGTTACACCGGAGATCCAAATGCTATTCCACCGAGAGATGATCTCACAAACATTGCAAACTGTTTGACCTTTCGGTGATGAACTCTACATTTGAAGTGATGAGCTAGCAATGCAATATATCCTTTTAGGATTACCCAATCTAATCCTTCGAAGTGTTGATGCTCAAAAGACTGCAAAAGCAATGTGGGAACATATTCATCTTCTTATGGAAGGCACTGAACTCAATCAAGAAGACATGGAATCCAAGATCTACTTGGCTTATGAACACTTCATGATTGAACCAGGAGAGACGTTAGAGTCTTATCATCATCGATTCTCATACATCATCAATGATTTGGAAAAACACAACATCCTCATGCCAAGAATTGCAGTCAATACTAAGTTCCTAAGTAATCTTGGTCCTGATTGGGAGAAGTATGTCATTTTCATCCGTCAAACTAAGAATCTTCATCATGCTACATACGGATTGTTGTACAACTATTTGAAGCCTCATCAAAAAGAAGTTGACAAAGAAAGGGCTATCCGTGGACTCCCGGCTCCAACGTCACTTCCGGACAATCAACAACTTGCTTTGTGGGCTCAAACTAGTTATCCTCCTCAACCCGCTCCTCAACCAACTGCAACAATTACACCATATGATCCATCATAGCAACAATCTCAACAAACTCAATTGGTTCCATACAACAACAACAATGATCAAGCACTTTATAGTGAAGCTAATGAGGACTCTGAAGCTTTCGATGCATTTCAACAAGGATTTGTTATGATTGCTAAAGCCTTCGGCCGATATACTAACAAATCCAACAATCGCATTCGTTCCTCATCAAACACAAGGAATCAGGCTGTTGTGAACAATGGACGTGTTGAAGTTCAGAATCATGGTTATGGTCGTCAGATGGGAGGTGGTCAAGGGTTTAATACTATGGGAAGGAATAACATGGGTGCTCCACAACAACAGATAGCTCAAGTGGTTGAACAGGGGAATGCTTAGAATGGGATAAATGGTCTTCGTTGCTACAATTGTAATGAGAAGGGTCACCTGGCTAATGCATGCCCAAAGCCGAGGACTAGAGGCAGTGCTTATCACAAGGAGGCTTTACTTGTGGCTCTTAAGGATGAAGCTGGTGGAACCCTCACAAACAAAAACAGAGCTTTATGGCGATGCCAGCTCGGATGATGATATAGAGGACTTGCAGGCTAATGCAGCAGTGATGTTGATGGAACAAATGCAAGCTCTCCACATGAGTGACACAGGCCCAGTGTATGACACTGATGGCTTGTCTCAGGTACCCGAACAAACCATATTCATCACTGACCTAATATCTCAGCCAACATCTGAATCTGACGAGGCTCAGAATGTTCAACATGAGCCGTCCACATCTCATTCTGACGATTCTCAACTAGACCCTGTAATTACATTTGATGATCAAGATGACCTTATGGTTACCTTTGATACTCAAATTGACTCCGTGGTCATACTTGAGGATCTGAATAGTGATCATGTTGTGACTCATGTTGAACACGCTGAACCTTTGCCTAATCCAGATGTTGATCTCTTACTTAAAGACCAACAATCCCGAATGGAAGAATGTCATGCATTAAATCAGAAATTACACAGTAAAAATGCACTGTTAACCAGGGATATTGAATGCTTAAAAAGGCAACTCAATTTTTTCAAAACTCAAGAAAAACGTGAACAAAGTTTTGAAGCCGCTTTTGCTAAATCTCACCAAAACGAAAAATCCTTAGAACGACAGATACGTGATCTAGCCGCATCGAATAATGCGTTGTTGTCTCAATTAGAACAACTGAAACATGAACATAACAAACAACTTAACACTCTTACTTTGGAAACTCAAAAAGCCAAGGCCGAGTTGTTAACTTGTCAAAAATAGTTCTCTGCATACAAAAAGCATTCAACGAAACGAATAGATGACTATCTTGAAGAAATTGTCGGTTTACAAAACAAACTCAAAGAGTTTCGAAATGTTGTTTATAAACATGGTGAGTTAATCACAACTATTCAAAAGTTTACTTTAAAACCCAATCCAAAAGGATATGGACCGAATCTTGCTGATTACAAACCAAAGCTTTCAAACAAAGCATTCAAACCAAATCCTGAAGTTTCCAGTGCAGAATACAAAATTGATGACTCTATAATGAGTGTTGTTGAATATCATCATCAAGAGGAATTAGATGCAGAAGACGAGAGTCGATAAAAATTAGAAAATGTTGTTTATAACAAACCATTTAACTATTCAAAAGCCGTCACTTTTGTCACACAAAAGGATTCTTCTAACACACCTAGGATTATCATACCTATATCCGAGTCTTCTAATGTTGCTCCCCAACCAAATTATGCACAAATTTATGGTCCTTTACCTTCACTCGGTGAAGTAATCAACACCAAAATCGTCAAATTCTTAGATATTTTGACATTTTCACTTCTTACATCAAACTTTTAGAACGTGAGATTGAATTTCATTCTGAAATAAAAGTTTAACATTTTCAATCGCTCAGGCGAGAACAAAGAGATATTTTCAGAAAAAGAATTTTACCTCATGTTAACAATTTGAAAAATTGTGCATTGTATTGGGAAAGGGACTTTCATAAGGAACTTGGACTGATGAAAATAATTTTCGAGAAAACAGAAACATCTATTTCAAATACAAAACGTAAAAAGAAAATATTGAGAAAAGATGTTGATCGACTCTTGGAAGATGTTATATGTGCTGATATCCATAATGTTGTGTTGGTTTTGCACATGCATTTGATCATATCTCTGCTGATTCTGTTGATTCTGTTGCAAATGTTGATAATACTGATTTTGTGTCACAAATCAAATCTTTAAAAGTTGAAAATGAACGAGTGACAAACGAGCTTTCAAATGCAAAATGTCGTCTTCAATGGTGTCAAAAAGATTGTCATACTCGTGAACTCGCTTGGCAAAACAAAATCACTCAGGTGCAAGAAAAAACTTTTAATTCAAAACATGAGCAACTGGATGATGAAAACGCTTCTTTGAAGTGTCAAATCTTAAAATATGAACAAGAAATTTCAAAAATTAAAAAGAACCATACTGTCATATCTGATTTACTCAAAAAGGCTCGTGCTAAAAGCGTCAAAGACCTAATGATCATCTTGCATACATGAAAGATGTCTTATGACGAGATGGTCTCACTCGTATTGAAAATCTTAATTTGTTACACACTATCCATGATCTTAAAGCAGAGGTGGTGAAACTTAAGAAAGATAAAGATAGTAAATGTAGTATCGCACCCAAAAGATTCAACATGACTCTAGAACATCTAATGACAAACCACAAGAAACTAATGTGCTTCCCTCTACTGAAACAGGAATAGTTGCCTCTTTTCCCAACGCCTGCACTTCACAGCTTAGGTGCAATACAAGGAAGAATAGGAAGTTGCAACGTAAGAAAAGAACAATAAAGAATGTTGAAGTAGAAGAACACCCTAGGACTTTGAATAAGACCCATGTTGCACCCACTTTAGATATTGCGTCTGATAAATGTAATGGAAAAAGTGTTGTAACGAATGTTGAACCTTTAAGTACTTTTGATGTTAAGTCTGATGCTTCTTGTGTTATATGTTGTAAAAGTATGCTTTCTGATTGTCATGATAAATGTGTTGCTAAAACTATCTTATCTCGTTTACGGAATCCTAAGAAACGGAATACCTCTAGGCCCACTAATTCTTCTAAGTCTGTGCTTGGTAAACCGCCCTCTTTAGATTCTAAGAAACGCATTGATGTCCCTGTAGTTCCAGTATCACCTCAAAGGAATGTAGTACCACCTAGTGCATTCACTAAGACTAAAGCAAAGACTAGTTGGAGATGGCAGAAATGGATTCATAATACACTAGGATTTAAATAGATGCCTAAAATCATTGATGTGTGTATTTCGACTATAACTGCTTCGGAACCCTCTAACTCTTCGGGTTCTACATCTACTTCTATTCCATCTGTGTCGTCTATGTGTAATGCAGGTGATATAGATCATCCTTTGGATTGTTGATAGCGGATGTTCCGGACACATGACAGGCAATCTTAAACTGTTATCAAACTTTGTTGCAAAGTTCATTGGCACTGTCAGATTCGGGAATGATCACTTTGCAGCTATCATAGGCTATGGAGATTACGTCAACGGAAACATTGAAATTAGCAGGGTTTATTATGTGGAAGGCCTCGGTCACAATCTCTTCTCAGTAGGTCAGTTCTGTGATGGAGATTTGGAAGTTTCTTTTCGGGAGAAAACTTGTTTCATTCGTGATCTACAAAGAAACTATCTTATGTCTGGCACTCGCAATTCAAGTCTCTACACTATCTCTATGCAAGACATTATTGCTTCATCTCCCATTTGTCTACTTTCAAAGGCAACATCTACAAAATCTTGGATATGGCACCGACGTCTCTCATATTTAAACTTTCAAACCATAACCAACCTTGCTCGATACAAACTTGTTGAAGGTCTCCCGAGATTCCGGTATTCTAAAGATCACCTATGTTCAGCCTGTGAACAAGGAAAAAGCACTCGTGCTCAGTTTTCTTCAAAGGTGGAACATAGCTCTCAGCATGTGCTTCATCTTCTTCACATGGATTTGTGTGGCCAGATGCGCGTGCAAACGATTAATGGCAAACGCTACATCTTGGTAATTGTCGATGACTACTCACGATGGACTTGGGTCTACTTTCTTCGAAGTAAAGATCAAGCTCCACAGATGATCATCACCTTTCTCACGAAAATACAAGTTCAGCTCCGGAACACAGTCCGACAAATCAAAACAGACAAAGGAACTGAATTTGTGAATCAAACTCTTCAAGAATTTTATGAGAACGTGGGAATTGAGCATCAAACATCTATTGCACGAACACCAGAACAAAACGGAGTTGTTGAAAGACAAAAGCGAACGTTAGTGGAAGCTGCCAGAACGATGTTAATCAATGCTAAACTTCCAGATTACTTGTGGGCTGAAGCCGTATCAACTGCATGTTACACTCAGAATCGCTCAATGATTACTAAACGCCACAACAAAACACCATTTGAGCTTGTCCACAACCGAAAACTGAATCTCAAACACTTTCATGTATTTGGATCCTTTGCTATCCGAATAATGATCGTGATGACTTTGGAAAGCTCAAAGCCAAAGTTGATATTGGAGTCTTTATGGATCTGTGATAATTCTAAAGGTTACCGGATCTGGAATCATCGTACAGAGGTTATGGAAACGATTCATGCAAATTTTGATGAGCTTACTGAAATGGCTTCTGAGCATAATAGCTTGGAACCCGATCATAACCGTTTAAACTTCCCTCAAACCCCATCATCAGCTGAACCAAGATCCCAGCTTACTCGTCAACAAATGGAAAAGCTATTTGCTCCTCTATTTAGTGATGATATTGATGAACGTGCTCCAGGTGTATCCAATGTTTCCGCTGCTCAACCTGATTATATTCCAATACCTGATACACCTGCTACAACAACTACTGTTGAGGAAGCACCACCAGTTGACTCTACAACAACAGTTGAACAAACTGCATCTAACGACGCTGAACCAGCTGATGATGTTCTAAACAATGAAGTACCCCCACCGGCAGATTTCAATCCAAATGCATTCTTCAACCTGTTTTCTAATGAACTGCTGCACCTGATGTAGCGGAATCATCTACAAGCCATTTGAATCCTCAAAATCTGCACAATGTATGCCAACATCAACCCTCGACACATCGTTGGACAAAAGACCATCCTCTAGAGAATATTATTGGTAACCCGAATCAACCAGTCGTAACGAGACAACTTCTTCACACAGACGGTGAACACTGCATTTATGCACTCACGGTCTGCCAATTGAACTAAAAACATTAAAGACGCAATGACCAAAGACATTTGGATTGAATCCATGCAGGAAGAACTCAATCAGTTAAACGTTTGAAGTATGGGAATTGGTTGAAAGACCAACAGGGGTCTTCGTCATTGGTCTCAAATGGATTTGGAAAAACAAATTGGATGCTGAAGGAACGTAATCGAAACAAGTCACGTCTCGGTGGCGAAGGGTTATAGACAGGAAGAGGTATTGACTTTGAAGAATCATTCGCTCCGGTTGCTCGTCTTGAGGCTGTTCGGATATTTCTCGCGTGCGCGGCTCATATGAATATAACGGCTTTCAGATGGACATCAAAACTGCTTTTCGAATGGTCACTGAAAGAAACAGTCTATGTCAGCCAGCCAGAAGGATTCATTGATCCAGAGTTCCCGAATCACGTTTACACACTGAACAAAGCTCTCTACGGACTCAAACAAGCTCCTCGGGCATGGTACGATAAGTTATCCACCTTCCTCATTGCCAATAATTTCACCAAAGGTTCGGTCGACCCTACACTTTTCATACAATATCACGGGGCTCACATTTTAATCGTTCAAATCTATGTGGATGACATCATTTTGGGTCAACACATTTAAAATACTCAAATGCTTTTGCAAAACTAATGACAAAACATTTTGAAATGTCAATGATGGGTGAACTCACATTCTTTCTTGGAATGCAAGTTTATCAATCACCCCGTGGTATTTTCTTAAGTCAGTCCAAATATGCCCTTGAACTTTTAACCAAATTTGGAATGAAAACTGTGACACCTATGCCACACCAATGGCACATACCAAGAAACTAGACGCTAATTTACATGGGAAATTGGTGGACCCTACCAAATACCGAAGTATCATTGGGTCTCTCATGTATCTAACAGTAGTAGGATGATATTGTTTTGCCGTATATCTTTGCTCCCGTTATCAGTCGAGACCAACTGAAACTCACCTCTCAGAGGCTAAAAGAATCCTCCGATACATCAAGGGGACCATTAACTTGGGGATCTTGTATCCGAAGGATTCTGGTTTTGAACTAATAGCCTTTTCAGATGCTGATCACGCAGGATGCTTAGATTCATGGAAAAGTACTTCAGGAGCATTACAATTTCTTGGTGATAAACTGGTTTCATGGCAATCGAAGAAGCACGATTGTACATCGTTGTCCTCAACAGAAGCAGAATATGTAGCCATGTCGGCGTGTTGTGCTCAAGTCATTTGGATGAGAACACAACTCAAAGACTATGGTTACATATTTGAAAAAATCCCGATGTACTGCGACAATCGGAGTGCTATTGCGATCTCGTGCAACTCCGTTCAACACTCAAAATCAAAGCACATCGATCTTCGATATCATTTCATCAAGGAGCACGTGGAAAAGGTTACTGTTGAATTATACTTGTGTGGTACTGAATACAATGGCAGATCTTCTCACCAAAGCCTTAGCTCCTGCTAGGTTTAATGAGTTGGTCCACCGGATTAGTATGCGGTGTTTGACTCCAGAGGAACTGGATGAACTTTTAAAACATTCTTAAAAACAGTCAAACACCAAAACCTCTTTTGTAAATATTTTTCAAAAACAAAATAAAAAAATATAAAATCCGATAAAACAACAAAAATATTCTTCTATCTATATTTCCTTTAACATTGCAAGTACAAATCTTCCGTCAACACTTTAATCTTTCAAAATTAAGTATTTTCTCAATCAAGTGTTGAGGGGGAGAAGGCAAATATTTTTCGTTTTCATAAAACCTTGTACTTGCATGTTACCTCATCCCGGTTGTTTCTTTAATTATGGTGGTTACATTTCTGGTTTACTAACACTCCTCGGACTAAAATTCATAAAATTTCATTATTTCTTAACTCGAGGGGGAGTGAGTGTCAAATTTCTTTCCAAATATCTCTAGTTTGGTAACCAAAATGGAAGTTATGGATATTGGATGTAAATGGTAGAGGTGCAGGGACTAAATGTGTCAAAAAATCAAAGTATTTTTAACAAAAATACCTCACCTAACTTTCAAAAACACATTTACTATCAATCATTAAATCCACCAACCCAAATCCTACGCCTAATAATCATTCATCAAATCCGTACTTTTGATCACCAATTTGTAAGTGAAAATATGTTCTTTTTAATCATCAAAGCATTGGTTTTAAATCTTTTTGCAAACCAACGGCTTGATTTTAATCTAAGAACGATTTTGTGCTCTACGCATAAGCGTATGAACATATAATCAAAGTTGAGAGTTTTTGGTTTAAATGGTAGTGTCAAAATGTTTATCTAATCACTTTGAAACCATTTCTATCTTTAAAACTCACCCAGAAACTCAAATTGTTTGATTTTGAAAGTTAGGGTTTTTGCGTAAGTTTAGGTATTCTCATATGTGAGTGTTTCTGGTGAAAAAGATAGTTGAGTGATGTTGTTTTCAAGTTTAATTGACCATATCCAAGCTTGGAATTAACCCAGAAACACTAATTGCATATAAATTGAAAGTTAGGGTTTATGTTCTTGATATTTGGGTATTCTTGATTCGTTTAGATTTTGATGTTAAAACTTGGATAGAACAACGCATTAGGCTTCTTAGACTTACCAGAACAAGTTTTGTGCAATTCCTATGGCTAGAACGCTCACTCGTAGAAATTAAGCTGTAGGGTTTTAAGTTTACACGTAACCTGTTTCTACGCATAACTGCTTGAATGTGTATCCATGTTTAAAACTGATAAAGATTGAATGTATGTGTTAATATTGGTGTTATGATGAACTTATTTCAGGATTTCTACGCGTGAAAATTCATAATCAAGGTTACTTGAACATCTACGCATAAGGATCATCTTACGCGTAGAATGTTATGCGTAAGAGAAATCTTACCCGCAACCTTTACGCGTAAGGTTCTACAATGGAGACTACGCGTATCCTGTGAAGGATATGCATAAATAGTAACCTGTATGCATAAGGTTCACTCTTACGAGTAAGCCTTACTGTTAGAAATTAGAAAATTCCATAGTGAAGTAGCGGTCACCCCAAATATAATCTAGCATAAGTTAGCTCGTAGAAATATCGTTATTTACTGTTTTATTAGTTAGTTATTTAGTTTAGAGTAACAACGTGGAGGAAGGACGGGTCTTTACCCACTGTATGCCTGATCCACAGTCTGAAGGAGGACGTTTAGTTTGTAACTATAAATACACTCTACCTCCCAAGGTAGAGGGTTGGACCTTTCATTCATCTTAATCTAACCTTCTATGTTTTCTTTCACTTTCTCTCTCTAGAAAAGGCTCCCACTTCTCTCTCTAAACTCTATACAATTCGACCCATATTATTGATGTGTTATGTGTTTATGAAATCCAATATCTAACAATTGGTATCAAGAGCCATGGTTAGATCATCTCTTACATATCTTTGGATTTCTAGTGGTTTTAGGTGGTTTTTGAGTTTGAAAAAGTTTAGTGGTTTTTGCATCATTTGGTTGATTTCTAGTGTTAAAGGTTGGATTTTGATTGTACTTTTGTGTTTAGGATCATCACAAGTGTTTAGGTTTTGATTTGGAAGGCTTGAATCATTGTGGTTGGGTTGTTTTTGGATTGAAAAGTGGTTTTAAAGTTTTTTTTAGCTAGCGACTTGAGTCGGACTTTTTTCTTGGTAGCGACTTGGTTTGTAAAAAGGCAGCGAGTTATAGTTGTTTTTGGTAGCGACTTGGGTTAGCGACTTGTCTATTGAGACAAGCCGACAAAAAGTACACATAGTGGATTCTCCACTACGGGTAGCGACTTGGTGTAAGTTAGCGACTTGTACTTTATATTGTTAGCGATTTGGTGTTAGCGAGTTGGTACCTAGCGAGTTGCTATTTAGCGACTTGACTAATTAGCGACTTAGTTTCTTAAGACTTGCTGGTCAAAATTTGCTAGCGACTTGGAGCTTAACGAGTTGTTACTTAGCGACTTGGGTCCTAGCGACTTGGTCTTAGCGACTTGGTTCAAGAATTCTTAGCGATTTGTTGACTTTTCCCGAAAAAACTTCAAACGGCTATAACTTTTGATCCGTAACTCCGTTTTCAGCGTTCTACCCATCAAAAAGACCGTGAGAACGAGGAGAATGTCATGCCGAATCAACTAAAGTTCATTCGGGTAAACCTTCGAGGGCTAAATCCGCTTGAACAGAAGTTATTGAGGTTTTTATGTTTTTAGACCTAAATTTCTCGGGAAAATCGTGCATAAACCAATTCAAATCTCAACCAAACAACATCTCTGCTAATCCTACAAACAATTATATGTCCTAACACACAATTGTCTATCATTTTGACAATCCATCAGTCATCTTAACACGTTCCATTGGTCATTGCTTAACCGTTTGGTCTTGATTTTTGTAAAATCCCGCGAAAGATTCTATTTCTCGGTTTAAATCATAGACTTGTAAAATCCCGTGGATTCATCAACATCATGTCCTATACTCCTGATTCAGTGATTTCGAAGTACTCAAACGTCGGATGCTGTGTAGACAACCATGAGAATATTAGCTATACTGAAACGGTTGACAGATGATGGAATCAATCAATGATGATTTGTGTTCTTCATGCTCCGAGTCCAATGGAATAGATTTGCACCTGTTCGGCTACAGAATGCCATGCAAAAGGAAAGCAGCATTGAACCTTATCAACAACTTCACTCTCACCTCATGTTACTTCTACCCACATCAATGGAACGAACATGTATTGCCCTCTTCCGTCAGGACTTATCCACATTAACAGGAACTCTGCTGGTAAACCTAGAGCAATTGGAGCTACAACTTGGCAAAGAGAAGGTTCATAAGGATAATACCAGCGCTGCACTTCAAGTGATCTACAAACTATTTCAGTCATTCATTAGAAGGGAATTTCCATTGATTATGATCAAGACATGACTGAAATGTCCTTTAAAAGACACACTGGAATGGAAATTAGCGTGTTCACGAGAGACACTATCCATCTCATGGATAATGTGGAGAAGTATATTGAGGAAGTTAATCAGAAAGATGAAAAAGTTGATGAGAAAGTAGATGAGAGTCGGGTACAGTTGAGAGATATTTGTGATAAGTCCGGTAATGTATCAGAAAGGTCGGGTGTTGCTGAATGCAGAATATCAGAAACAACAAAGAATGATGTAACCAGCTCTTCAGTTATTCTTAACACACAAGAAGTAGATGCTGAAATCAGAAATGGGAATGAATGGCGGGCACAATCAAAAGATTGTAATGTTGAGCTGGGTAATGCACCAGATGTTGGATCTGTTGACACTGAATACAGAGGCTCAGAGATAAATAAGCTTGACGCAGCGCCAGCGGTCAGTGACTCTTGTTACACATGATATGGATGCAGATATCAGACCGATAATTGAACAAGTGTCATGCAATGAGGTATCCTTAACTGTTCAACATAGTGCATCTGCTAAAGTTCTTAAACAAACTGATCATGATGCTGAACATGTCTTTGATAAATGTTCTTTAACTGAGGCTGAGTCTGAGATTAAGTGTTTCAAAACAAAAGATACGGTTGATAAAAAGGCTTTTGATGAACTTTCAAACAAATTCTCAAATCTTGAAAACATTGCATTTCACTTGAAATTGCGATACAGAGTAAAGAAGAAAGTTTTCAACTAAACAAACCATGTAAAATCCGAACTTCCTGAATTCCGTGAACTTTTTAAAATTAACACTTTGAAAGCTCAGCTTCAAGACAAAGACTCAACCATTTACAATCTGAAGAAACATATTTATGTCTTGAATGTGAAAAGTAATTTAGTCATGAATACACAAGACATTGATGCTACTATAACAAGAAATAATGAACTGTCAATTTATGTGGCTAAATTACTAACGGAAAATGAGTCTTTGAGAAAGCATCACATAGAACTAAGTGACTCTGTCAAAGAAGCTAGAACTAAGTCAATGGAACAAACAAACCCTTTGATAGCAAAGATTGATGAACTCAAAGCTCAACTTCAGGAAAAGAGTGTCGCCATTGTTGCTTTAAAAAATGAGCTCAGAAAAAACAACAGGGAATATGTGAACACTAAGTTTTCAAAACCATCAAACTTGGGGGAAACCAGTTATAGACAACCGAATGCGTTAGATCTGAACGACCAAAAGTTTCAAAACAACGCGGTGCCCCAAGTTGATGCGAAACAAGTTTTGACAAAACCAGTCACTTCACCTCACTTGCCTAGGAAAATTGACATGAATGACTTGTATAAGAACTCTTATCTTGAAATGGCAAGAAAGAAGGCACAGAATCGAAAGACGGATTTTAGGTGCAAGACCTAGGATGATGAATTCTTCTAGATTTCAAGGCACTGCTAGTAGTTCTAAACTATTACCTAGGAACACTAATCTAAAGACTAGGGATTGGCATACATCTAAGAGTAGTTGCGTTTCGAATAAAGCTATTCCCATAAGATCACTCTAAGAAATCTAGATCTATTTCTGAATCCAAACAAGCTGTTTGCTCAAAGTGTCTGAAATGTATCTTTAATGCTAATCATGATAAATGTTTCACAAAATCCCTGAAGAAAGTAAATGCTCATGCAATGGTACAACCTGTTAAGTCTAGGATTTACACTAATTCATCCCAGGCATATGAAGCAAATGAAACCAAAAGCCTCACCTAGATGGTTACCAACTGCTAAATCTTTGGAAACTAGGAAAAAGGATAAGTCTCTCACTATGCATAAGAAGCCTTACAATCCTAGACCTTGCCATAAGTGGATACCATCTGGTAGAACTTTTAAGGATGCTGGACTTAGGTGGATACCTACATGAAAGATGTTTACCAATGGCATTCTCAATGTTGACCATGAAACCCCAAAGGGTTTGGATACTGATGTCACTAACCAAAATATATGCAATCAAGTTTGTAATGTTAGTGCAGGTAGTCCTTACCTAGTTGCAGATACTTCGATCCTTCAATACATGGACTGGCTTAAAGTATGGATAACAAAAGGATTGATATCTCATGACTCACGGGTTCATGTTACCACATTGATATTCAATCGGCTATGACGTATGAACACAACAGTTCATGCCTCGTACTCTAAGGAAAAGAAAAGTGTACGTTCAGTGCGATTATCTTAGAAAGAAGAGAAATCTTCTTATGACGTCTGTTCACATCAGTTCAGGCCTCGTTCTTCATCATTATGGCGTTTGAGATAACACTTCAGGCCCCGTTCCTCAAAGAAAAGAAAGGTGTACGCTTCAGTGCGCTTTATCTTCATAAGAATAGAAATCTTCATGTTTATGACCATTCTCATCGACATTCTTCATCAACATGCTTCATGCTTTTACCATGCGCTTCAGTCATCAAGTGAATCGACTCTGATAATTACTCTTATTCCACTTGCTCATATAAGTAAGATGGCGACATCATGTGCTAATTTTGCGGGGAGAAGTGTAAATAGAATACCTTGGATGATAATCACTTGTTAAATCAAGATTGGCATCTCCATATGCAATTTTGCGGGGGAGAAGAAGTGTGAATTTTTTGCATGATTGATTGATATTTGAGAATATATGGTCAAAAGGCTCCTAACTCATGTAAGAACCGAGATTCTTCTTATCGGATCATCTTCACATGTAGTTTCTTCTAAGAGCCGTTTGTTGACATCTTCACAGGGGATATGATTAAATGACAAAGTGCTTTAGTTGCTGGGCTGATTTCTTTATGAACATCTCTCTGTTCTTGTTTGATTGGGAGGGATTTTAGTTAAGGGGATTTGCAAGATGTAAGTTAATTAGGATGCTTTTTGGTGTGAAGAAGATGTTAACTGTCTATTTCCCCATTCAGACAATCTTGAAGAAGGTCGAGTCTATAGTCTAATCTACATTTTCTGCTACATGATTAGAAGACTAAAGACGAATTGAATTTGATGATCTAAAGACTTCTTCTAATCCGGGCGAAAGAACACTTGAAAATCTTCGTCAGTTTAGGGGAGAGCACTAATTGGGGGAAATTGAAAAGCCAAAATTTAATCCCTAATTAGACGTGTTCATATTCTTAGCAATGATTCATTGCTTTTTTGATGACACTCTCCAACGCCTAAGGCTTCACTTACTAAGGATAACTGGGATTCATTGTTTGGGAATTGTTCTTCAAAGATGTTTGATGAGTATTTCCAACCGCTAGCGAATGTTGATCATCCAAGAAGTACTTCTCAGACTACTCAAGAAGCCCAATCTCCGTTATTCTCAAGGTGTTGATAATGACTATCATAATATTGCAGTTGCACTCATGAATAATGATCAGCTCTTTGGTATTCCTTTGCCAAATCTTCACGGATTATTATTCATGAATAATGATCCGCTCTTTGGTATTCCTTCGCCAAATCTTCACGGATTATTGTTCCCCTCATTGTGCATGCTATAAATCAACCACATGAACATTAAGGAAAATGACTACCTCATCCGCTCGAAGACATTATTGGTGAATCTTCCAGATCAGTCACTACATGTATACTTTTAGGAAGAATGCATTGATGTTGAGGCATCATTTGTTCCGGTTCAATCAGTGGGTGAATGTAAATCCGATTGTATGTTTATTCACGTGTTGGTATTTGCATAAGTTGATTACTTCAGAGTTAATCGTTTATCACTTATTTGAGATTGAAGTTGACTTTCACAAAGGTGTGTTCTTATTTGATAACTTGCTCGGGATTTAGAATTTGAGTGAAGACTTGGTTTATCTAGTTACCAGCAGTCGGGCTGGATGGTTGAAGACATGGTTAACTATCACTTCAAGGAGTTACGTTGTTTTACTCATGACACACGATTATGTCGTTGTGGATAATCGCAAGAGGTGTTAATGGTCTATACTTGGTGGAGTATTGAGTACTTGGAGATTTGCTTGGAGCATAAATTCTCGAAACCGTTCTTCCAACATTAGTGCAAGCTTAAGATGCAAATGCGGGGAATTCTACTTCAGTTTCAAGTTTGGTACATTGGGTTTTCTTCATCAGTAGTCACTTCAAATTGTCTACGAATGGGTTGATAAAGATAGTCAGAGAAGTGGTTTTGAGAGTTTCTTTAGCAGTTGATTCTCACAAAATTCATTTGAGCTAATTTTTTGTTCTTCTCTATTTCAAGAATATTTGGTATGTATAATGGGTTGCTGATTCTGAGATCAGGGGGAAGGAGACATACATCTAAACACACAA
>OU343223.1:171506021-171542647 GCA_910596185.1 Chrysanthemum makinoi
ATTTGTACACTCCACTTTTTGATTGACACACTCCATCATGTGCATTAAACAGTTGTACAGTTTATAAATTTTGCTTTATGAAGTTGTACATTTGAGTGTGCAAATCAAATCTAAATGTGTACAAGTCATCTCCCCAATGCCAAGGTTACTTTTAGTTTTTCTTTTGCAAGTGTCGCCTTCAATATTGCATTATTGAATAGCTAGCGAGGTATTTTGTGGTACCCAATAAGATGTGTGTTATAAGAGAAGGTATTTTAGTTATTGGTGAGTTATTGAAAGGTATATGATGTGGCGCTAAGATGTCATACCAATAACGTGTTATTGGTATCCACGATACCTTGTGCTCTTAGTGGTTCAAATAATGTGATAATTGATGGACAGGGCCGTCTTTGAAGGTGTGCAAGGTGAGCGACCACTCAAAGCCCTAAAATTTTTAGGAGGCCAATAATTTGTCCCGTTAAAAATTATATGCATGTGTACAAATATTTTCACGAAGAAAAATTATTTATATGATAAATATCTTAAATGAATAATATGTTAGAACGTTTAGATAACTAATTGAATTATATCTTATAAACGATGCCACTTTATATATAACATTCTTTTTCGAAAGACCTAATTATATAATTTCGTCAAGGGCCTTCCAAAATTCCAAAGATTCATGGGACAGACATGTCGATGGTGGTGTATATTTTTGGAGAAAGTTAAATAAATAATATTTGATTGATTTTTTGAGTACCCTCGCTTAGCAGCACGGTGTAGAATTTTCAATGATTTTTGTTGCGTCGATATCATTTTGTTCGTGTTTAGAGATAAAACTCGTTTGTTTGTTCACCATTTTTTGTTTTTAAAATATATTATTATGCCGACCATAAAATAGATGATCCGTGGTTTCTTATCGATTAGAAATAGTTATTTTGTTTACTCACTTTTAGATTAAGTGTATTACGTAGTATTTCTTTTGGTAGTCTTTCAAGCTATTATAGAAAGTGAAGATTTACTTGGATTGTTATGATGCTTTGCTTACTGTCACAATTAACACCTCAAGCACGAAACCATATAGGCATATATATCAAACAATGTTACCCCTTTTCGTTTCTATTTTGTTTCCCCAATGTTCAACTTACCACTGTACTTACTTTTAAAGTCTAAAATTTCTCCTTTAAACTTTCACATGTGAATATTTTTCAAAAGCAATAAAAAGGACAGATTTTCAAATTAAAGTCGTTTTATTCTCGCAAAACTCATTTTATTGGGAAGTACAAATTATATTGACCTGTCATTGCATCCGTAAAAGTTACAGTACATGCATAACAATGGAGGCTTAAAGCAAAGGCAAACTCAGATTATTTTGAACCACAAGTATGATTATGCAATGGTCAAAACGAAGTGGCAAACCGCACAATATCTCACCCTTAAACATTCCTTGCATTTTACCAAGCCAATCGATAAATAATAGCAATTTTAATGATGATTTGAAAAAGAAAACATAGGAATACAAGTCCCTAAAACATCATATATCACAAAACAACCCAAATCCAAAATTCAAATTTCAAATAATATCACCAACCATAAAATGGATAAAACATACTTGCTATTCAGATCCTAAAGATTTTAGCCTCAAATGTTATTTAAAATCAAGTTACCCATAATTCTTAAATAGACAAATTACCAAACCATGTACATTTGCCTTTTTTTTTCAATACTTCCATGTAATTTTAGAGAAACCTCATGTCCAAAAAAAATAAATAGCAAATGTATAAACACAAAAGCACTATTAGCAACAAAATCTATATTAACAAATCTATACAAACAACACCTTTTTAGACACTAATCGCTACACATCTCCAGAGTTTTCGCAAGACAACGGAGGCTGCACTTTCCGACACGAACCTACAATTTTATAAATAAAATTTGCATAAAACTACAAATTAACAACAAACTTACAAATAAAAACTTTAAAAATGAGTACACAATAGCTACTGTGTCAGTGGCAAAACTCATACTTGTAGAAAACATAGACATAAAAAAACTTCAAAACTTAGAATATATTTAAATCCAACAAATAAACATCCAAAAACCCTACAAACAAGTGTTAGTAGTTTTGTTATGGCGTCAACTCGTGGTGGTTGTGGCGAAGCCGACAACACAGCTTCCTAAGTGGCAGTGACGACGCAAATTTCGGCTAGTGAATTCCGAGTACTCCACTCGAGAGTTTCTAATCACTAAACAACACAAGATCCTTAATGTGGCGGAGAAGCCTTCACAACGTCGCCTACTCTTTATCCGGTACAAGGCTAGACACCGAGTTCTTCCATGAGGTAGAACCAAACCCATCACAACGTCGCCTACACTTTATCCTGTACAAGGATAGATACCGAGTTCCATTACAAAGGAGGAACTACTACCCAACACTACACCACAACACAACTACCCAAAGGAGACACACTCCTTTTTACAATACTAGAAAGGATATCAACAACCTTTAACCCAAAATACACAACTTGTACATCGACGCACCATATTGATTGTACACCCCGACCGCTAACTAATGCCTTCAACATGACACTTCTATGGAGAGAGGAAAGAACTATTAACAAGATGCATTTCAGTGGTCTTGATGATGACGAAGCTTAGCAACTCATGACCTTGAGCTTGCACGTTTTCAAGAGGTGGTGATCTCGCCTTTAAAAGGAATCTAGAGAATCACACAAAGATAAAACTACATAGAATGATCCTTTGGATCTGTGGTTAGTTAGGTTAGAATACTGAGAGAAAGTATATCTAAGAGTGGTAGTGAGCAAGAGAGATTTGCCTCACTATTTATAGGCAAAATCGCCATCGTCCCACGGTTCCGAATCCTCACCACGTGGATCGGCTAGTGCAAATCCTAGGATCCCGGAAATCGGGTAGTCTGGATTTTGGGCAAACCGGTTATGGGTTATGGGTTATGGACCATGGGTCATGGGTAATTAATCATAGATACCCAACAAGATGCAATGTACCTAGTCATTGGGTTATGGATCTTGGGTCATGGGTCGTGGACTTTGGGTCATGGATCATGGGTAATATCCAACATGACTTTATGCATGATGTCATGCAATAGGTCATGGGTTATGGATCATGCTCCATGAGTATGGGTTATGAACTTTGGTTCTTACCCAACAAGATTCATTGTACCTAGTCAATGGATCATGGTCATGGGTCATGGGTTACGGACTTTGATTTTTACCCATTACAACATATACAAAGTGCATATACATTTCTATAAAATGTAAACACTATTACTTGTTACACATATATATTTCTATAAGATGTAAACAATATTACTTGTTAATGTTTTATAAAAATGTCTTTGGTTTTATATAACTTATTTACTAAACATGTTTTGATGTTTTTAATATGCTTAGTAAAAGTGTGTTAGTAAACTATTGGCTCAAAGCTTTTACACATTTTATTTATTTCGTTAAAATGATTTTACGTTTGTTATCGATAAAACATTAAAAGATCGGAAATATAAATAAACATTTTTATTGTTTATTTGTATTAACATTGAGGTTTAAGAAACTAAAAAGGGACTTTGTTTATCACAAAGAAAATATTGTCTGAGAGACATTGATTATCTTGCTTGCAAACCTTCTTTTACTCATCTTGAGCAAAATTTGACTATAACTAATGAACCGACAAGATCTTGTTTTTGATAATATTTATGATTATCAAAAGTTAATTGGAAAATTAATTTACTTAATTCATACCCAACTAAATATCTTATTATGTGTAGTGTTTGATTTAATTCATGCATAAACCACTAAGGTCTCACTTGAAAATTGCATGTTTGAATCGCTCCTAACACGTAAATGGAACAATATTTTCAGGATTACATTAGTTATCATGTAAGCCTAATACATGTGTACTAGAAGCGCTTATTATTGTAAAATGGTGTGTATGTTATGCTATATAAGCCCTCCTAGACTTCACTAGGAGGGTGAGACTCATTGTGTAATTTACTATTTCATCTTTATCAATAAAACACATAGTATCTTTTCTCTACTCTAACTATGGCTATGGCGTTCTTCCATCATCCCCGACCTCCCGAATCACATATTCAACCTAAACTATGATCCCAACAATGGTATAATGAGCCCAGGTTAACATTATAGGTTGATTTGTGTTTCTTTATCTTGTCAAATCCGCTATTTGGTAAAAACCGTTAACAAGGTGTTTATTTTTCATGTACTTTTAGTTATAGCATTTTTTATAACAAAGTGAGTGCATCTAGATGGTCAAAACAGTCTCAGATTGCATATTCATTTCCTAGTTTCATAAATCCTGTGGAAAAGTGGTAAAACATGGTAAATATGATCGAATCGGGTCGAAAAGTACAACAAGGATTCATCGGTTGTCATTGAACTTACTTGGAAAGTAAAGTTCGATGAAACCCTAATTCATCACACTTGTTAGCATCGACTTTGAAAGAAGTTCGATATGGGTTCATCGAACTTGCAAGTCAAATATATATCGAACTTAAGGTCAAGTTTACGAACTTAAGTTCAAAACAAGTTATCGTAGTTGGCTTTAAACACCAGTTATCGAACTTGGTTTTTTAAACTTGTTATCGTACTTGGTAACCAAATAATAAATGTAAAGACGGAGATGAAGGAGTTGAACACAATCAAAATACCAAACTCAAACATTGACTCAGTTTATCATTTCACATCATATGTCCAAAACTAAACTGAAAAAGTAATTAAACAAAAAAATGAGACTGTGTTAAAACGGAATATCATATAATCCATAACCAATTCCTATATATCACTACCTCAAACTCCTCATGCTAACACAAATTAATCATATCATAAGAACTCATATTATTTCGTGGTATTCAAATTATATCAAGACTGCTACTAGTCTATCACAAAGAATAGATATAACAATTTTTGTTATACTCTGTTCTTTCATTCGGGTTCAAACAAAAACAAGTACAAGACGGATGACTTTACCTAAAAATCCTCTAAAGGATCATGAAGCCTTCAAAATGATTTCTTGATTTGGTTTGAGCTGAAAATTGAATAAACATAGGGTAAGGTTGTAAGTTTTATTCTTAAGATGCTCGATTTGTTTGGATTCAGTTGTTGTTGAGGATGGATTAGGTTTTAAGATTGTTAGAAGATGGAGATGAGATCTTGATTCGTTTCTAAAAGATGGATGAAAATTTAGGTGAGAGGAGATTGTGAAAGAGGCGTTATGTTTGATAACTATGTGTTTAGGTTATCACAAATGTATAAAGTTATATCCAATATGATGTTAAACCGGTCTACTCATTTGTAGGGTTGGATTGGATCCGAATGGGCCCAATTGGCTTTTTCTATTTCTATTGGACCCGTACTCATTAGCCTTTTAGATTTAGGTGTTTGGTCTATACCGCATTAATGGACCGCAATGGTATATGAAACTAATGGATGTCTGCTATATTATTAAATCATGGGCTCCAAACGTTATAAGAATGTTTTGGTTACATATGTTTTAATAAATTTTGGTGATAAAGAGTGGTATTTTGGTTATTACAAGATCGGGAAAAAAACCATTATCAAAGTTTATTAAACCGTCAAAAGGATAGTTTTTGAGCATATAACCGCAATATGTGACTATGGCATTAATTATTTATTACTTATTTGAGGTTGAGTGAGATTACACGGGGGTGTATACTTAGTATCTGAAGATATTGGGGTTGGTCGGATGCATGATTCTTCGAGATCCTTGTTCGAGCTTTTAACAATTACGAATGACAAAGGCTTGATTTGTCTAGTTATACTTGATGTAAGGAGTTACTTTGTTGTGCCTATAGTGTATAACTATCACTTTTAAGGAGTTACGTTGTAGTGCTCAAGTGTCACAAAATGCTGTGGATAACTCGAGAGAAGTTCATATACAATTAAGGATGGATGGATGGGTATATGATTCTACCTTTATTGAAATTCTCAATATTCGCCCTTAGTCGACATTAGTTCAAGTTTAAGTCACAAGTTCGAAGTTATTTTACTTCAAGATCAACTTCATCATATTGGTTTTCTCCATCGTAGTCACTACAAAAAGCCACGAATGATAATGGGGCGGTAAATAGTTGGTGAGAGGAGTATAAAAGAGTAGAGAAGTTTATCAAGAGTTGATTCTCATGGGATATTCATAGTACTTCACACATATTCGACTAATCGACATACAGTATATTACTGCTCTCTTGTTTTCCATCTTAAACATAGTGTGATGGAAACATAAAGGACCTACCTGTGACATCTTGAGAACCTAATCTCTAACTCTTAAATTAGATGAAGTCGGTCTTAGAATCTAATCTCTGATTCTTTAATTAGATGAAGTCGGACTTAGCGTATGGGTTTTGGATTTATGGTACTTCACACTTGTTTGATTAATTGGACATACACGCGATTTACGCTTCCACTTTCATCATCAACATACGTGGTGTATGTTTCTCGATTCATCAAAAAGTCACGAAGAGAGAGTTGGTGTTATGTGCTTTCTTTTCCTTCTTTGCATTTTTCTTCATGTGTTTCAGTAATCGGGGAAGAAATGAGACGATATGTGGTTCAAACGTCTTAATTCTAAGTGTTATCGCCTCAACTTTCACGGGTTGTTTTGTGTGAAGTTACCTCCATATGATATTTTAACCGCATTATGATGTCTCACACACGGTCATTTTATGAAGTATTCGCATATACATAGGTTATTATTATTCTGAATGACCACAACAACGTGGGGAAGTTGTATTACTTCATCTTTCGTGGTTTGTTTGATGTGAAGTGTCTACATACGCGGAGAAGATCTTCATTTCTTGCACGCTACCCCGAATCAATTCGGATTATGTACCAATGCGATTACGTGACTAGTTAGATTTGTTTGTGGTTTATCGTTTATCTACAAATTTCACATCAATGAAAACTTCAAAGCGAATAAATTTCTACTACATCAAAGTTTCAAATCTAAGACGGTTGTCAGTTCTGGGAATCGATTCAGAAACTTCACAAAAAGAAGGTAATGGAGGTTGCTAAAGATATGCATCATGAATTGAGGGAAGTTAATCCAGCCATGCATATTACATCATTTGACTACAAGTGAAGAAAAGTTCTCAAGCCAAGGTATAAGATGAAGACAAAGAGTGTTAACCGCAATCATCCTCGGCATTTGAAGAGCTTATAGAGACTTTATTTTACTTATATTTGTACTTATAGGAAATATTGTAGGTAATCCCTTATATCGTCCCATTGGGGGAAGATTGTTGGGATCGCTCCTAACACGTGAATGGAACGATATTTACGGGATTACATTAATTATCATGTAAGCCTAATACAGTGTACTAGAAGCGCCATTATTGTAAAGTGGTGTGCATGTTGTTATATAAGCCCTCCTAGACTTCACTAGGAGGGTGAGACTCATTGTGTAATTTAATCTTTCATCTTTGTCAATAAAACACATAGTTTCCTTTCTCTCTCTCTCTAACTATGGCTATGGTGTTCTTCCATCATCCTCGACCTCCCGAATCACATATTCAACCTAAACTATGTTCTCAACATTGCACTTAAAGTTTTGAGATATTTGATGGGCTCACATGGTATGGTTATTCATATGATTTGGTTATTCATATTGTTAAGTGTCCTAATGCTTTTCTTGAGGCGCTTGTACATGTTACTAAAATGTGTTGTAAAAAGAAAGTATGTTACAGCTTTCAAATCTAACTTTAAATGATTAATTAGTTTTGTGGAAAAGTAAAAACAAAATACTCTAGAAATCTTCACAGAAGTGAATATAGAGCCTTAGCTTCTTTACATTTGGATTATTTAGGAGGTAATTCCGAAATATGCCAAGTTTTGAATTTGGGTCCACAATGAAGTCAAGAATATTGTAAATTCCTATTTGGTCATGTGTGCGATGCTAACGCTGCATCCCATACAAAATTCAACACGTGTCAACTATTTTAATAATAAAAGTACAATTAATTTGATACTTTGTCTTATTATAAATTTTATTAAAAGACTAAAATATCTTCTTTTAAATGTGCTAATGTGCGAACTTACTTGCTCGACCTTCTAATTCATCACCAAAATTTCCCACCAACTTTCCACTTCATCATCACCATTTTATTTCCAAATTCGCAACACTCATGAGATTACGTAACATGTCCTTAGTCCTTTCATATCAGCGTTAGGAAAAGCCATATCGTGGACTTCACGATAACTGGAAAGCAATCTTCTACTAAGACAAACATAACCCATCTTCAAGGATCCAAAGCCTCTAAATAAATATTACAATATATGTTTATCTTTGCAAAGCAATATTTACTAGATGATATAATGAAAACGACAAAGCAAATGAAAGCATGACGATTTCTTGATATGGAAACAAGCCAAAATATAAGAGTAAATGAAGCAATACACGATCATTGTTCATCACTCCCATGTTTGTACATCAATTAAATCTATCAGTATAATCTACACCTATTACCACTTTCAAATTCGTTATCTTTTATTTTCCTTCTACATCATTATCCCTTGCCCTTCTTTCTTTTGGACCCAAAGATTGGGGATAAATAATGTAACATTTTGATATTACTTGGGCCTTTTTGTTTTACCATTAAGATCTGAAATTGACCCCAAGAGGCGGCCAAACATTTACATCACAAACAAGTTTGTTTGAATATTTTTCCACTTAGCCTCTTTATTATGGGCTAATGTTCAGATATTTCTCAAATTTAATCAAACAGGAATCATAGAGTGTTGACAACAAATCAACTAATGATAATCACAAGTTCTTAATGTTTAGCAACTAACATTGATTTTGCATAAAAAGCTTATGCTAAAGACACATATCCAAAAGAAAACTGAATCAATCGCGATACATGATAACGGCAAATTTTTCGAGAGGTAAAGTCTCAGACTTTTAAAGCTTGTTCATAAATCATAAACATTTAAAATAAATAAAATGAGACCAAAGAAAATATATATATATATATATATATATACGTATATATATATATACGTATATATATATATATATATATATATATATAGTATATATATATATATTTTAGCGACGCGCCTAGCGGCGCTGTTTCGAGTATGAATCGGCGCAGCGATATCTATTTTTCGACAAAGAGTTTGGCGGCAAATAATTTTGACAAACCGCGGTTTGCAGCGTCCGGGAATTGTTTACTTAATAAATTGTTTTTCCAGACACCATGGTCGCATAGCGGTAAACTATACATAGTTTTTAACAAATATCGATATCGATGTATTTGTAATGTGAGGGAATACTTTACGAGAAATTGTTTTTTCAGACGACATAGTCACATAGCGGCGACTATACATGATTTTAACATGATACATATAACGTCGATTTACGCGTCATTATATTAAGTTGCATTTAGCGATTTTAATAATTATATATTTAACTGATATCTTCTAAACATTGTTAGTGACGTAATTTTATATTAAAACTTAAATAATTATTCTACCAGTACCTTTCTTTATCAACAACGGTGTCTAGTTTTCAACAATGTTTCGGATGCAAATACTTGTTCGTTCGACTATATGTAGCGCTTCAAAAGAAGTTTGTGTGATGACATGGTATGATAGCAGTGGATTTTATACATTTCATCAAAACTCGTATGAATATTTTTATAAAAAAGATATTAACAACCTCGTTCATAGTTCAATGGCCTATTTTTCATATTCCTATCGTTGTAGATAAGAGTAAAATGGCCCCATATTTTGCCGCGTCAAAAGATCTAGGCCGAGCTTACAAGATTTCAAAAAGTCAAAATACACACTTAAAAAAATTAAAAGACAACTCTTTTCCGATGCTATCTCCAATGACATGGGAAATGATTTGTACACTCCACTTTTTGATTGACACACTCCATCATGTGCATTAAAATACTTGTACTTTATAAATTTTGCTTTATGAAGTTGTACATTTGAGTGTGCAAATCAAATCTAAATGTGTACAAGTCATCTCCCCAATGCCAAGGTTACTTTTAGTTTTTCTTTTGCAAGTGTCGCCTTCAATATTGCATTATTGAATAGCTAGCGAGGTATTTTGTGGTACCCAATAAGATGTGT
The DNA here is from genome assembly GCA_910596185.1 of Chrysanthemum makinoi. Taxonomy (NCBI): domain Eukaryota; kingdom Viridiplantae; phylum Streptophyta; class Magnoliopsida; order Asterales; family Asteraceae; genus Chrysanthemum; species Chrysanthemum makinoi. Next base: position 171,516,149 of record OU343223.1, read on the forward strand.
GTTATAAGAGAAGGTATTTTAGTTATTGGTGAGTTATTGAAAGGTATATGATGTGGCGCTAAGATGTCATACCAATAACGTGTTATTGGTATCCACGATATCTTGTGCTCTTAGTGGTTCAAATAATGTATAATTGATGGACGTACCGCCTTTGAAGGTGTGCAAGGTGAGCCACCACCAAAGCCCTAAAATTTTTAGGAGGCCAATAATTTGTCCCGTTAAAAATTATATGCATGTGTACAAATATTTTCACGAAGAAAAATTATTTATATGATAAATATCTTAAATGAATAATATGTTAGAACGTTTAGATAACTAATTGAATTATATCTTATAAACGATGCCACTTTATATATAACATTCTTTTCGAAGACCTAATTATATAATTTTCCAAGGGCCTTCCAAAATTCCAAAGATTCATGGGACGTATATGTCGATGGTGGTGTATATTTTGGAGAAAGTTAAACAAATAATATTTGATTGATTTTTGAGTACCCTCGCTAGCAGCACGGTGTAGAATTTTCAATGATTTTTGTTAAGGCCGATATCATTTTGTTCGTGTTTAGAGATAAAACTCGTTTGTTTGTTCACCATTTTTTGTTTTTAAAATATATTATTATGCCGACCATAAAATAGATGATCCGTGGTTTCTTATCGATTAGAAATAGTTATTTTGTTTACTCACTTTTAGATTAAGTGTATTACGTAGTATTTCTTTTCTTTTCAAGCCATTATAGAAAGTGAAGATTTACTTGATTGTTATGATGCTTTGCTTATCTGTCACAATTAACACCTCAAGCACTAAAACCATATAGGCATATATATCAAACAATGTTACCTCTTTCGCTTCTATTTTGTTTCCCCAATGTTCAACTTACCACTGTACTTACTTTTAAAGTCTAAAATTTCTCCTTTAAACTTTCACATGTGAATATTTTTCAAAAGCAATAAAAAGGACAGATTTTCAAATTAAAGTCTTTTATTCGCAAAACTCATTTTATTGGGAAGTACAAATTATATTGACCTGTCATTGCATCCGTAAAAGTTACAGTACATGCATAACAATGGAGGCTTAAAGCAAAGGCAAACCTGCATTATTTTGAACCACAAGTATGATTATGCAATGGTGAAAAACGGAGGTGGCAAACCGCATAATATCTCACCCTTAAACATTCCTTGCATTTTACCAAGCCAATCGATAAATAATAGCAATTTTAATGATGATTTGAAAAAGAAAACATAGGAATACAAGTCCCTAAACATCATATATCACAAACAACCCAAATCCAAACAGCTCCAAAATTTCAAATAATATCACCAACCATAAAAATGGATCAAAACATACTTGCTATTCAGATCCTAAAGATTTTAGCCTCAAATGTTATTTAAAATCAAGTTACCCATAATTCTTAAATAGACAGCCAAACCATGTACATTTGCCTTTTTTTTTCAATACTTCCATGTAATTTTAGAGAAACCTCATGTCCAAAAAAAATAAATAGCAAATGTATAAACACAAAAGCACTATTAGCAACAAAATCTATATTAACAAATCTATACAAACAACACCTTTTTTAGACACTAATCGTTACACATCTCCATAGTTTTCGCAAGACAACGGAGTCGCGCACTTTCCGGAACCTAACCTATAATTTATAAATAAAATTTGCATAAAACTACAAATTAAATAACAAACTTACAAATAAAAAAAATTTAAAATGAGCATACATTTAGCGCATACTAGAAGTGTGTCACGGTGGCAAAAACTCATACCCGTGAGAAAAAACATAGACATAAAAAAACTTCAAAACTTAGAATATATTTAAATCCAACAAATAAACATCCAAAAACCCTACAAATAAGCAGGTTAGTAGTTTTGGCATGGGTCAACTCAGGTGGTTGCTGGGCGCAGTTGCACAACACAGCTTCCCGTGAGGCCATGACGTTAAATTTCATTTAGTGGAATTCCGAAAGTACTCCACCTCGAGTTTCTAATCACTAAACAACACAAGATCCTTAATGTGGCGGAGAAGCCTTCACAACGCCGCTACTACTTTATCCGGCATAAGCTAGACACCGAAGTTCTTCCAATGAGGTAGAACCAAACTACACAACGCCACCTACACTTTATCCGGTAAAAGGCTAGATACCAAGTTCCATTACAAAGGAGGAACTACTACCCAACACTACACCACAACACAACTACCCCAAAGGAGACACACCTTGTAACAACACTAAGGATATCAATATCCTTTAACCTAAACTATCTAACTATACATCGATGCACCCATATCGAATGTACACCTTTGGCACCATTCACTAATGCCTCAACACACCGTTCGACACCTTTTACTAATGCCTGCAACATAACACTTCTATGGAGGGAGGAAAGAACTATCAACAAGATGCACTTCAGTGGTTTTGATGATGACGAAGCTTAGCAACTCATGACTTGAGCTTGCACGTCTTCAAGAGGTGGTGATCTCGCCTTTAAGAGGAACCTAGAGAACACAAACATAAAACTACATAGAATGATCCTTTGGATCTGTGGTTAGTGAGGTTAGAATACCGAGAGAAAGTATATCTAAAAGTGGTTATGAGCAAGAGAGAAATGGCTCACTATTTATAAACAAAATGTATCTGTCCAAGGTTCCTAACGGATCCCTCACTGAGGGATTCGGCTAGTGCAAACCCGGGATCCGCCATCGGGTCGTGGGCTTTAGTCCCGATTTCGTGTTGCAAACCGTTATGGGTTATGGGTTATGTACCATGGGTGTGGGTATTGGATTATATACCCAACAAGATGCAATGTACCTAGTCATTGGGTTATGGATCTTGGGTCTTGGGTCATGGATCATAGATAATACCCAACATGACTTCATGCATGATGTCATGTAATGGGTCATGAATTATGGATCATGCTTCATAGGTATGGGTTATGGATTTATGTTTTTACCCAACAATATTCATTGTACCTAGTCAATGGGTCATGGGTCATGGGTTATGGACTTTGATTTTTACCCATTACAACATATACAAAGTACATATACATTCTTGTAAATGGTTATACATATGCATTTCTATAAGATGTAAACAATATTACTTGTTAGTGTTTTATATAACTTATTTACTAAACATGTTTTGATATATTTTTAATATGTTTAGTAAAGTGTGCTAGTAAACTATTAGCTCAAACCTTTTACGTATTTTATTTGTTTCGTTAAAATGATTTTACGTTTGTTATCAACAAAACATTAGAAGATCGAAAATATAAAACGCTTATGGCTTATTTGTATTAACAATCTCCCCCTTTTTGTTGAAGACAAAACATAAGATTATTTTAAGAGGAAAATAAAATTCGTTAAAATTTTAATTGGAGTTTTACTTCTTATCTTCCTTTTGTCAAAACAAAAAGAGTCGAAAAGAAACTAACACATTGTGAAAAGAAATGTTTTGATAAAACTTGTGAAATGTAACAAGATGAGAATTAAAAAGTAAGATGAGATAAATATTCTCGTCTTAGCTCCCCTTTGACGGATGCTTCCATTTTGAGAGGCATCAAGTAATTAGGAAGGCTAAAATGTGTATTGCAAGTATGTTTGCAATGGTTTCATTTTTGACGAAATGCTCCCCTTGACGAGTGCTCCCTTTGAGGAGGGCGTTAAGTAACTTAGAAAAACTAAGTGAATGTATTGCAAGTTTTTGCAATGATTTGATTTGACAAAAAGGCCCCCTTGTTGAGGGTTTCAAAGTCTTCATGTGTATTTTGAAAATCTACAAAACAAAGGTTAGAAAACAAGTATAAGGTGCATTGTTTCCTGCAAATGAGATTTACATTAGTTAAAAGTGTAATTCTGTTGGACGGTTATGGCGGATCCTTCCTGTGAGGGATCTGTCTAGGCTAAATTGTAGGAACCGTGTACCGCATTCTATTAGCAGTAGATGTGTAAAAAGTGACGTAAACATCCAAATGAGTTATGTATTGTAGCACCAAACGTATTCTCATAACTATATACCATACAACATGTAGTTTCATTCAATAAAACAAGAGAAATGATACACATATCTCTAGAACTAAGAAAATGATACAAACATGTAGTAAATTTCCTAACAACTCTAAGTTGCGCCTAAGACTAGAAGAGAGCACCACTTGTGCTTATATTCCTATGTTTTAGGGACGACTAGATTTTGTTGACCTCATCAAAACATTCGAGAAGGTGATAGAACATGAAACATAATTCGTCACGTACTTCATGAACTAATCCTTTGACATGTTGACAATGAAAGAAATCATTGTCATCGCTAGGGAATGGTGGTGGTAGGAAGGGAGTGGTTTGAGGTGAAAAGTTTGATGAGGAAGGTGAAGGTTCCACAAGACCGAGGGATTTTTAGAGGCACGTTTGATGAAGTTGGAGGTGGTTTAACTAAGGGTGAAGGTGGTGGAATATGTGGCTATGGTGGAGGTAAAGAAATATCTACTTCTATATGGTCCGGTTGTTGAGTTTGGTGATTCATCATAATCCAAAATAGACCATTTGAGGGTGATGGAGAGTAGGACACGGGTGCTAGTGTGGTTTCAACACCAAAGTTTTGTGAGAAGGTTGTTGTGGCACCATTTTCTCAATTGAGGAAAATGTTGGCAATGGTGGTAGATGAGATGGCCTAGGTGGTAAGTCCTCTAAGTTGTAAAGGTGTGGGGATGAGAGTGGAGTGGTGAAAGAGATATCTCTAGGTACTATAGGTGATGGTTTAGTGGAGGTACGGGTGTTTGGCTTAGGAGGTATGGTAGTGTTTGGCAAGGGTTGTCTTGTGGGAAAAATCCTTTTGGGAGTTGGCTTGATTGGTAGAGTTGGTTGTGAAGGAGTTATCGTGTTTGAGGCTTTGATGGGTGAAGATTCGGTTGAGGAGATTTCATGAACAACCCGAGAAATTTTCTTGGGAGGTCCTTTGGTAGACGAGTTAACACTAGGGACTTTCCTCATGGTGAAATGATAGAAAGGGAATGTGTAAAAGGAAGACTTTTGTTACTGAGAATGAGTGTGTGAATGGTAATTTGGAAGTCTTAACACAAGTGGTTTATAAAGAAGGAGATTTGGCAAGTGAATTAAGGCTTAAGCCACTAAGATCCTTCAATTTGCAATGATTAGCATGCACAAGAGTCAATTATAGAGTTGTACTGATCTAGGAAGTCATTTAGGACAATGTGAAGTGTTGAGATTAACAAAGATGGTTTGAAATGATGATATCAAGTAGGATTTGTTAGTCTGTGCAGACGGTTCCAACGGATCCCTCACTTGAGGGATCCGCTAGGCTAAACCAGGGATCCGGCTCTCAGGAGCCAAGAAAAGGATTGATGAGGTTCTAGTAAGGTCTAGTACCTATGTATCTTGAGTGTTTTTAGTCTCTTCAGGTGTCTTAAATAATATGAGACTTAAATGATCAAGTGTAATGAGGGAGGGTAGCTAATGATGTCCTTTATGGAAAGATATGGAGTTTTTATGAACACCAAAGGTTAATAAAGGATGACACTAAGAATTTTGAGGGTGTCAAGTGGAGTCAAATGATCCTAAAGATAAGATGATGATCTAAGGAAAATTTAGAAAATTCCTTAAAAATTACAAGAAATGGAAAACTAGTTTTTAGACCATTTTAAGATCAAGATGACTAAAATCAATTTACTGAAATTGAGAGAAATATCAAACTAAGTGTTTTGAGATGAGAGGAACAATGTGTGAACATTGGAGCGGAAGGATGGTGAGTTTTGAAGTAATGATAAATCAAAAACACCTTGAATGTGATCTTAAGTCATCCGTAAGTGAATGTGGGATCAACTGCCTAAGGGGTTTAAGTGATCTTAATGAAACATGTTAAACTAGTTCAATAAGTTCTGGAAGGTTGGGTGGATGTAATGAATGAAAGAATATTTCTTTTGTTTGCCCGATCCCACATCATTCATTTGAGGGATCCGCTAGTTATAAGCCGTGGATCGGCATCCGGGACAGACTACTCAACAAAGCGTGCAATATTTTTCTCTATGTGTCAAATTCTGAAACTAATGATTTCTACTATAAACATACATGTATACAAGTAAAAACACATAAAGCATAGCATATAGAAGCAACCTAGTATTTCACAAAGTTACGAGCATACATTGTTTTGACAATCATAGAACATGTAAAATAACCATAAAGAAAGTCATGGAATACAATGTTTCTTTTGTTAATCTCTTCACTTCTTCTTTTTTCCCGAGTTCATGAGGAAATGAGTTAGACACTTGAACATCCCTTTTGTTTGCTTGAATTCTTTAGATTCATTTGGAAGAGTGGGAAGTTGTTCATACTAAGTCATGGGGTCGATTTGATAATTAGAAACGGGGATCAACTTCAACTTCTTCATCTTCATCCGAAGATTCTCGAGAGAGGGCGAGGCCTTTTCCCATTGATCATGAACCTTTTGGAGGGTTGTTTGGTAAGAGGTACCATAACATGGTTAGCAAGAAAATGATCATCGATATTAGGAGTAGGTTGCATTGCACTAGCATACTACCGAGACGCGGTTAGGAGCATACCATAAGGAAGAACCATTTTTCGTTTTAAACACACCTACCATTCTTTTGACAATGTAATAGGCGAGATTGAAAGTTTTTTGGTAGATGAGACAATAGATCATTTGGACAAGACACGCATTGGGATGGTCTTTGTTTCCAACCAAGCAAATGACATTTTCTCTAAGGATTTATTCCCACTTTTTGTAAATGGGAAACATCTCAAAGAGTTCCATTTGATAGGGATCACGATGGATGAGTTCTTTGTTGCGGTTATAACGAGATTGGTCGACTCTCTTTTTGAAGATAGTGTCTCGAACAACCATGGGTTCGTCAAGTGGAGTGTGATAAATAGGTTTAGAGTCTAGTGCGGGATTGAGTAGCATTGACCAATCTTTGGAAAACATACAAATTCCTTCACATGGTATGCGAAGGATTTGTGTCAATGTGTTGAGGGGTAAGATGATGCTTTGGTTGTTTCTAATGAGAGCGATTGAAATACTTTCATCATTGTTTCGGATAATCCTAACACTCTTGTAAAATTCAAGATGAAGACCGACAAACTTGTTCATTAATTTTTAGGAGACAATCAAAGTTGATTGCGTAGAAGACTTGGGGAATGTCGGTGTTTTCAAGGAAATATTCCTTAACTACATGACCTTCATGGATAAGTTGTTTTTGGGGCATTTTGAAGGTTTTGCGATCACTTTTGATAGCCCTTCTTATAGTATCTAGGAATGTAGTGAACGGTGTCATGATGGTCTTGTTGAGTAGCTTTAGGCATGTTTGATCCTAGAGAAAAAATATTCCAATTAGGTAAAATTTGTCAAGATGGGTTTATGAGTTTATTTTTTTATTAACAATGCCGTTTTGAAAATCCTTGATTATGTAGAACCTTTTTGTATGGAAAACAATTTTACAATAAACAAGTTCCCAATTGGTGATGTAAAAAATTGAGACCAATTAAAAGTTTTAAGACCATAAACCCTAGAATGGAGATGATGATGAATAGAAAATATGAGTTTAATTACTTACAATGATGTTTAGGTTTGAGATGCTTGAGAGTATGGAGCCCTAGGATGATTGGAACTGAGATTAGGTCGTTCTATGCTTTTAGGAAGAGTTAAAATGGATTGTTTTGGGTTATAAAATGAGTCTCCTGTTGTCTCATTTAATTCCCTCGGATCCCTTGTTTGAGGAATTCGCAAGTACAACTCGTGGGATCCGCCTGCAGACAAATATTGGAATGTTTTGGATTATTCTTTCATTTGTAACAAGTTATACAATAACTTATTTTTGAGAAGAAATTGAATTAGGTTTTGATTATATTCCTATTTGAATAGACGCTGGCTAAGATGTTTTGAAAGAAAGGAAAATTGTTTATCGAATGATGGTGGATCAAGACTTTAACTATCAATAATTTATTTTTGTGATGACGGCATAGGTTTGACGAACTTACAAGTGCTTAAGAGAATCAAAGAATACTATTCCTGATGATGTGTTAGGATAGAACGTAGTGAAGAGAGACTTTTTAGAAACTTGCGACTTTGATGTTAAACTTATTATATATATATATGTGTGTGTATATATATATATATATATATATATATATATATATATATATATATAGTGTAAATTGTTACTAGTGGTAAAAGGTATAGGAAGGATTTATAACCATTAGATATATGAATACAAAATATATTAATGGATGAGATTTAATTGGGTTATTAATGACAATTTAATAATTTTAGTGGGTCATTATATATCATTATAAACTTAAAAGGATATCATGGTCTTTACCATTTGCCTATCAAATATTAAAACGTTTAATTCATATTTTAAAATTTTACCCATATTCAAATTTAATGCCAACATTCATGTTTAATTCAATGACACATTAATTCAAAATTTTAAAACATTTTTTTTATGGTTTCTTATTAATGAAACAGTATAAATCCTCAAACTAATTAAAAAATAAAAAGTTTATTTATGACACACTTAATTTTAGGGCATTTTAGTGACACGCTATGTTTATGACACATTTTTATGACGCATTTTTAGTGACAAACTAAGCCTTTTGACACACTTAGTTTTATAATATATTTCTAGTGACACGCAAAGTTTTTGACGATTTTGACACACACAAACATGATCAATCCTTAAACACTAATTTTTATGACACATTGTTTGTAACAAACCAAGCCTTTTGACACACTTAGTTTCATAATATATTTCTAGTGACACACAAAGTTTTTGACATATTTTTTGTGACACTTAGTCTTGTGATACATTTATAATGACACACTAATTTTTATCGACAATTTAAAATGTGACACACTTAGTTTCATGATACATTTATAGTGACGTACTAATTGTTGGGACACATAAACTTTAATACTTTGACAAAACACGTAAAAAAGTTTAATACATAATCTTAAAACATCAACATTATAAAATATTATAAAAGTGACACGCAAAACTGAATTGACACACAACAAAAAAAAATTTGATTATGCGATGCATTAAATATTGCCAAACTCAAAGAGTAAAAACTAAATAAAAAGTAACAAGCAATGGTTTGAATCATGTGCAGAGAATTAACGAGCCATGGTTTTAAATGTGAAACTGAATATTAAAAGTTTTTAACGCATAAGAGAGTGTCAAAGAATACTAGTCTCTATTTTAATGCATAAAAGATTTAATACCCATAATACCCTTTAATACTTAATTATCAAAATGTTACATTTTTACCCTTTTTATCCTTTTTATCTTTACATACTTTCTATTTGATCCAACCTCTATATATATATATATATATATATATATATATATATATATATATATATATATATATATATATATATATATATATATATATATATATATATATATATATATATATATATATATATATATAGTTCCATTGAGAAGGTTTTTTTTGAGAAGATGAGAAATTCGTTTGAGCAAATAGATTCATGTTTTTATTTGATTCACAAGTAAACATCATTTTATGGTGAATCGAATCTATAAATCAAAAATTTGATTCACAAATAATTGTTAAAATCGAGTTATGATGACGATTCATTAAATTTATACAGATGATTCAGTATTCTACATATATCGCAAAATCGTGAGATTTTTAACATTAAAATGAGTTTTACGCTTGAAAAACATGAATCAAAGTTAAAAATCTATCGTTTTTGAAAACCTTCTCAATCTTCTCAAAATAAAAACCTTCTCAATCAATCCGGATCTATCTCTATATATTATATATAACAGGAGGCATTTGGCATTAATGTCACCTCAATGCCACCTCAATGCCCTTTAATTGTTTTTAGTGCCATGTCATCACATTAGTCCACCTAAGCTATTAATATTTTTATTAAATTTCGTTTTTAATATTCATGTATATTAATATTTTTATTAAATTTCGTTTTTAATATTCATGTATTTTTTTTTTATTAATTTTCGAAAATTGTTTATAAAAAATGAGCCTTGCAAGGATTCGAACCTGGGTCTGTTAGTTTATAAACAAACATGATTACCACTAGATCAACACAATTTTTTGATTATAACTTGGAAAACCAAATTTATAAATCTCTACAACCAATCATTGACCATTTTGATTAGTTTGAAAAGGAATGTATTTATCTACAAATATTATATTAAGTAATTATCTTTTTTAAAACTTATTATACATATCTTTTCCTTAAATATAGTTTCACAATATAGCATCACATACATACAGAAAAAGATACTTTTCCTCAAAACCCTAATGGTGATCACCACAAGTCACTCCATAATAATTCGGTTGGTTATTTAATTTTTTTTGTATCAATCATGTTGTAATGTCTCAACTGTTTTGAAACTAAAATACTATATCACAACAGCTTTTAAACTATTTTTTATTGCTTTTACTTTCTGGACAAAGTTCCTATGTGTTTTATGAGTCAACATGGTTTTAATTTTATAAGTATTTTCTACGTATTGTTGAATCGTAAGTTCTATTTTTATTGAATCATACGTATCTATTTTTAAATGAATTATATATCTCATAGATTTTATATCGTCATGAAAATGTGATTTATATGAACATTTTTTGTAAACATATATCTCTATTTAAAACTTAATTTTATGAGAGATTCTTTACTTCTCTGTTCATATATTCTAAGGCTCAATTGGTGACAAATGCACAAACAGAGCACTCAAGAATTTTAAGGTATAGAAATTCTCGAGGCCTAACTGACATATGCACAACATCATAACATAATTATTAAAAGTATAGTTTCTTAATCTTCATGTTTGATAAATTAAATCTGTAAGAGGTTATATATGTTGTCTTGAAGTGTGGTTGAAATCAAATGCATAAACCAGAGGTTGAAGTTAAACATTAGGGACGTTGCATTGAATAGTGTCTCCACATAGATAAGAAAAACCTCCAACGCCACCTGATCGCCTTCTTAAATACTTGATTTTACAAGGTTTTGGGACTGTTTACTTCAATCCACAACTCAATGATGAACAAAATCTTTTGTTACGTGTTTCTTGTGGGATCACCACAAAACCAAAAAGATCATGTCATCCATAATAATACATCAGACCTCAATTACGAAGCTTGATAGGTATGATACGCCAAGGATATTTACACTTATAAGAATCCCTACAACAAATTATTTACCATACCATACGGTATTTTTTTTTCCAAACCCCTAATATCACTCATTCATCTCATCACACACACGATGTTTTTTTCTTTTCCTGATTTGATGTGCAGTTATTCGTCTTCTTTGTTGGTAATATATGTATCCGTATGTTGTTTATAAAAGAAGTCCTAAAAACAAATAGGTTGCCATGATTTTTTAGTATATCACACAGGAACAATGCACACATAATGACTATATGGATATGTAAAATCGAAAACAAGAACACAAGATTTATGTGGTTGAGCCGACACTATGATCAACCTAATCCATCATTAGCGAGTGAATATTATTGTATGAGATTATGGTTTTACATAGTAGACACATTTATGAAAAAAAAATTAAGTTAGATTCCCATATGGGCTTAGGCTCCCTTGGACTCGCAGTGCAAGTGGCAAATGCTAGATCATCTTTCTCATATTGTGTAAATAAGTGAAGGAAAGTGTGTCATTTGATCGATATCGGCCTCGATTTGTTGCCGCTGAAAAGTTAATGACATACACAATTACACAAATGGCAAATCAAATGCACATGATAACTAAGCTTATACGCGGCTAGGCTCATTTAAATAGGTGATGGTATTATAATTTTATCCCCGCAGAGAGGTTAGCCTGAAAATTTCTTTAAGGCTTGTCTAGAAACATTCAACTTCATTTCACAATGCCCTTTTCTTCTAATCGATGAAAGTTAACTGCATAAGTGTAGCTTAGTTTATGAAGTAACTTTTCTCTGATTTAGTTGTATAATGATGTTTTCAAGGATGGTTTCGATTAATAAATGATACGTGAATTAAATTTTATGTTAGAGCCTTGATTACTGCTTTACATTTCCTTTAATATCAATCCAAATATCTCTTTGTATTACCTATATATTTCTAATGATGATATTTTTTAGTCAATCACCGATGACCTGAACATATGCCTCTCCTTTTCCTGTTGTTGCACTATGGTAAAATCATTCGAAGGTTTTAGAGTTACCGTGTCCGCTCTCGAGTTTTACTGATGTAATTTTATACCCGGTTTTAGCCCGAAGGAAACCAATTGTATTCCGATGCTTTTACAACATATTTTGCGGTGACAAAGAAAGTTCAGCACACAAATAATGGGTTGTTGTCTGGTGTATGATATGTTTATACGGGTATACAATTACAACACAATGGATAAAGTCAAAGTATTCGAGGCACATAATCGATTATATCCGTTGTGTGTCGTTCACCCTACAATCGCCATATGTATTGTCCTCATCCGATGACATGCTTATAAAGCTTTGGGACTGGGAGAAGAATTGGTTTTGTACTCAAATATTCAAGGGTCATTCTCATTATGTTATGAACGTTACAATTAATCCCAAAGAAACCAATACATTCGCAAGTGCTTCACTTGATCGTACTATAAAGGTAATCTTACAAACGCTCACTAGATACTACCAAGAACTAACAATGGCCAGTATAAACATATTACAAGGGAGGTTAATGCACTATTATCTTTCATTTTTTAGATTTGGAATCTTGGTTCACCTGATCCTAATTTCACATCGATGATCTCAAAGGAGTGACTTCTGTTGATTACTTTACTGGTGGCGATAAACCTTATCTTATTACTAGATCAGATGATCACACTACTAAGGTCTGTGGCCTTCCACTTTTCCACTTATGTAGTTATGTGTATGGATTTCTGCAGTGTGTATCTTATGTTATAAATACTTTGTAAACAAGTATGGGATTATCAAACTAAAACTAATGTCCAGACTCTATAAGGTCACACACACAATGTTTCTGCTGTATGCTTCCACCCAGAGCTTCCAATAATAATGTGTTCGAGGATGGTATCTGACGATATGGCATTCAACCACTTACAGGTAAGGTCGTGGTTTATGAGGTTATAGTTAATCGTTTTCATAGTCATTTTTCTTCTTAACTAGGATCGTAACCTAAAGGATTGCATGTTGTAGTTTATAAATTAGAAAATGAAGTGAATTTTTTCTGTCTACCGTCATTTCTTAATTATGTATATTGGTACTGGCGCATATGGCATAACAGTGAGATTATTCAGACTGATTGATATCTGTTATCGGACATGTGTACTCTGTCACAGGGAGAGATATGAAGTGGTAAAGAAAGGAAAACAATGGAGGAAGGCACGTGGAAAGAAAACTGGAAAGTTCATCATCGGACCACAAGGACCGATGAGGAAACCTTCCGGCTACCGCCACAACCACCTTCTCCATGGAGGTTTTGATAATGAGGTCCCCGATCTCTCCAAATATTGCTCCCATCCTTCAGGTTGCAACAGAGATCAAAGTGACAGACCTCGCATTGCTTATCTCTAACTACTCTTCTTTTGTCACCGCTTCATTTGAGACTTGGATCCAATCTCTTAGATCATAACTATAACTATAATTGTTTTATCAAGAAAATAATTGTTATGTGGTATGCTTTTCTCCGTGTTTGATAAAGGTCGAACTATGCATTTGATAAAGCGACATGTTGGATCAAAGCTCCAATGGTCGTGGTGTTCGACATTTAAAAGCTCTTCTTCAACGTTTAGAGAGGGTATGGAAATTATGCCTTTAAGCTCTTTGACTTATTTTAATATTTATATTAATCATCATTTCTTTATACATTAGTTAACTTTTTGATACTTGTCTCAACATACTTAACCAATCATTCATATATCTGAGGATACCATTAGCCAGATATACGACACATTATCTATGGAACAACTTTCTATTAAATACATAAATCATAACAGGTTAAAAGTTGCCAAAATATCATGTTTTACGACTTTGAAAATATATGAGCTATTGATAAACAAAGATGATAACCTATGAATCCATGTAGTAGAAAAGTGTTGAAGACTTGATCAATGTAACTAATTTCTGGATATTTGATTTGGTCTTTTTGTGATAAACTTCGCTTCAGCCATTAATAATTTGTCTTTGCTAACATTTAAAATTACATAACATGTTCTATAGACCGAATTAACTCATCTCATCCATGAACTTGCTTCCATTAGGTATTAGGGCACACAAGCCTCTCAGCTAATTTGGATTTACATTTAGCATATTGATACAATCATCGGCCCAATTTGTTACTATCCGTGTTGATTTTGAAAGAAAAATCAACTGAATTGGAATGTGTCACGTGACGATGCCATAAGTATAGATGCTCGTGTTAAAAAGACGATTGGGAAATTGAAAGTTTCTACAAACAATATTATGAAAAATATGTCAAGGCACTCGATCAGGGAGATAAAGCGATAGATAATTAGCCGTGCATAGTTGTGATTTTGAAAAAATATAGTAATGATTATGTGAAGAATGATTTACTTATACGTATTTTTTGCTTAATGTCTTTATTACCAGAGCCCAACTTGGAAAAGCATACCAAGTGGCCTGAGTGCCAAGTCCTTTGTGCTGTTAACAAGTCCAAAAGTCGGACGAAGTTCCTGCGATGTCAGCCCTCGCTTTTTATTAGAACTGTTATTTTGTATTTTTATTTATTACTCAATGTATGTGATATTTTTATGCATAGATCATTGCATCAGCTAGAGAATTTGAGGCAAAGCAGGTGATATATGCTCCCTACAACATTCTGCCTCGATTCGGCTGGGGAATCACAGGCATCATGCGTTCAAAGAGGTAGCCACACCTTCTATTAAATTATCTATGAAATATGTAGCACGGCACTCGATAGGGGAAATTTCACTTTTATTCATTTATCTATCTCTGTGGAAATGCAATTAAGGCAAAGCAGTCTCGCCATCGAATATGGCTTAAATCACCCTCTCTTGATCAACACCAGCAAAAATCAGGAGAACTGGATCTTCTTGATTGGCTAAGGCCATGTTTGGGTTTCGCATGTAGTTTTCGAATAACTCTATCAATTGAAGATAGTGTCATCTTATGTCATGTTGTTTGAATTTTTATTTTCCAGAAAGACAATGTAAGGAACCAGAGGGAGCATTTGATAATGCAACTTCCCATCCTCAAGCAAAGTTGATGCCTAAACCTGAACCGAGTAACAAGGCATGAACCTCATGTAAAACTTGCTTCTATTTATATTGACCGAACTTTCTTGACTTTGCAATGGTTTATTTATATTATATGTCAAAGGCTATTTCCCATATGATAGAGATTCAAGAGATTCCATATAACAAGTAGTTATACAAATATATTTTTTATAATTTACACACCTGTAATGTAGGTCACTTTGTAACTTGTACATAATGGGTGAGCTCGTGATTGATGTATTCAAATGTATCAGCAGTATTCGTATTCCTTGCTTATATATTATTAGCATGTTTTACTTAAATACTACATTCATGTAAATTTCAATTGGTAATCCA
Source organism: Chrysanthemum makinoi (assembly GCA_910596185.1). Lineage (NCBI taxonomy): Eukaryota > Viridiplantae > Streptophyta > Magnoliopsida > Asterales > Asteraceae > Chrysanthemum > Chrysanthemum makinoi. Next base: position 171,531,739 of record OU343223.1, read on the forward strand.
TCTTTAAGGTGTTAAGTACAGTGTTATTGAATAATGCACAGGTTCAACATACGCAGGCTGATCAGGTATTTAAAAAGTATGTGTTTCAAACACTCAAACTTAGTCTTGCAAAATCTGTTTAGCTATAACACGTCAAATATAGGTCATATTTCATTCTTACATACTTAATACTATGTACCATGTTTGAATTATTCTCACTGTACGCCACTTTTGCACTGTAGTTAACAACTTACCTATGTGATGCTCCTAATCTACGACAACCTTCATCGTCAATGACATGTTAGCCTCAAATGGATGGCATGATAGGTCCATCTCTCATGTGGTTAATGGAGTCCAGACTCCCATGTTACTTCCTTCCCATGGTAATGAACTTTTGAAACGGTAAGTTTCATTTGAAATATTACCTTTCATGTTACTTGAATGCCAAGTGAGAAAGTGAATGGATAATAGTTTAACACACGACCTGCCTAAATTGATAAATGGTTGTTCAATTATCACCAATACATTGTATAAAGAGGCTATACAAAGGATTGGAAAGGCATGCTTTCTTAATTTATTCATTGGCACTTTTCCAAATTTTTACACACCTTCTTTTGCTATAGTAAAATATTACAATACTTATATAATTATAATATCATTATAGGGCTTTGAAATCTAGTATATATATATATATATATATATGCATGGTTTTTATAGAGATATTTATGAAAGAGAAGCATATATCATCATTTTATCCGCATATGATTACTACATGTATACAACAATTAGTTGTAGGTAAGAGAACATACCTTTGCTCTATTCTATTTTTTTGGTTAGTAGAAACCATAGACCCAAAATACTTCATGAGATTTTAAAGTAATCCTTTGTACTTTGTGAACGTAGGTTATGATTATTCTTGGGTTCTTCCTTGGATGTTGATTTCATTTTTCTTTGGAAAGAATGATGTCTTTGGAAGAATCCTAGCATGAATATTTCTTAAAGAGAAAGTGTTAGAATGATCTAACGCTATCCAACATTTTGTTAAAACAAAAAATATTTCTAAAACATGAACTTTTGTTTTAAGAAATTTCCTTCTTTGTTGTTTTCAAACATACACGGATCGTATCAAGTTTTTAAAGTACAATATACTCTAAGAAACTTGGTAACGAAGCCTCATGCCAATTGTGGAAAACTAGGGGGGGTTGAATAGTTTTACCGAATAAAACTTCGTTTTAAGATATTTAGATCGACTTATGTCAATCTATTTGGTATGTGTGTTGGATATTGATAGATGAGCATATAAGTAAGTAATGTAAAAGATAAAGAGTAAAGAAACACAAAACCACAACACGAGAATTTATAGTGGTTCGTCTACAAGGACACCCCTGAGTACCCCACTCGAGAGTTTGTAAGCACTACACAACACAAGCTCCTTAATGTGGCGGAGAAGCCTTCATAACTTCGCCTACTCTTTATCCGGTACTAGGCTAGACACCGAGTTCTTCCACGAGGTAGAACCTAACCTATCACAACGTCGCCTACACTTTATCCGGTACAAGGTAGATACCGAGTTCCATTACAAAGGAGGAACTACTACCCAACACTACACCACAACACAACTACCCTAAAGGAGACACAATCCTTGTTACAACACTAGAAGGATATCAATATCCTTTAACCCAAACTATCTAACTTGTACATCGATGCACCATATCGAACGTGACCTTTGGCACCATTCACTAATGCCTTCAACACGACCCTTCAGACCTTTCACTACGCCTTCAACACAACACTTCTATGGAGGGAGGAAAGAACTATCAACAAGATGCACTTCGGGTCTTGATGATGAGAAGCTTAGCAACTCATGACTTGAGCTTGCACGTCTTCAAGAGGTGGTGATCTCGCCATTAAGAGGAACCTAGAGAATCACACAAACATAAAACTACATAGAATGATCCTTTGGATATGTGGTTAGTGAGGTTAGAATACTGAGAGAAAGTCTATCTAAGAGTGGTGGTGAGCAAGAGAGAAATGGCTCACTATTTATAGACAAAACATGTCTCATCGTCCCACGGTTCCTACGGATTCTCACCGAGGATCCGCTAGTGCAAAACCCGATCCGCTACTGGGTCAGTTTAGTCCGGATTTCTGGTTTCAAACCGGGTTATGGGTATTCGATTATGAATCCCCAACAAGATGCAATGTACCTAGTCATTGGGTTATGAATCTTGGGTCATGGGTCATGGACTGTGGGTCATGGATCATGGATAATACCCAACATGACTTCATGCATGATGTCATGCAATGGGTCATGAGTTATGGATCATGTTCCATCGGTATAGATTGTGGACTTTGGTTTTTACCCAACAAAATTCATTGTATCTAGTCAATGGATCATGGGTCATGGGTCATGGGTTATGGACTTAGGTTTTTACCCATTACTTACCCATTACAACATATACAAAGTACATATACATTCTTGTAAATTGTTATACATATGCATTTCTATAAGATGTAAACAATATTACTTGTTAGTGTTTTATAAAAATGTCTCTAGTTTTATATAACTTGTTTACTAAACATGTTTTGATATAGTTTTAATATGTTTAGTAAAAGTGTGTTAGTAAACTATTGGCTCAAACCTTTTATGTATTTTATTTGTTTCGTTAAAATGATTTTACGTTTTTTATCAACAAAACATTAGAAGATCGTAAAATATAAATAAAAGTTTTTATGGCTTATTTGTATTAACAAAAATTGTCAACCAAAGCTCAATGAACGCCTCAATAACCTTCAATGTTCCTATATGATTAATCATCTCTCTTACATCACTGTCTGTTACTAAGGGTCTAAGGCCATCATCAAAACTAGTGTTAGGGATTCTAAAATGATAAAACATAACTTCCTCTTTATAACCTAACAATCGTAGCATGTCACTAAGTTCTAGAATAGACCATTCATCAGCATCAACCCAATCAAACCAATTTACCTTACCATTTAAGTAGCGTTTTGCAGACCCCATAATGAAAAAACCACCATGGTTTATCTCCAATGTGAAAAGAGTAGGGTTCTTCGTTCATGTTCAAAGGTACAATGAATTTTGTTGGGTAAAAACCAAAGTCCACAACCCATACCCATGGAGCATGATCCATAACTCATGACCCATTGCATGACATCATGCATGAAGTCATGTTGGGTATTATCCATGATCCATGACCCACAGTCCATGACCCATGACCCAAGATTCATAACCCAATGACTAGGTACATTACATCTTGTTGGGGATTCATAATCAAATACCCGTAACCCATAACCCGGTTTGCAACCTGAAATCCGGACTAAATTGACCCGAGCCGGATCCCTGGTTTTGCACTAGCCGGATCCTCTAGTGAGGGATCTGTGGGAACCGTGGAATAGTAGACAAGTTTTGTCTATAAATAGTGAGTCATTTCTCCCTTGCTCACTACCACTTCACATATATAGTCTCCCAGTATTCTAACATCTCTAACCTCTGATCCAAAGGATCATTCTATGTAGTTTTATGTTTGTGTGATTCTCTAGGTTCCTCTTAAAGATGAGATCACCACCTCTTGAAGACGTGCAAGCTCAAGTCATGAGTTGCTAAGCTTTGTCATCATCAAGACCACTGAAGTGCATCTTGTTGATAGTTCTTTCCTCCCTCTATAGAAGTGTTGTGTTGAAGGCATTAGTGAAAGGTGCCAAGGATAATGTTGAAGGCATTAGTGAAAGGTGCCAAAGGTGTACAATCGATATGGTGCATCGATGTACAAGTTAGATAGTTTGGGTTAAAGGATGTTGATATCCTTCTAGTGTTGTAACAAGGAGTGTGTCTCCTTTAGGGTAGTTGTGTTGTGGTGTAGTGTTGGGTAGTAGTTCCTCCTTTGTAATGGAACTCGTTATCTAGCCTTGTACCGGATAAAGTGTAGGCGATGTTGTGATAGGTTTAGTTCTGCCTCTTGGAAGAACTCGGTGTCTAGCCTTGTACTGGATAAAGAGTAGGTGACGTTGTGAAGGATTCTCCGCCAAATTAAGGAGCTTGTGTTGTGTAGTGCTTACAAACTCTCGAGTGGGTACTCGGGAGTGGATTAGGTGATACTCGCACAACGCGCTTGGGGTCAAAGGAACTTCCGTTTCGTCGAGAAAGTTTTTCAACACCCTAGGCAGTGAACCTAATCGTTGTAGTGTAGTATTAGGGTAAGCATCGGGAATTGATATCGTTCTCTAGGGGAATAGTAATGCTAGTGATAAATTACTACGCTAAGGTTGGGGTTGAGGAAGATTATTTTTATCTTTTTTTATATTTTTTTAGAAAATTAAAAGGTACGAATCTCGGGTATTGGATTTGGGGGGTTGGTATTTCTACCGATTACTCTACTTATCTAATTATCTAATTAACTAAGCTAAGGTGAGTGTAGTCTACGTCTATTGTTGTGTGCTCGTATGATGATTTAAAGATGTGTTTACCTAGATGTCTGTTACTCCCTAGTTATCACCTATTGATGGTTGAATTGTCACGTCCTTATTCTTAACGCGTTGTGTCTTCTAAGGTTGTAGGGTATGTGTTTTTCCCTAACTCTTTGAGACTACCTTAAGGTTATTGCCTACAAAATCTCTAGGATTCATAAACTAACTCTAAGGTTATCTTTGGATGTTTTGCCTACAATAACTCTAGGAGATTATAAACTAATGTTCACAAAGATTACTCAAGCATTAAAACACAACGAATGACCTATCGCAATACTAGGTCAATCACAATTAAGATAAGAGACAACCCCAGTAACATAATGGATTTCACAAACACATCAAACCATGATACTAAGTGGCGAATACTATAGGTTTTAGAGAGAGAAAGGTTAGAGGTTTAGGGAACTTAGAAAGAAAAAGTAAAATCTTATTATGAGCTCCAACCCTCTACCTTGGGAGGTAGAGGGTATTTATAGTATCATACATAAAACGCCACCAACGGGTCTGGATCAGCATACATTGGGTAAAGACCCGTCCGTCCTCCACGGTGTTACTAAACTAAATACTAACTAACATTAAATAACTATTACACGAAGCTTTCTAACGACATATACTTGAGGTGACCGACACTTTAATAACTGGATTTACTAAATCCTAACAATCTCCCCTAAGGGAGGTCACCTCAAATTACATTGAATAAACATCTTACATTAAGATTGTTCTTGGATTCTTGTTAAAGTTCTTTGCTCAATCCGTAGTATTTGATTCTTAATGTTTTACATGTTTGGTTAATCCGAGTGGAGGTCTTTAATGATCCACGGATAATGAGTTTTGAGCTAGCTTTGAGATCATCGCTACCATAAATCCTGACTCTTCCTTTGGTAGTGTTGACATTATGTGAAGTTGTGACATTGGACCGACATGCTCACATTCTAGATCATGATTTCTTCTCATCGAGCAGAAGCCTTATAGTTGATTCATGATATTTGCAGCAGCGTAGTAGAAGCATGGAGTGAAAATATCAGAGTCGTTGATGCACTTATCATGATTTCTTTAGAAATGAATGTGTTGTGTGAGCATGCGGCTATGGATTGACCTCTCCATTCGATCAGCTGCAAACGGGTGCACCCGCATACAACAGTTAGCAATACGCACGCAGTGTCTTTGATCACTTTGAATTGAGGCACGTCACCCACGGTTCCCATTGATCGTACAAAGTACTGCCTGTGATAAGGTATAATTCAAGAATCTCCTTGACAGGGTTTCGTGAGTGCTCTAGCCGTTCTCAAACTGGAACGTCTCAAAGAAGACAACACGGAGTGAGTGAACCAGCGAATTGAGATTCACTGATTGATGAAAAGAGATTTGAAAAAAAATCGTTTACTGCACAATATAAAGTGTTTTTTTTGCAATACAACGAACGTTTTAAGAAAAATCAGTTATCAATCGTAAACACCTTTTATTTTGAAATATTAGTACACAGTCGATATGCTAGAGAAAAGAATTTTAAGCACAACGACCGGTTTTTCAAAGTTATCCGTCAATCCATTTCCTGGACCAAGGTTGATTCAATAATGAATAGCCCCATTGTTTCAATCCAGTTGTCACATGTTTGATCTATTGGATAGATCTCACATGCCACCTACCAAGAGCTTGTTTGATGTTGGCTCTAGAAGGGTTTCCATCTTCATTGTGAATATGTTTGCATATCACTCAGATGTTCTGGCAATACCACAAGGATAATGCGTAGGACTGTTAAAATATAATCTCTTTTTCCACATTGTGTGAAGCAGAGAGTCTTCATTGACAGTGTCCTAATGAGATTTATTGATGATCTCGGGGCTCTAGACTCAATTTGTGCACATTTGGTTCCTATGCCGGAGACTAGGGAGAGGGTCTTCTCCTTCAATGTCAACGATCTCTATGAGAAAGTTGATAGATAATGTAGGTTCCCCGTGAGAATGAAACAAGTCCTTTTAAGAGAGACTTGAGTAGCTTGGGAAGTTGTAGTGCAGTGCGCCACTGGGTCCATGACGTCTTGTCATCAATACCAGTGTTACCTTAGTAGACACTAGTAGCATATGTATTGAACCCGTTTCTGCCCTAAGGTTGAATTAATGGAGGGCTATTTCTTTTCACCCTTTTCACATTTGATTCTTTTTCATTCTTCAACCCCTTCAGTGCTTACCGAGACTTCATTACTAGAACCTTGTTGGGTTTATTCCAGACTAGCTCAGTCTTAGTTCGCACTCTTCCCATTTCTCACTTTTCTCCTTTTTTCATCATACCTAAGGACTTCTACACTATCTTGTGGATTGTCCTGGGTAGATCCCTCCTGCTCAAGGGATCATGGGAACGAGTACCTAACCTAACCATCCTTATATCACCATACATAAAGTAAATTTGGTCGGTCTTTTTGGTATTGTTCTACTGCCATTGGAACCAATTGAAAACCATTTGAAAATCAATCTAGATACTTATATATATTATCAAAACATTTTGTACTGAATTGTTTTGATATTTTAGAAAAAGAGCTTCCCTCAACATGTGCATCGTGTATTTGAAATCGTTTTGGCACATGGAGGCAAGAGGAAGAATTCAATTCATTGATTAATCATTTTCTAAAAATATCGATATCACCTTCCCGATCAAGATTAGTATTTTTCATACTTGGTTAAAGATATTTTTGGGAAAGGATGTTGTTTTCAAAAGTTGCTCCCTCAATATGTGCATCGAGATTCAAAGTGTTTTGCACATATTAAAACCCGCATTGAAACAAATCAATCACGTTTCAATCCTTTTTGGTTTGATATAGATGCCCCCCCTTAACATGTGCATGGAAAACTTGAAATCGTTTGGCACATGTAGGGAGGAGAGCTTGCTAATCACTTGTAAAACCATTTATCGAATTATCAGTTTAAATCCAATTTAAATCACAAATTCTCCCCCGATCACAATTTTCAAGTCATTTAAGATTTGTGATCTCTATAGATTTAAATTGATTTTGAAAGCTTTTGAGGAGAATTGTGACTTGCTTATGAAAACATTTAACCGATAAGGATCAAATCTGAGACTTTAAACTCCAATGATTAAACATGCTTGAGTATCTTTTGAAAACATGACATAAGCCTTGGTCTGAACCAATTATATGATAAATAACCTTTTGATTTAATTGAAATCATTCTCCCCCTCAATCCATGACATAAGTTGTTGATTGAGAGATAGAGATTTTGACAAATGTCAAGTCCAGATGATTTTCAAAAATTGAGTCCGAGTTATGTTTATTAGTTTTTATTTAGATAACAAATATTTTTCAGAATAATTTATAGAAGGAAAAATATTTGTTAAGGAAACATTTGTCTTTTTGGTAACAAACATTTGTTTTAGAATCGCATGAGATTTGAAAAATAAGATAAAGTAGGGCTCTGTTCTTTCTTTTTAAAAAAACGGGGTATAGTCTGAAATGACTATAAACCTTTTGTTTATCTTTCTCTCAAATTTTATTTTTATTTTTTTATTTTTTAATATGTACATTCGAACTTCATCTAAAGATCCGTGTCACTCTTTGAATGACAACACAAAGACCGTGGATGAAATCGAATAAAAGAAAAGATGGGAAAAATATTTTTAGCTTTTTCAAAGATTTTCTGATTTTTTATGGAATTTTTGAAATTTTATATTTTTCTATTTTCTTTTGTGGGATTTATAAATTTGTATTTTGCTTTTTGAATAAGTATTTACAGATGAAGAAAAACTTTTACTCCTCGTCTTCCTCTTGAAGACGTTTGAGTGTTTCCTGTTGTAGACTCTTTAGACCAAGTCGTGGAAGTATAAACTCAAAACGTTCTCTAGGAAGAGCTTTGGTGAAGATGTCTCGCTAACCGGTATCTCACAAAATAAAGTTCTACCACACCTTTTTCCACTTGTTCCCCGATGAAATGATGTCGAATGTCGATATGCTTTGCTCTTGAATGTTGAACGTTCTTGCATGAGAGAGCAATGGCACTTTTGTTATCACAATACCTAGGGATTTTGTTGAATTCAAAGCCATAGTCAGATAATTGGGATCTCATCCATAGGATTTGAGCACAACAAGATGACATGGCTATGTATTCGGCCTCCGTAGAGGAAATAGAAGTACTCATTTGTTTCTTTGAAGACCAACTCACAAGCTTATCACCCAAAAACTAAGCACCTCCCGATGTGCTTCTTCGACGTATCTTGACATCCTGCATGGTCAGATCTCATAGGCTGTTAGTTACATACCGGTGTCCTTCGGGTACCAAAGTCCCATGTTGATGGTTCCTTGGAGATACCGAAAGACCCGTTTAACCGCTTCAAGGTGCTTTTTGGTAGGCTTAGCCTGTATCTAGCACGCATGCATACAACGAATAGAATGTCTAGTCTACTGGCAGTAAGGTACATCAGGGACCCAATCATACTACGATATTTAGTCTGGTCAACCGTGATCCCTGAGAGGTCCTCATCCAATTTAGTACGCTCCACCATGGGAGTGTCAACAGGGTCACAAGAATCAAATCCAAATTTCTTTAAAATCTCATTTGCATATTTAGATTGATTGATAAAAATGCCTCCGGGCCTTTGTGAAATTTGTAATCCCAAGAAAAATGACATTTGTCCCATCATTGACATTTGAAATTTGGAGCCCATCTCCTTAGAAAACGGTCACATTCATTGGGTCAGTCGAGGTAAAAATAATATCATCAACATAGATTTGAACGTGAATTAAGTGTTTGCCTGACTTTCTGGTGAACAATGTCGGATCAATCTCCTTTGTCAATCCAGTAGATAGAAGAAACTTTGATAGCGTATCGCACCATGCCCTGGAGCTTGCTTCAAACCGTAAAGAGCCTACTTCAAGCGATAGACATGAGTAGGATGCTCTGGATTCACAAAACCTTCAGTTGGGTGACGATATGACTTCTTTAAGATCTCCGTTAAGAAAAGCCGTCTTTACATCCATCCGATAGACTACCATGTTCTTACTTGCGTTAGCCAGAAGATTCTGATTGCCTCGATACGCGTAACCTGAGCAAATGATTCTTCAAAGTCAATACCCTCCTCTTGACGGTATCCTTTGCAACTAATCGAACCTTGTTCTTTAACACATCACCATGCTCATCAAGTTTTACTTTGAAGATCCACTTTAGAGCAATGATCATAGCACGCGAGAGTACTAATTCCCATACATCTAGATGATCGAACTCATGTATTTCTTCTTGCATGGCATTGAACCAGCTGTCATTCATGGCGTTTTAACGTCTTTTGGTTCGATCTTAGATAGTACGGAGTTGAAGAAGCACCATAAAGCATCAGTTGCAAGTTGTTTACGAGTGGATACTGGACGAGAGGGGTTTCCAATGATGTTGTCCAATGGATGGTCATGTGTCCATTTTCTAAGGTGTTCGTGTGGTTGTTGTTGAGGAACTAAGTAGCGTGAGTCGTTCCCTCGATGAAGATGGTTCGATGATGGTTCAGAGCAAATATGTTCTCAAATGGAGCATCTCTGGGAGTAGCAAAGGGGTTATCTCCATCATAGGAGCCGTAAACAATTCAATGATGTACACTCGATGATTGAGGATTTGATGATGACTGAAAGTGATCAGAATAGGCGCTTCTTGACAAATGACATAGAAACTGGGGTTATCTACGTTGACAGGGATAGAGCAGCCTCTGTGATGCATTTGATGATCATTAGCAATAGGTTCATAGTATTCATCAAACATCGGATCAAACAATTTCTTCAAATCATCTTCAGGGGGTACATATGGAGTTGCTGGTGAGGGATTTTGTACAAGAGAAGAGAACTAATGGGACTACTTGATGAAGGTTGTGATGCGTCCGTAACTTGATTGTCCGGAGCCATTTGCCCGCAGACATCGAACGTGACGTAAATAGTTTCCATGATATCTCGAGTTCTTTTGTTGTAGATTTGGTAACCCTTCTTGTTTGATGCATAACCCAAAAAATTCCAATGTCCGCCTTTAACTCTAATTTACCTAAATCTTGACCGTCATTCATTGGATAGCATAAAGCACCAAATACATGAAGGTAGGAGAGATAAGGTTTCGTTATTGACAAGTTCAGTATGGAGTTTTTCCATGAGTGGTGTGTATGAGGGAACGATTTTGGTGTAGCAAGCAGGGCAATGGCTTCACCAAGGAAACATTGGAACCTTTGAATAAATTAGCATAGTTCTTTCAACAAGGGTCCGATTTCGTCTTTCAACTACATCATTCTCGTTGAGGCGCGTGGAACACTTCTTTGGTGACTGATTCCAATGCTTTCATAAAATTGACTTAGGTCTTTGTTAACAAACTCGGTGCCATTGTCTGTTCAATAATTCTAACATTCTTGTTAAGTCCCTGCAGTGTTGATAAGTTTGATGAAGACATCTGGAGTTTCATCCTTTGTCCTCAAAAAC